>OX101784.1:42394629-42547129 GCA_944452715.1 Ophion slaviceki
AAAAAATCGGGAATTTTCGTGAGGCATCGAAAATTCACGGAAATTCCTCTTTGTCCATCCACCAGCGAGGTATAACCCGTTAATGTAAAAATTCATCACATTTATTATCTCTCAGAAAATAATAATATCACCAACAACAACGACCATAATTCATTATTATTGATGCTCTTTCTTCCGAGGTTTTAACCACAACAACTACAATAACCATAAAAGTGATCAATTTCCAAAAAAGCATAAGACGAAAAGAGTATTAATATAATCGACTCCTATAAATTAAGGGAGACGATTCTACATTAGAAACTGTCGTAAATTGTATAAATTCAAATACCCCCCCCCCCCCCCCATCGAAATATGAGAATCCTCCGACAACACGTTCGAGCCCCTTCTCGAATATATACTTTCGCCTCTGCATTGAACTGGAAACTGTCGATCCGGGGAACTTCCGGTTCGCGTGACCGACATTGATGGAAAACCCGCGCCACATAAATACATACATGCATACTATACGTACAGATCCAGAATGACCGGTATGCGCGCGAGGCTTCCAAGAGTTCCGCATATTCCCACGAGGGTCGTTCGCACGATACGATTATCGCGTAGCAGGAGCGCAATGCGTGCGTAATACACCGAGAGTTTGCATGCGCGCAATTTACATTCGCACACAATATATATATATATATATATATATATATATATATATATATATATATATATATATGTATATATATATATATATATATATATATATATATATACACACACACACACACACACACACACATATATACATATATATGTGTGTGTGTGTGTGTATGTATGTATGTATGTCTGTATGTATGTATATGTGTGTATATGTATAATATAGTACACCCTGCCGTCGTTTCTATTTGCCGCTCGTTGCGATGTGCACTTAGCGCGTTCCGTAAGGGGAGGCTTGTCAATGAAAGAGACGTAACCGAGCTGCGTCGTAGCGGACAATAAGAAGATAAAATATAATGATAATATAGCGAAATCGGCGACTGGAACTCGTCTGGTCACTGTAATTCGCTTTCTTCTTCTCATCTATATCATTCTCTTCGTATATATGTGCGTGTGGTTATTTATACAGGGTGACCCGAGAACTGACGTCCACAAGAAAAATCTGGGTACCTCGTTTGCCTATCCGCATCGCGATGTTGAAGTTTGCATCGTTGGAACGCAACGAAAATAATTCTGTTGCAATTGCCAGTGTTTTTTGGCCGAACGAAGCCACGAAAAACTTTTAAGGGGTTAGGCTACTGTGAAAATGATCGTTCGTTGCTCGAGGCAACTCAAATTCGAGAGAAAGGTTCATCGTACGGTGCAGGAATCGCAGATTGAAGGTAAACTTATGATTACGACGATAGAACCGCTAGTAGAACTTTAATCGCGTTTTTCTCGAAACTACGTTTTCCAAAATGGTGTACACGATTTCACGTTCAATGAATGGAGTTTAAACGATTTTTTAATTGTCTTATTTATTCCTTAAGAGACAATTTTTTCAAGTCTGATTTTCGGGTTTCCACCGTAGCCTCACCCCTTAAGGAGATTGGAGCCTTAGCCGCAATTCAATATTGAAGAAAAATACAGAGTATTTTTGTTTACTTATACTTATATATATATATATATAAGTATGTTGTGTATGTGTGTGTGTGTGTTATATAAGCATATAGTTATATACATATATAAACTTATATGGTACTTATAGAGCTTTTTTTAAGTACAATTACATATATATGTTATTGTCCAGACTACACTGTTTTACGAATTTTTTGAATTTTTCTCACCACAAAACATCGGAGATAAAAGAATTATTTAATAAACGTAATTTCACGTGAGGTTAGATGGGCAAGACGTTCACGCTACGGGTGATGTAATTTTTTTACGGTGTTGAAGTTTGCATCGTTGGATAGCAAGGAAAAATCTCATTTCTTTCTCTATTTTCATTATTATCGTATCTATTTTCTTGTCAATTTATATTGCCGATCTTTAACAAGGATCCTGAAAAATGTTTGATTTTTCTTTTCGTCCTGATTCCGCCAAAAATATGTTTTGGCAATCGAAAAGAGTTAATTTTCGTTGCATCCCAACCGTGCAAACTGCAACATCATATTTTTTCATTCATTCAGCACCAGGATAAACCATTTCTAGCAAATTTATTTCTAGCAATAAATTTCTAACAAAATATAATAAATCACTGAAAATTTCATTCCGAGTTGTATAAAACATTCGCTGACGCAGTTTCTTCGTAATAATCATCGATAATGTTATATTTTCAAGTTGGTAGTAACGCAAAAGTTTTTCTTATTAACGTAATAAAGATATAAAAATACACGATTTTGCTCTTTATTGTATATTTTACGAAAAATTAGCATCTACGGAACAAATCTATACGTCGTACGCGTTTTATTGAGGTTTATTGACGGAAAAAAATGATCTGTTATTTGACTCAACTGGACCGCTCCAACCTTAACTGGTAAATTTAAGGATATAAGTCTTTAGGACGATGATCGCGCCCTCTCCGAGATTCGGAGAAAAAATGCCCCTTCCTTCTCCATTCCTGGGCAGGACGCGTAGGGCCCTCGGGCCTTCCTCGCCCTACCCTCAGCTCCGGACTAAACAGCCCTGGCGTTTACGACCCACTCAAGAGTCATGCAGCCCTATATCCGAGTCCCCTCGACGCACGGTGAAAAGCAACGAAAAACTTTTCCCGCACCTGTATAAGTCGAAACCCAAACAAACACCCACGCCACGCGTCTGTACAATAAAACCTGCGCCGACTTGTACATCCCCCGTGCAGAATACTTTTCCCGGTTGTCCGAGGCCTTTTGGGGAAAGTGCACGGTCTACATCGTAGAAATAAGTGTCGCAGATACGAACCGGTCCGATTGGCTTTGTTTGGCCCCGTTGCATCGCGATATATGAATTTTGCCTTCTGTACCAGCGCGCGTTATCCATTACACACAATACCAACATTTCTTTCCCTCCAGCGCTTTTTTTATTCTCTCGTTTTTATAACCGCGTACAAATAGTTACGCGTTCTCGGTGTGGTGCTCCGGTGAACGGCAAACGCGTGCTGTAGCATCACGGGCGGGGGAGTGGGGGCAACGAGGCGAGAGTGAAGCGAGGGAGTGGCGGTGGTGGAGGGGGCGAACGGGCACTCGCGAGTCTCTCGGTGACGAAGGATGCCGAGGAATCTCGGAAGCAGCCGAGGCCATCTGTTTCGCTCGGTTCCCACGCTTCCGCCGTCGAACGTCTTTCCTCTCCGCCCTACAGCCGGTGCCGCTCCCACTTCTTCGCTGTTTTTTCCCTTCTTTCATACTCTTCTCTTTCTCCTGCTTTTCTCTCTCTCTCTGTCTCTCTTTGCCTCTCTCGTTCGAGTACGATGGTGTTTTCTCGCCGCGTGAGCCGCGCCTGTTGCACGCTTCCACCCGGTTTTTGTATGCCAGCTACGCGAAGAGCTGCTCTTCCTCGTCTCGTACGTACGTTGCGCCTACTGCGGAGACACGTAGAAGCTATCCGGTACGGAGATAAGAGCGGAAGAGCCCGAGCCCTCCTATGCGCAAAGGGGGTAGAAAAAACGTCCGGAAATTGTGGCACTTGGAAGTGTCATATTCTGCCACTGGCGTCGCTGCGGTTGCATCGCGGCAGGTAATATATACGTAATTAGTATTATAAAAGGTAGCGTCCCCCTGATCTTTTTCAGAAGGGAATTAGGGGTTAGGCCACTGTGAAAATGACGAACGCTCGTTCGCCACTTGAGGCAACTCGAATTGAGAAGGGAGGTCTGGTAGATGGAGCAGAAATCGCAGATTGAAGATAAACTTGTGATTACGATAGGACTGCTGGTAAAACTAAACGCGTTTTTTCGCAACTGTTTGCCAAAAACGGTGTACACGATTTCTCGACATCCAAGGAACAGATTGACTTGTAATTTGGGACACTTATTCAGTGTAATAATAGTTCTTGACCGACGTTTTTCTTCTTAACATTTTTCGTTCATTAGTTATTGACAATAATGATGTCGTTTCCTCGAAAAATCGAATAAAAATTGAAACATTCTTTTTTGATGATTGAAACACGATAACAAAAAAGCTCGGTCACGTCTTGGCCAATATTATCTATTTTAAGAAAAACGAAACTCGTTTATTTCGTTTCAGATCAACGGAGTGCCCAAAATCAGGTTGAGCTCCTCATGTTCAAAGGTCCTTCACGAGATTTTTCATAACTTGAATTATTAATACTTTTTAATGAAATTTTGTACATAACTTTGTTAATGTTCATAAAAAAAAGAATGTCCAAACGATTTTTCAACCATTTTAGTTATTCCTCCAAAATTCTTTTTTCTAATAACCCTGCAAACACCTAGAAGCATAAAAGTGAAGATATGAGTTGTAGAAATAATAGTATATAGCTAAGTAAAACCACAGTATTTTTAAAAAATCACCGTCTTTTTTTGATATCTTCATCTTGAATTCAATCTTAAATAGATCCAAACCCAACATAAAATAAATAAACAAACAAAAATTTAAAAAATTTGAACTTTTATGTGAATCAAAAAAATAGTTAACAAGCAAAAGTAAACTTAGTGACTTTTGGGCGTAGGTCAGCGTAGTAGTAGCTACCAGAATGTAAACAAATGGCATATCTTGTGGCAGGCAGGCAACAGCATGGTGACTTTAATTAACGAAATTGAGATTGTTGAAACAATGGTCGCAAAAAACAGACGGCATTTAAAGTTTCGTCTGTCAGAGACGACTTTACCTTATCCCAGGTGTAAGCCGCGGAAGGAAAGGCCCTTTCTGATTCCACACTTATGGATAAATAAGTTGACACTTCGGAAATATTTAATCTAGGTCATGATTTCTTTAAGTCTGTTAAACTTGGCAAAAAAACAAGGAAAAGTAACTTAAGCCCTCTTCTCACTTTACAATTTTCAGAAAATCGATTTTTGGCTTATTACATTTTTCGAAAGTATAGATATCCAAAAGTATCATACCAAAATTTTATAAAGATCGGAGATCTCTAACTGTATTTTTGTGTGACCTTTACTTTACTACCTGAGCACGTTCATCTGCTCGTTAAAAACTTTAAACGCGTTTTTCTCGAAACAACGCTTTTCGACGGCTTGTTGATAAAATCTTCGAAACTACTGAACCGATCCTTATCAAATTTTAACCACATATCCTTTACAACTATAGGTATAGCGCATATCAAGGGTTTTTTAAATGTTGATATTTACTATTTTTTTTGCCAAAAACGGTGAAAAACACGTTTTTTTTTGTTTTTTCGAAAAATATTCGCCATTTTGTTATTTTTGCATATATAAAAAATCGTATGATATGCGCGGTAGCCATTAACAGGCTATACCAGTGTGTCACTTTCAAAAAATCGATTTTTTTGCCGTTTTCGACAGTCCATTGTATGGGCCAGGTATAGCTGATTAGCAATTTTTATGGTAAATATAATTTTATCTTGCGAAAATCGATAGTTAAATATTTAAACGCGTTTTTCTCGAAATGAGATTTTTCAAGTTTGCTGAAATTGTAACTCAAAGAGCAATTATCCGATTGACTTGAAATTTGAACTGCGTACTCTTGAATATATTTACTCTACAATGACGTAGGATATTTTTGATTGTATGAAAACTGACGATTTGGCATTGAAAAAAACGACCACTTTATAGGCAAGAAAACAGACTTTTTTTTTCATAACTACGCCATTTTGTTAGATTTCGATATTTTTCGAAAATCCTACGTCATTGTACAGGAAATACCTTCCAGTTTAACGACATTTTTTCCTTTTCCGGTTTCAGCTACTCAATCAGCCGGAATCATGTCAGCAGTGGAGGAACTTTTTTTTGGCGCCTCCGAAGACAGCGCATAAGTCGAATCTCAATATTTTCCTATGAAAAAATTATGTAATATAGGTCAAATATAGCCAAATATATTTTTAATTTTCCGAAACATTTAATTGAGTACTTTTCTTCCAAAAAATTCCCGAAAATCACCAAAATTTTCAGCGTTCACATTGGCATAGCCCCTTAAATGCCAATAACGTCAGTTATAACGATTTTTTAATTTGTTCAACTCTGATATCGAAATATCGATATTATCCGAGTCTAATATCGGTTTTTCAATCTCGGATTTTTGGTCCGATATGCCGGATTTTCGATATCATCGAAAACCGGTATCCATGCTCTATTTAGAATCCTCGTCAGATATCTACATCCAAAACTTCCGAGACACGATTGTGGACAACAAGAGTCAAGAAATAAAAACGAAAATTCTTTTTTCGTTTTTATTTCCAACGAATCCAAAAAAACCGCACAAAACGTGTTTTTCGTAATATCCTTCGTAGCAATCCTCAACACGATACAATCCCAATGACCATTTCCGTACCCCTCTATAAGACCATGTTTAGAGCATATGAGAATAAAAAATCGGCAATGCTCCAGCCATCACGCACGTTCTCGTACCAGCGCAATCAAAGCGAAGCATCGATATGCTTCTTCTTCTAATAAGACTGTATTCCCTTCTCGTTTCTCGAGCTCACATTGCCATCCGTTCATTGTGTGGCACCGTAGAAGCCGGCCGCTCAATCACTTCTTACGCCCAGTCCAATTTCGACCGTGCGTCGGCTTCGCTCGACGTACTCCCTGCTCTTACATTAACCGGATGCGTCAACCAACCGGTCCCTTTGCCGCAGTAGTACAAGTTGTGCAATAGCTCGTGCACAGCATACATTTGAAGCTACGGACGGCAACAGAAGTTTTCGTACGTGTGTACGGACACACACACACACACACACACACACACATAGATATACAGGGTGTCCTGTTATGAATGGATGATCCTGCAACTGTCGATAGGTCGGATCATCTCCTACTATACGCTGCAATTTCAGTTTCGCAAAAGTCCCACGGTTTTCGAGATTTTGGGCTTTGTGTTATTTAAAAAAAAAGTCATCTGCTTTTGGTTTTTCGCATGACATTTCTACAAATGACACGAATCGACGATAACCAAGCAACTTTTTATAGTTGGCACGATATGCGTAGTACATTTTTTTTTACACCGCAGGCTGTCATAGCCAGATGTTCGAATTGGTTTGTATGAAAATTCTAAACCGATGTGTTGGTCTAGTGGTTAGCGTGCTTGCCTCTGGAATCAACACATCGGGAGGTCGCGGGTTCGAATCACCGTCTCGTAGTTTCGGAGAGAAATAAAAACACAGGCATTCATGGAAAAAATGTTGAACAAAAGACTCAAATACAGGCTAGAAAAAATGGACTTCTTTAAACCCCAGCAAAGCGGTTTCCGGAACTTCCGCTCAACGTTAGACCATCTCACGAACCTCGAAGCTCAAATCTGTAGATCCTTTTACAACAACCAACACCTCGTTGCGGTTTCACTAGACATTGAAAAGGCTTACGAAATGGTATGGAGACACCGAGTTCTTAAAATCCTTGAAGACCAGAAGATAAATGGTCGTTGTTTGGCCTTCATCCAAAACTTTCTACAATCGAGAAAAATTGAAGTGAGATACAAAGGAGCAATATCTAACACAATCGAAACCAAAAACGGCGTTCCTCAAGGATCTGTGATTAGTGTAACTCTCTTTCTAATAGCAATCAACGACATCGTTACAAATGTCCCTCGACCCATAAGGGCTCTACTGTTCGCGGACGATTTAACCATAACGTGTAGTGGTACAAACGTGGAAACAACTGGAGAGATTATTCAAGAATGTCTGAATAACCTCCAGAACTGGGCATCTACAACAGGATTTAAATTCTCGGAAACGAAAACCCAACTCATGGTATTTACCCGATCGCGTGCGATAGCAAACAACAACGTCAACATTTATCTCAATAACAACAGACTGAAGACGGTAAACACCCTTAAAATCCTTGGTATGATATTCGACCCAAAACTAACGTGGGCGCCCCATATTACAAAATTGAGAACTGAATGTCAAAAACGAATCAATTTACTCAAGGTGCTAGCATCAGTACAATGGGGGGCTGATCAAGATATACTACTAAACGCATACAAAGCACTTATCCGATCTAAGCTAGACTATGGCTCAATCCTATATGACTCGGCAAAAAAGAATACACTCCAACGACTGAATCCCATTCAGAGCACGGCACTCAGACTAGCTCTTGGTGCGTTCAGGTCCAGTCCAAATATCAGCGTTTTAGCCGAAGCAAATGAGCCCCCTCTCGATATAAGAAGGATGAAGCTAATCATGAATTACGCGATGGCAAGTAACTCTATAGACTCCCATCCACCATTTCGCATCCAAGAACTGACCACAGAAGAAAGAAAAAGACTGGATAACTCTCGCTTGCCAAAATCTCTGAAAATACGCCTGGAAGCCGCGACAAGGGCTGTAAATATCCAGATCCCAAGAACAGAAAAAAGGAGACAACATCCGATCCCTCCATGGACGCCGCTTAATCCACGAGTCAACCTCGAACTCGCTGATGACAAAAAAGCAAACACACCAAGCGTAGTTTACCGAGCCAAATTCAATGAACTGGTACATATGCAACGAGGACGTAACATCATGTACACAGATGGATCCAAAATAGAAGACAAAGCAGGATGCGCCATAGTCACCGACAACTCTGGAAAAGCCTACCGACTTCCAGATCAGTGCGCCGTATTCAGCTGTGAAGCTTTCGCGATCCTCAAAGCCCTAACCAACACCAAACACCCACAGAACGGAATTTCAATTCTATCAGACTCTATGTCAGTGCTCACAGCCATAAAAAATCGATTTTCGGAGATACCTATTGTCCAAAAAATCCAATACAAAATATTCAGCCAAGAGGCGACAGAGAACATCGAACTCATATGGATACCAGCACACCAAGGAATCCCGGGTAATGAAAAGGCTGATCAATCAGCCAAACTCGCTGCCCTAAGTACCGATCTTCCAATAACGACTCCAATTTCTCTTAAAGAGGCAAAAAAATACGTTCATCAATGCACCGACAAACATTGAAACGAAATATGGCGAAATTCGGGAAACAGTAAACTCACCAAAATCAGAGATAGTATATTTGAAACGGCCCCAAGACTTACAACTAACCGCAAGGATCAGACCACCATCGCTAGACTGAGAATAGGACACACAAACGTCACGCACGCTCATCTGTTCTCCAAGACGCCGTCAGAAAAGTGTGAGATATGCAAAGTTCCTCTTACTGTCGAACATATTGTGATAGAGTGCGTAGCCACTGACAACATTAGACGGGATCTCAAATTGCCAGCCGACCTTAAACAATGCCTCTCCAGCGTTGAAATGTGTAAAAAAATCATTGTAATGTTAAAAACAAGTGGAATATATAAAATGATATAAAATGTACATGCAATGTGGTCGCTCAAAACCACTGACGTTGCTGCGACAATAAATAAAGGCTTTAAAAAAAAAAAAAAAAAACACAGGCGTGACGTAGCTCCAGTTCTACACGCGTGTCGCGCACACGGACCGGTACGTGTGTGTGTCGTGCGAGTGTTCTGTAGCCTGTGAGTTATTTCTCGACGAAACGCGAGTAGCTCCGAGACTGTGAAGCGAACTCGGGACCGGCTGTATTGGTACCGTAGTTTCCCTTATACCCAAAGCAGAAATGCATGGTGAATGCGATACAGAGGGGTAAGTCGGCTGCGGCCGCAAGGTGGGGATATATGGAAAAACTGGAATATGGGGTTATGTATCAAGGGGGAAGATCCCTGTACAGATGGAAGTGTAAAAAAAAAAGTATGAAATTTCTGCACAAGATCTTTTTTCATAAAGTTTCCTTAAGGGGTAAGGCCACAGTAACGTGTAAAAAATCATGTGCGAAATGAACAATTTTTTTTCGCATGAAAAAGTGATTTGCTCATAAAATTAATTACACATCTATTTAGTATGAATATCAAGCTGTTAAAAAATATGTATTTTTTTTTCAATGTACAATATGACCGACTACTCGAAACTTCTGGAAACAGCTTTGTTCCGATTGGCGTGACAAATAACTTCAACAATTTTCACTCGAATCACTTCAAATTAAAAAGTTATGTTCCTAATTGCATTTCGCAGAGTACGTACGGAATTTCTGATTACTCGAAAATTTTTCATTTCATGAGCAGTTTACGAGCACTTATAACGAAATTTTTCACTGAAAATTCATTTCTTAAGTTCAAACACCTACAATTTTTGGATAAAACAATATTTTTTAAATTCCGTACCTACTTCTCTAGGTATTCTAATGTAGATTGACGAGAAGTTTTGTTTTTTGTTCTAGGTAACAAATTGTGAATGCTAAATATCACGCCGCGGCGCGCCGACAAAAAGATAAAAGAAATATTAGTAGTCGGCCATTTTGTACATTGAAAAAAAAAAGATATATTTTCTAACAGCTTGATATTCATACTAAATAGATGTGCAATTAATTTTATGAGTGAATCACTTTTTCATACGAAAATAATTGTTCAATTCGCACATGATTTTATACCCGTTACTGTGGCCTAACGCCTTAAGGTTAAAAAGAAGACTTTTCCAGATAAAACATAACCGAGAGTATTTTTTTTTAATCGGGTAAAAAAAAGTTGTCGTTCGGAGAAATGGCATGCGAAAAACCAAAAGCAGATAATTTTTATCTCGAAAACCGTGGGACTTTTACTAAACTGAAATTTCAGCATATAGTAGGACATGATCTGACCTACCGACAGTTGGAGAATTATCCATTCATAACAGGACACCCTATATATATACACAATCGTCGAGGAGGCCTATACAGTGCTTGTGGTAGCAGGCAAAGGGACCAATTAACCGGGAGATGCAAATTCGTTGAACGACTTCCGTTCGCTCGGGGTTTATATATCTGGAGGAGAAAGGATCGTAGGGCTACGGTGGCATCCGCAAGACCCTTGGTGCCTTCATGCGTCCAGTAACGCATCGAGGATTTTTTACCCGGCTAACAAAACGACATGAATAATAAATTCTTTTTTTCTTTAGCACACGATGAAAATGTTACTCTATATAAAGCCTCGGCATTGCCCGAATTTATTTACAATTATATGTATACAAGATGATTCGCTTGACGATTGATGTCAATAAGTATATGGACGTGAAGTACAAAGTTGAAGTGTGCATCGTTGGAATGCAACGATTTTTATACTCAATTTTTAATTCCTTCTTTTTTATCATTGTCGAAAGTCTACTTTTAGCAAATTGAGATCGTGAATCTCTAATGAGAATATGTAAAAGCGTTTGAATTATTTTTAGAGCCCAAATCGGCGGGAAAAAAATTGCGAAACTAATAAGAAGGATGGCTCGTTGCATTCCAACGATACAAACTGCAACATCATGGTGAAGTTTGCATCTTTGAAATGCAACGAATATTCTTGTTTGTTTATGATGTTTAAGTTTGCATCGTTGCAACGGAAATTCTATTTTATTTATTTAATCGCCATTTTTACCGTTATCTAAAATATTTTCCAGTAGAGTTAGGTTGGAGGCCTCTGATAAGGATTTAAAAAAAAGTTTGACGTAGGTTTAATATGCAAAAAAATTGCAATTAGAAGAAAAAAAAAATATTTCGTTGCATTCCAGCAATACAAAGTTCAATGTCATGTTTATTTTTTCATTTCTTCATTTTTATAACTAGTTACACTTTTTTGCGGCTTTGGGTAATGGATCCACAGAACGAATCTTCAAAAATATTTCGATAATTCTGATGGCCCAAGTGTGCAGTAAATAATTGGGCGATGCGAGAAAAAAAAATTTCTTTCCGTTGCAACGATGCAGAGTTCAGTGCCATATTGTTACGACGTTTCATGGGCTTGAAGTTTGCATCGTTGGAATGCAACGAACATTATTTTCAATTTGTTACTTTCATTGTTATACAAAGTCATACTTTGCAGATTTGGGTTGTAGATCGCTAAATAATGATACTAAAAAAGATTTGAGTCATTTTCGTAGCTTGAATCTGCCAAAAGAAATTTGGGGAATAGAAAAAAATGTATTGCTCGTTGTATTGGAACGATGCGAGTGTTTCGTTGCATTCCGAAATTAATTATTTTCGATTTCTCAATTTTCTTTCGACCGGTTTTGGCTTTGAACATCACTCAGACGTTCTTACGTATTCTCATTAGAGATTTATTACCTCAATTCGCAAAAAAAGACTAGAACGATAACTATAAAGATAAAGAAATAAAACAATAAAGAAAGAAAAAGCGTTGCATTCCAACGATGCAAACTTCAATGTCATCAATAGCTTAGGTATTCATAAATTAGTGCCTCATACATGAGAACTTAAATTTCATTTAGACAAATGGGATTCAAATTCTCACTAAAAAGCATTCTCCAATGAATATTAGAGGTTATTGGTTTTTTAAGAATGTGCTATAAAAGTTGAACTTCGAAGATTTCGTGAGTTTCAATACGACGTTTTCCAGCAAAAGAAAGCGTTCAAGATCCAGGCAATTAAGCATAGTTTCTCAGGAAAAATCGTGAATCGCGTTGGCATTTAAACGTCAATGAGCGCTTTTGATATGCCTTGAGAGACATTAAGATAGTCCTATCGCCAGGCTTCAATCCATAGGATTTTCATAATTTTTTTTGAGCTTCGCTAAATATATTAATAATCGTCTCTGTAAAATTTCAGGGTCGTTTATCGGCCTAATTGCAGAGAAAAGAAATGTTAAAATTGCGTATTTTTGTGAAGGAATTCCGAGACGACATACAAAAACCCAATTTCCGGTCGCTACAAAAGTGTATATAATAGTGGAAATCCGTCAGATTCTTGAAAATAATCAGATTTACATACTTAACACTTCACTTACAACACACTATACTTAACAACAACTGTGTGTAGTCCTAACCTCATCTCACTCGTTCGAATTGCATGATATTGAAATTTGCATCGTTGGTAAGCAATGCAAGTTCCGAAGCCCAATTTTTTCTGACGAATTTAGACCACGAAAATCTTTTCAACGTTTTTCAGGGTCCTTATAATAGATCTTTAGCCTAAATATGTAAAAACAGATTTTAGATGATCATGAAAACAAGGCAATCAAAAAATTAAAAAGGATTTTCGTTGCGTTCCAACGATGCAAACTTCAACATCGTCGAATTTCCACACATATTTCATTTTTAACCAACATATTTCGCCGACTAGATTTCGCGTAGAATGAGAATTTTTTACTGAAGCTAGACGGTTGCATACTGAAAGTCACTCCCAAGAAATGTCGCCCTTCAACTCACCCCAACCCTAAGAAATAGGGGTTGAAAACTCAAAAATCGCCATTTCTCTATAATAAATAGCCCGATCAAAAAATGTTTCAAACAAAAGTTGCTTGGAATAATAAAATACGTATAAAGTTATGCGACGTCCGATCCCCTATCTTTGAAAATAGCGGCGCAAAACGCGAGACCACCATCAACCCCGAATTTTCGAATCGTTTTCACGCCGTTGTTTTCAAAGATAGGGGGTTGGACGTCGGATAACTTTATACGTATTTTATTATTCCAAACAACTTATGTTTGAGACATTTTTTTATCGGGCTATTGATTATCGAGATACGGCGATTTTTAAGTTTTCAACCCCCATTTCTTAGGGTTGAGGCGAGTTGAGGGGCAACATTTCATTGGGATTACTTTGAGTATGCAACCATCGAGCTCCAGTTAAAAATTTGAATTCTACGCTAAAAGTGCAGGGTTTTCGCCTCTTTTACTGGACTAAAAAGACAAGCAAGCAGCACCGTAATATACACACAATAACGCAATAAGTCTCTCTCCCCAACTTCCATACCGATCTCCCCATTAACACTAATAACGTCTCTCGATCGCAGCCAGTGATTAAAAAATTCTTCTCTAATCATTCTAGAATATCTGGCGACCGAGACAATCGCTGCGAGAGCACACGGTCGCCATTGCTCGAATTAATTGATCGAGTATGGTGAGGTTGCTCGGAGGACTTCCGGTGAAAGAGTTACATCGTACTCGGGAAACCTGGGGTTCTCGGATCGCCGTCGGCGCAAGGGAAGAGCCGGAAGGTTAAGGGGGGAGATACCTTCAGGCGAGGAAAAAATTTGCTGCTTTTCATGATTTTTTTTTTAAAGGGAACATTTCTTCACCATCTTTGAAACTCAGGGAACATTTTACTACTACTTTTGCCTGTTCCATGGTGTTTTTTTTAATTAATATTTAAAAATGGCGGACGTATGGCACGGTCTTCTAAACTGCATTTTCAAAACTGGCGTGACGTATAGCCAAAAACTAATCGACCGATTCTGATTAAATTTGGTGTAAATCTTTCTAACCTTATTGTCTAAAAAAGTATTTTAAAAAAATGCAAAATATGGCAATTTTCGGAAAAATTCAATCTTTTTGTTTCAAAGCGTACCATTTCATCGATTTTCAACATTGCTCACTTTTTCTTCGTTCATATTCATGGAGGTGAAGTTTGCATCGTTGCAATGCAACAAAAATAAATTCTTTCCAACTGTTCAAATTCGTTTTTGGTCGTTTAAGCTATGAAAATCACTCAAACGTTTTTATAATAAATACTCGCACTAGAGACTGACGATCTCGATTGGCAAAGAAAATACTTTAACTAATGATAAAAATAAACAAATGAAAAATAAAACAAAAAATCGGTGCATTCCAACCATGCACATTTCAACGTCATATTTTATTTTCCTCATTTATATTATTGTACAATGTCTGTTTTTTTATAGATTTATATTGTATATCGCTAAATAAGTATCTCAAAAAATGGTTGATAGATTTTTGTAGGCAAAATCTGCTGAAAGAAATGAAAAGAATTAAAGAATATTGAATTTCGTTGCATTTCAACGATGCAATCTCATTCGTATTCTGCGTATGAGTGTTAATGAAAGAATTGATTGATTACGCCGTCTGACAACATCCGACGCAACCCGTTTACTTTCGCCATGCTTAAACATTAATTAAAAAAATAAGCCAAATATCATGTAGCAGCCAAAAGTAGTGATAAAACGTACCCTAAGTCTTCAAAATGGTGAAGAAATCTCTCCTTAAGGTAGAACGAGCGGGCGCTCTTGATTTCTATAGATTTCGTTCAAATTTATAACCAGAAATTGTTCATATCGTTATGCATGTTTGAGGGAAATTTCAAAACAGTCGACTATTAAGATTGGAAGATAATGGGTTTTAAAATTGCAACTTCTAACACTGCAGGGTCTACATCAAAATTTAGACAGAATAATTTTCCGTAAAAAATATTTGTCCTCTATAATAAGAATACATATGGCAACATCGCATCGGTCCACGTATCCAAGGACGCTAATTCTGACCACGCACTTTTCATATTTAACCCAAGATTAGACTTATCAAGAATGGTTGAAATCGAAATTCGACCCTTAAGAGACCGAAACGGGGTTTTGAAGTTTATACGAGACAACCTATTTTTTGGTCAGATTTACTTGAAACTTGGTATAAATACACTTTAATACAAACAATTAAACATGTAATTGTTTGGGTTTGCTTGGTGTATTTATGCCGACCCAAACAAACACAGTTAAGGGGTTAAAAGTACTACTTGACTGTCTACACGCACCGAACAGCGAGAAAAACATAAATGCTATACATAAAATAAATTTGGTGAGTTTCAAGTAAGTTTCGGTCACTTAAAGGTCAAATTTTAGAAATTACGGAAATACGTGTTCAATTATTTGTGCTGTAGAGTATGTAGAGTATTTACGCCAAGATTCAAGCAAATCTGACAAAAAAATGTGTTGTCTCACACAAACTTTAAAACCCCCGTTTCACGCTCTTAAGGTAGAGCGAGCGCGCTCTCTTGACTTCTATAGATTTTGTTCAAATTTTAACCAGACATTGTTCATATCATTATGCATGTTTGAATGAAATTTCAGAACAGTCCACTATTTAGATAGGGAGATAATGGATTTTTAAATTGCAACTTTTAACACTGCAGGGTCTGCATTGACCGAAAGTCAGGTCACATAATTCGTCGCACCATTCTATTGTGTTGATAAAGTTTGAAAAAAAATGATGTCTAGATAGCAAACTAGTTAGGGAAAGAGTGAAAAAAGTTTGGATAAAAACGTTTGCTAAAAAGTTTGGATAAAAACGTTTGTTAAAAACGTTCAGTAAAGACAGAATAATTCTCCGTAAAAAATATTTGTCCCCCATAATGAGAAGACATATTGTGGCGACACTACAGAACAGTATTGTTCAACATTTCGAGAAAAAAATAATTATCGTGTTCCCAAAGTTAAAAACTTTCATCGTAAAAAACAATATTTGCGTTACAAATATTAATATTTTATATTGTTTATGTTATCTTCATTAACAAATAAAAGTGTTGGTTAATTCATGAGTAATTAAAAACTTTGTTCGATAAAAAATCGATCGGGGGAGGGGGGGTGGATCGCGAGTGTATTTACGGTATTGTCTCGGATGGGGGCACGGGAGACCCTTCCAGCCGCAGTAACACACAGGATATGAGGTCACGTGCCCCCAGCTGCGGGTGATGCCCAGCGGGAGGGTTAAGGGGTCTCGCGAGCCCCGAGCGTATTTATACACTTACGGCGTCACGTGTGGTCCTCCCGATCGAGCGGCTCGAAAAATATCCGACACAAAAATGGCGAACTTCCCGAGGGGACTTTTGCACTTTGACCCGGCACACGACTCATTTCCGGCTTCGACCCCCGGCTCTCGATATCGTCGAATTATACGCGACTAAATATATCAACCGGGCTCCCCTTGTGCCGTCTTATTCATTATTATTTTGATGGACTGCGGTCGATAGGGAATCGCCATTAAAAAAAAAAATGCCACGCACGTGCGCCGCACGCAAAATGGCCGACGACAAATATTTACACTTCACCCACAATGGAGAATTCGTGATCTTCGTCATTTTTCTCGGATCACCCCCCCCCCCCCGCCCCGCATGAGCTCGGCTCGTCGCGGACTTTTCGGCACTTCAAGATCCGTGAGAAAAGTCATACTTTCAGCATATTTATGCAGAGCAGGGGGTTAATTAACAAATTATTCGGAATCTCATTTGAGTGCTGGATTCCACGGAAATTGAGAGAAAGTCTCGTGCTCGTTTCATTTTACCGTGTCACCTGGAATACCACGGTCAACGGATTCTCTCCGGAGTGCGGTGCAGTTATTGAGGGCTTTTTCTTCTCGGTTTAAGGCCTTAGGCCACTTTAGAGGCCGAAAAAATAGGCTTTTTCGGAATTTTTTTTTCTCGGAAAAACTACCAAATAAATCGAGATTACCAAAAAGGGTGTTTATCATACAAATCAGTGACTGTTTACAATAATTTTTTTGAAGCGGTTAATTTCAAAATGGCGGCTGTGCAGCGTTTATCTCAAAACTGCATTTTTTAAGTTGGCCAGAAACATAAGGCAGACAATTTTCAACCGATTCACTTGAAATGTTGAATATATCTCGAAAAATACATTGTCTATGGAAGTACGTAGGATTTTTTTTATATTGCATAGTTCATTTGTTATTAACAATTATCTGACGATTTTTAAGGGGTTACCCCCACTTGCGATTTTGAAAAAATCGATTTTTTTTATTGCATTTTTTTGAAGTATAAGTATCCGGGCCCATACTTCTGTATGGGCCCGGAATAGATGACTCTATGTAAGTTTACAAAAAAAAATATTTTCTTCGTGTAAACTGAAATTGAAACTTTAAACGCGTTTTTCTCAAAATGGCATTTCTGAAGTCGGTGACCAAGATTACTCGAACACTAATGAACCGATCTTCTTGAAATTTTGCAGGCTTATTTAATACATAAAAATGTAGGCTTTAATCGTTCGATTTTTTTTTTCGAAAAAAATGGCCGTTTTATAGCCAAAAAACGGCCGTTTTTTTTGCGTTAAAATCGAACCATTAACTTTGACTGTCCGCCATTTTGTGAAAAATGAATATTTTTAAAAATCCTTCGATTCAAGACTAGTTTATACTTATATTTGACTAAATCCATCCGCATTTTGTTTTTTCAGATGATCCACTTCGCCGCAATGTTGGTCACCGCAAACCGTGTATATAAAAACATTATTTCATTGACGGCCATTTGCCACTAAACAATGTAATATTTTTCAATAAAAAAATTACTGAAAGTTCTTCAAGATGTGTTCTTTAAGATGGTATATTGATCGATTAAAAAAGTTTTGTAGTTTTCTTTAAAAAAATTCATGAAAAAGGCCTTTTTTGCGCTACAAGTGGGGGTAACCCGTTAAGGCAAATTGTTGGAAAGTGCAATATTTGCCACCTGCATCGATTGCCCATGCAGCAAAAGCGGCACTTTTTTTAAATAATAAAAACTTCATTGTTTGTAATTTTTTTCAATCGAAGAAACTCAACCTCGGTAAAACTATGTATCAATATGACGTTGAAGTTTGCATCGTTGGGACACAACGAAAGTTTCGTTTTACATTTTATTTTCCATATTTTTATTGTTATAGGCGATCTCTTTTGATTTATTCATAATATAGATCGCTAAATAAATATCTTGAAAAAGAATTGAAGAACTTTTGTCGGTGAAATGTGCCAAATGAAATTAAATTCGTTGCAGTCCAACGATGCAAACTTCAGCATCGTGTATCAATTGTGTATAAAAGCCCGAGCTCGTTATCCCACTACTCACATCAGGAAAAATAATTGAAAATCGACCTGTTCGTCCAGTGCGTGCAGAAACATTCAATTGTAAATTGATGAATTGTTAAACTTATCAATGCTATTGTAAATCGATAAATTGTAAATTTCATCAAATGTAAATCGATGAATTGTAAATTTCATAAAATGTAAATCAATGAATTGTAAGTTCCATCAATACCATTGCACGTCGATGAATAATAAATTTAATCAAATGTAAATCGATTGATTGGAAATTTCATCAATTGCCAACCGGTGAATTGAAAAGTTCATCAATTGTAAATCGATGAATTGTAAATTTCGTCAATACGATTCTAAACTGATGAATTGTCGATTTCATAAAAATTACTGCAAGTTGATGAAATTGAAGTTTGCAATGAAGTTGAAGTTTGCATGGTTGTACTGCAACGAAAATTGAATATTCTTAACTGCATTTTAATATTTTTTCAAAAGAGAAACAATATACCATTTGATTATGTGCGAAACGGGAAGGCGAATGATCTCAAGGGAGGCGAAAATGTACATAGAATCGTGGACGAAAGAGTTGACAAACGAAAAAGGAGTAAAGGAGAAGTTAATTAGAACAATAAGAGGCGAAGTGGATATAAACCTATGTAAATACTTTAGAGAAATAGAAACAATATGTAAGGACGAAAATAAATATGAAGGTGAATGCGAGGAATAGCGAAGAACTGCGGCTAAGTAAAAAGAAAAGCGGAATTGTAACACCTTTGTAAAAGACTGAGAAGGTCATGCAAATAAAACTACTACTACTACTACTAATATTTTTTCATCGATTGAGGCTGTGAAAATCGCTCAAACGTTTCTCCATATTCTTATTGGAAATTGACGACCTCACTTAGGAACAAATGCTTTGGATAAAAATAAAGAAATAAAAAAAGAAGAAAAAACATATCCTTGCATACTAAAAATGCAAACTTCAATGTCACAGTTTGCATCGTTGGAGTGCAATGGACGAACTCCCCCTCCCCCCAAATTGTTTCAGCAGATTTTAGCTCAAAATCTCCATTCGAAATTAGCACAAAAATATTCGCGATAAAAATAAAAGTAAGGCAAAAAAATATTTAAAAAAAGAATTTTCGTTGCGTTTCAACACTGCAACCTCCACCATAATATAAATCGACCAATTATAAATGACATAATTACGAATAACCAATCATAAATTAGTCCCTCTTTCATCTCACATCATTCAACTCGACAATGGCCTCTCTCTATCACAATTTTTCCGAAGCAACGTAGCGCAAAGATTTGTGTATGTCTCCAGCCCGACGCTCTTCCAGGTACCACAATATCCCCCTTCAATTCCAACAATCTTATCGCGCACGTTCGTAAGAAAAGTTGACGAAAGGTCGAAAATTCCTTGCGGGGCACCGTGTGGCGTGAGTCTTCGGGAGTAGAATAACAAAGAAGACGACGATAGAGAAATCCAGTACGCGCTATCCCAGTGAGGAAATAACGCAGAAGGGAAGAGCAAAGTCCTCGAGGCCGGTGTGGACGTTTCGAGGTCTATCAGCTCTCCGGCCGGCATGGTAACCCACAACATGTATATAGTATATTCGAGTGTCGCTTGTTCGTCGACTATGAGACCGTTATCTCGTTCCCGATGCTGTATTACGTACATATCTATATACGTTAAGGGGTTAGGCCACAGTAACGGGTATAAAATCATGTGCGAATTTAACGATTTTTTTTCGTATGAAAAAGTCATTCACTCATAAAATTAATTACACATCTATTTAGTACGAATATCAAGCTGTTAGATTTTTTTTTTTTTTTCGATATACAAAATGGCCGACTACTCGAAAGTTCTCGAAACAGCTTTTTTCCAATTGGCGTCACAAATAACTTCACCAATTTTCACTCGATTTACTTCAAATTTAAAAGTTACGTTCCTAATTGCATTTCGCCGAGAAGTACGTAAGGAATTTCTGATTAATCGAAAACTTTTCATTTTATGAGCAGTTATAACGAAATTTTTCACTGAAAATTCATTTCTTAAGGGGAGATATACACCTAGATGGTCGAAAAAATCGATTTAGAAGCTATGAACATTCCGTCGACCGTAGAAGACCAACACTATGAGCCTGGTGTTGATGATTCCATGTAAGTTGACAAATTTCATGATTTATTCATTCCCAAATTTTCAACCGCGTTTTTCTCAAAACCACGTTTTTCAAATCGGTACCCAAAATTTCTCGAAAACCATTGAACCGATTGCCTTGAGGTTTTTTGTGGTTATTCTATACACCATTATCTAGTACTTGTCATAGGATTTTTTTTCCAGTTACTTAGTTTTTGTTTTATAGGCAAAATAATAACTAATTTTTGGCCCGAAAATCACTATTTATGTTCAAACGTCCACCATTTTGTCATAAATCGATATTTTCAAAATCGGCTATGACAAGTACTAGATTATAGTATCTAATTTAATAATCTTTTTGGTTTTTTTTTCCAGATGATTTTTGAAGAAACTCCAGTGGGTACCGTATACGCAGATTTTTTTACGACGCTCCAAGGATCGTATAATATCCTTGTATATTTTTGATATTTTTAAACAAAGAAAATTAAACATATTTTTGAATGTATGTACTTTTAGATAATTAAAACCCCAATCCGAAATTTCAAATAGTTTTCCTTGAAAAAATTCACAAAAATGACCTTTTTTCCGGCTCCTCGGTGTATACTTCTCTAGGTATTCTAATGTAGATTGACGAGAATTTTTGTTTTTTGTTCTAGGTCAAAAATTGTAGATGCTAAATGTCACGCCGCGGAGCGCCTAAAAAAAGATAACAAAAGAAAATATTCGTAGTCGGCCATTTTGTACATCGAAAAAATATATATATGTTTTCTAACAGCTCGATATTCATTCTAAATAGATGTGTAATTAATTTTACAAGTGAATCACGAAGCACATGTATACGCGCACACATATCCATATACTCTCAGGCAGAACAAGTCAATATAAACGTCCGGGAAGAGTATCCTAACTGTGCGAATATCGCCAATACCGAACGTCCTAACGAAAAAAAAAAAGAAAGGACAACTCGAGCGACACACATCGGGATAAACGATGGAACATCTTTCCGATATTCACGTTACACGTATTCGAATCGCTTCGAACGATCGTTTGGAGCTTAAGTAACGCGTGTGCTCGATCCGGCCATCCTCGTAATAGAAATATTTTAATCATGACGCATCCAAATGCACTCGACTCCTTGGATTATCCTTCCGAGATCGTACATACGAGACGTTCGAGTTCTATCTTCGCGCCAGCTTCATAGCGAATTTGCATAATTCTTAAGGTGTTGAGCTACTGTGAAAATTTCAAATACTCGTTTGTCGCTCGAGGGGACTCAAATTGAAGGCGAAGGTTTTTTCTCATTAGTTATTGACAATCAATGACGTCATTTTTCCTCGAAAAATCGAGGAAAAAAAATCAATTTTTTAAAAATGTTTCAAACACGATGAAAAAAGAGTACGTTGAAGTTTGCATCGTTGGAATGCAACAAAAATGATTTTTGTTTCGTTTCGAAAATTTCCGTTGTCAGATTAAAGCTACGAAAATCACGAAAACATTTTCTAGGATTCTTATTTGGTCATTTAAAAGAAATCTGCAAAATATGATTTTGAATAATACCGAAAATAATAAATTAATGAGAATTTTCGTTGCGTTCCAACGATGCAAACTTCAGCCCGGTAAAAAAGCTCGGTCAAGTCTCAGCCAACATGATCTATTTGAAGGGAAAAAAACTCGTATTTTTTTTTATTTCAATCATTCGTTGGAATGCAACGAAAATTGTTTCTTTTTAATTGCTATTTTTTTCACCACTTGGCTATTCTCACGTATTTTCATTAGAGATTTATGATCTCAGTTCGAAATAAAACAGAGCCATAGAAAAAAAAAAGCATATTGATAAGAGTAAAGAAATGCAAAATTGAACTAAAAAAATCGTTGCATTCCAACGATGCAAACTTCAACGTCATAACAAATGCCATTTTTATAGGAAAATTATAAATATTCAGAGATTTAATTTATACTTACAATCTTTATTGAAGAAAAATTATCCGTTAAACAACAACAATAATAATAACAGTAATGATAACTATGATGAAAACAACAAAAACAATCAAATATTCACTGTTATTATTGCCTACAAGTCTTCAAATCGAAGTTTCAGTATCGCTGTTGCAATTATTATCGTCATTACTGCTATGGGTATTATTATTGTTCGCACTTTTCTTTTAAGGGGCTACCCCCACTTGCGATTTTGAAAAAATCGATTTTTTTTTATTGCATTTTTTTGAAGTGCAATTTGAAGTGCAGTTTCTTTTTGATGCACGGAATAGATGACTCTATGTAAGTTTACAAAAAAAAATATTTTCTTCGTGTAAACTGAAATTGAAACTTTGAACGCGTTTTTCTCAAAATGGCATTTCTGAAGTCGGTGACCAAGTTTACTCGAACACTAATGAACCGATCTTGTTGAAATTTTGCAGGCTTCTTTAATACATAAAAATGTAGTCTTTAATCGTTCGATTTTTTTTTTTCGAAAAAAAAAATGGCCGTTTTATAGCCAAAAAACGGCCGTTTTTTTTCGTTAAAATCGAACCATTAACTTTGACTGTCCGCCATTTTGTGAAAAATGAATATTTTTTAAAATCCTTCGATTAAAGACTAGTTTATACTTATATTTGACTAAATCCATCCGCATTTTTTTTTCAGATGATCCACTTCGCCGCAATGTTGGTCACCGCAAACCGTGTATATAAAAGCATTATTTCATTGACGGCCATTTGCCACTAAACAATGTAATATTTTTCAATAAAAAAATTACTGAAAGTTCTTCAAGATGTGTTCTTTAAGATGGTATATTGATCGATTAAAAAAGTTTTGTAGTTTTCTTTAAAAAAATTCATGAAAAAGGCCTTTTTTTGCGCTACAAGTGGGGGTAACGCCTTAAACGATAATAATTTGCTCAATAATAATTAATTATTATTATTGAGATTGCAATTAATATTATTGTTTTTATTGTTATTGCTACGACCATTGTCATGATTGTTATTATTTTTATCGTTGTTGATTTTGCAGCTATAATTATCATAACTATTATTGGTATCGGTAATTATTTAGATAAGTGACTTTACCGAAAAATTGTTGTTTCCAAACAAACCCAAAAAACCCAATATAAGCGTCGAAATGTTTGAACATTTTTCCAAATGCAATAACATAGGGCATTTTTGAAAATGCCCTATTTTATCACGTGTTTTCGCAAACTTCGAACCCCATAACTTTCTATGGGGGATCCTATAGGGGTTTTCTATGAATATAATCATTTATAGCCCAATAAATTAGAAAATAGCAAAGAAATTTTAGTTTCATTTTTCGAAAAAGTAACTTATCTGAAGAATTGCCTTGGTATTTTTCTCATTAACAATAACAATGACTAAGATTATTATTATTGTCGGTTTTTTACTATTGTTGTTGTTACTATGATGGTTATTATAGTGTTCATTAGGGATTATTGTCTTTTGACATATACTTTGTTAATTGTTTTGTAGATTATTTATAATAAACAATACCAATAGTAGTAATCCAACGTTTAATTATGCAATGAGGATTATTATTATTTTTCTCATTAACAATAACAATAACTATGCTACCAGGATTATTGTTATTATCGTCGTTGTTACTATGATTATTATTGTTACGTACGTCCATGATTATTGTTAACTTAGAGTCGCGAATAATAAATAATATCAATGACAATAATCCAACGTTTAATTCCACGACGAGCAAGATATCGATCGAAATGAGTTAACAATGACGGTAGTTCATGACGTTGAAGTTTGCATCATTGGAACGCAACGATTTTCTGCAACGTTCTTTTTTCTTCATTTTTTATTCTCATCTAAAGTCATTTTTTTACACATTGAGGTCGCAGATCTCTGATACGAACACGTCAAAAAGTTTGAGTGATTTTCATAGTCTAAATCGGGCAAAAAAACTTTTTGCCAATTCAAAAAGTATTAACTTCCGTTGCATTCCAACGATCCTACGACGAGAAAGTCGAATTTACGCTAAATAATTAAAAAAAAAAAACGAAGAATCGAACCGATAAAAATACTTGTGCTTAGATGGTACTTCTGACAATAATATTTTTCATCGGTGTCTGTGTATCTTTTGTTCAAGGATCGAGAAGAAATTTCGCACGATAATACGAAGGAAAGTTTTTCGTATTCTAACCTCGGTATCGGTGATGATGGGGGTCTTGTCCATGTTGTCGTTGATCGGGCTGGGGGGTGAGGTAGGACTGGAGCTCGGGCTCACGTGAAAGCCCTTGGACTCCTTGGCAGGACGTTGCGGCGAGACCCTTGCCGGAAAGCTCAGGGTCTTCGTCCACTGCGACAAACCCCGCACCATGTCTAACCCGCGCGCACGTCTCGTCGATGAGACAAAACTGCAATCCCGATCGCAACACGAGAAAAAAAAACGGAGAAAAAACAAAGACGAATAACCGCTTCTTCCTTTGCACCCACGAGAGTCAAACGAAATCTTGCTAAGATAAACGAATGTTCCACTGACGATATTCCGAAGCGAGTCTCATTCAAACGAGAGAAAGAGCGCCACTTGACAGACGACAGGCTTCCGGTGTTTGTTAATTTTTATTTCTCCACGTTAAGTGTACGTGCACTTTTTTCCTTTTTGCCTCGCAGATTGTCACTTGATTGTGATGAATTTTAATGTCACTTCCGGTTCGCAATGTCCGATGATGTTGGTTTGTAAATCGACGCGTGTGTATCTCGCGCGAAATGAGCGGCTGACGAACGATGCGCACGCCACGACTCTCTCTGACAGACTGTCGACAGGCTCGGACAGGATCGCTCGTGTGCGCCGGAGAACAGAATGTATCTCGGTCGGCCGACGCGAAGGGGGGGGGGGGGCAGCAGGGATTTGGTACGGCGAGAGATGTGGCGGGGAGGATGGAGCGAGCGAGCGAGAGGGATAAACAGTCGAATGCGAAAACGACGGTGCTGCCGCTGTACGACAGCTGCGCGGTCGTCCTATATGCCCGGGCACTTGGCAACTCTCCTCGATCCTTGCAGTGATCACGAAAATTGAGGTGATGCTTCTCGGTCTCCTTTTCATTCAAATGTTTCCTACTTTTGCGGCCTCCTCTCTTTCTCTCCCCGTCTCGCTCTTGGCTTTCGACAATTCGTTGCTTGGGAACGAATCTCCGAGGGTCTCCGGCTCGAAATTCAAGCCTGCTTCTACTCATTAGCTTAGATTTGACTCATGCGGGCTTCCTGAATAGAAGGAACCTTTTTTCTTTAGCTTACGAAACGTAATACGATTTACCCTCCGATATTTCGGCGGAACGACCATCGGTCACTTTTTTATCCGATGCAACGTGAGGTTCAAAGGTTAAGGCGGGTTTCTTGTTTGTTGAGTTGGAAGATCCGTTACGTACCGTGCGTGTTTTTCGAGAACTATGAACGATGCATGGATTATATTTTGTACACGCGTAAATGTATTATTATTGAATGAAGACAAGAACGACTATTGGCGGTGAATGTTCTTTTTTCATATTCGCGCCTTGGGCGTGAAAACGACCCTTATAGTTCATATATTTTTTTTTTGAGAAGCGAGAATCTCTCGGAACCCGAGGAATCTCCGTCTACGTTCACGTCGCTCCAAAAGTCGCGTGAGAATTAATTGAAGTTCGGAATAATTTCGGAAATTAATTCAACGAAGGAGTTAATGTATTCATTAAAAATACGTCATATAATATAAATAAATAAATTAATAAGTACATTAGTAAGTGAGTGAGTGAGTGAGTGAGTGAGTGAGTGAGTGAGTGAGTGAGTGAGTGAGTGAGTGAGTGAGTGAGTGAGTGAGTGAGTGAGTGAGTGAGTGAGTGAGTGAGTGAGTGAGTGAGTGAGTGAGTGAGTGAGTGAGTGAGTGAGTGAGTGAGTGAGTGAGTGAGTGAGTGAGTGAGTGAGTGAGTGAGTGAGTGAGTGAGTGAGTGAGTGAGTGAGTGAGTGAGTGAGTGAGTGAGTGAGTGAGTGAGTGAGTGAGTGAGTGAGTGAGTGAGTGAGTGAGTGAGTGAGTGAGTGAGTGAGTGAGTGAGTGAGTGAGTGAGTGAGTGAGTGAGTGAGTGAGTGAGTGAGTGAGTGAGTGAGTGAGTGAGTGAGTGAGTGAGTGAGTGAGTGAGTGAGTGAGTGAGTGAGTGAGTGAGTGAGTGAGTGAGTGAGTGAGTGAGTGAGTGAGTGAGTGAGTGAGTGAGTGAGTGAGTGAGTGAGTGAGTGAGTGAGTGAGTGAGTGAGTGAGTGAGTGAGTGAGTGAGTGAGTGAGTGAGTGAGTGAGTGAGTGAGTGAGTGAGTGAGTGAGTGAGTGAGTGAGTGAGTGAGTGAGTGAGTGAGTGAGTGAGTGAGTGAGTGAGTGAGTGAGTGAGTGAGTGAGTGAGTGAGTGAGTGAGTGAGTGAGTGAGTGAGTGAGTGAGTGAGTGAGTGAGTGAGTGAGTGAGTGAGTGAGTGAGTGAGTGAGTGAGTTTGTTTGGGTGAGTGAGTAATAAATGTAAACAAATAAATTATGGAAAAAATCAACGAAAATGAGCACGGAATTCCTTTCGAACGAAAGCTTTTTCAAAAATCCAGGAAAAAGGCTTATTATTATTTTCAGAAGGGTCCGCAGATCCTGGAAAAGTTTAGAAACATTTCAGCTCCTTCCAGCATTCAGTTCCAGAATAAAATGTCCAGAAAAAAATCAGGAGACATTCAAAAACCAAATGCGAAGAACGAATCAATTTGCTCAATTCAAAAAGGTAAAAACATCTCTTAAGGTACTCGCTCACGCATCGGCTATTGGTCGTACATCAATGTGGATATAATTCTTCTATTGCGAAGAATGATATTCATTCGATGGAATAAATGAACGCCCAAATCGATCAAAACTGGGACGGAAATAAACGTGAAGAGAAAAGAGAGAGAGAGGGCGAGAGAGAGAGAGAGAGAGAGAGAGAGAGAGAGAGAGAGAGAGAGAGAGAGAGAGAGAGAGAGAGAGAGAGAAGGAAAAGAGCCATTCGCCGTAATGTCGGGTATTGGAGGCTCGATCGCGATCTATAGTCCCCCAGAAGACAGCTGCGGCCTTCTTCGACCTTCCCCCCACCCTGCCTGACCCAACGGCGCGCGCGCGCTGCGGGCCTTCTGGGCCTTCGCTCATGAGGCCCCGCGACGCCAACGCCATCGTTCCACCGGTTGTTGCGTCGTAACAAGCCTACGCGTAATTTTCCAATCTCCTCGCCAACTTTAGTTCGTGCACCTTGCTCGTTTTTCTTTAATTCTCTCTCCCGACTCTCGTTACTTCGTTTTGCATTCTTTTTCCGTCCCCTTCGTCATAAATAAAGAAAATAATGTGTAACGTATGGAACGATGTAATAATAATAATAATAATAATAACGATGATGAGAAAATAACAACGGGGGAAAAACGCAACAAAAAACTACAATCATACTGTTAATAGGAAATAATAATGATAATGAGCATAGTCAAAATAAAATAACAATAAACAATAATTATTCGATTTATGATGGGAGAAATAAAATGATGAGCCCTTTTTTCTGGCAAATTTTATTTCAAAAGAAATCTTTTTAAAAAACCCCACCTTCGATTATTATTTATTACTGTTATTTTTCTCGCTTTTTTAATACACTTTTGTAGTTTTATCTTCGAATTTTGAACATTAACAATAACATTAATAACAAGAACAATAATAATAATGAAGTGTCCAATGTAAGAATTGACGATAATAATAATAAGCCCCTTTTTCTGCCAATTTTTTTTCTAAAATAAATCTTTTTCCAAAAGAAATCTTTTTCAAAAACTCTAACTTCAATTATAATTTATTACTATGATTTTTCTCGCTTTTAAAATGCACTTTTGTAATTTTATCTTGGACCTTAGAACAATAACAATGACAATAACAACAATAATAACGATAATAAATTGAGTAATGAACGAAATAACAATAATAATAAACCCTTTTTTTTGCCAAATCATATTCCAAAAGAAATCTTTCTCAAAAATTCAAACTTCGATTGTTATTTATTAAAATTATTTCTCTCATTTTTCTGATGCGCTTTTCTAACTTTATCAAACTATTTTTATTCTCTTTCTTACAAATGACACTTTTGAAAATTGATATAAATTCAGGTCGATTTTCGTTCGTCATGTCAAGAATTTTGTTATTTTTTTTGTTTCACTCCGACGCAGTGAGTCGAATTAATTCCAGCGTGAATTTTAGAACGAAGTATTTCCACTTCAAAGGCCGGGATTCCGAAATCCGAGAAGGATGAAATAAGAGGATTTTTTTTTTCGAAGCGTGCAGGCCATCCCTTCGAGCTCAACCACCCCCATGTAAAAGAGAGGCCTGCGGTATTTCGTACGGTTGGAAGCTTCGCCGACAATTGGCTGCCGAGAGATGAGCAACGTGGCATATGGCAATAGGAGAAAAACGACATGTGCTAGAGTTCACCGAAAGATTCTTCACGAGATTCCGACCCATTATACGTGTATATAGATATAGGAGTACGCCCTCTATCGCGTCACTTACTCGGTCGTGCCTTCGTTATTTTTCAAGAAGAAAAAACCTCGAAATTTGAGCCCCCTTAGAAATATGTTCTACGTCGTTACGCAGTTTCGTCGAACAATTCTTCTTCCTTTTTTTCCAACGCGAAAAAAAATTGTAATCATGCATGATAGCCATAGTGGAAATAATTAGGCGTTATTGACAAATCATAAATAAATAAATAACTATTAATGACTTTTTTATTTTGTCATTATTAATAACAATAGTTTCTCATTAACCATTATTGTTCATTATTTTATGTTGGTCAGTTATGTTATCGTTAATAATAATTGATAACGAATTTATCAATTATTATTCATAACTTAGTTATTTTGTTATTATCAACCATCATAGTTATTTATTAATGATAATTAATAACAAACTGATAAATTATTATTAATGACTTTGTTATTTTTATATTATTAATAAGCATAGTTATTTATTAACAACACATTTATAATTATTATGAATGCCTTTGTTATTTTTCAGGGAGAAAAAACCTCGAAATTTCAACCCCCTTAAAAATAATTTCAACGTCGTTACGCAGTTCCGTAAAAGAATTTTTTTCCTCTTTTTCCAATGCGAAAAATAGAACATTGTAATCATGATAGCCATAGTGGACATAGTTAGGCGTTATTGGCAAATAATAAATAAATAAATTCTTATTAATAACTTTGTTATTTTGTGAATATTAATAACAGTAATTATTTATCAACCATTATTGTTCATTACTTTCATTATGGTCAGTTATGTTGTCGTTAATAATAATTGATAACGAATTTACCAATTATTATTCATAGCTTTGTTATTTTGTTATTATTAACAAACATAGTTATTCATTAATGATAATAAATAACAAACTTATAGATTATTATTAATTACTTTGTTATTTTTATATTGTTAATAAGCATAGTTATTTAATAACAACAAATTTATAATTATTGTCAATAACTTCGTTATTTTAATATTATCAATCATAATAAATAGTTATCTAATAATCGCAATTAATAACAAACTTATAATATCGATAACTTTGTGACTTTAATATCATTAATGATAATAGTCATTTAAAAATATTTACTAATAACAAATTTATTAGTCAGTACTAATACATTTTTTATTTAGTATTATCAATAACACAATTTCCTATATTTGTCATTAACTGTTAATGAGTTTATTATTTATTAATATAAAATGATATTTGAAAAGAAATTTCGTTTTTAGCACATTGTCGGTGACTTTCGATAGCACAATTTTTAATAACCCCGACAAAAAAATGCCCCTTTGCCCGAGTTGAAAGCACGAAACCTCGAACAAAGGGAGGATTTTACGGATCAATCGACAGGAAAATATCCTTTTTGGCAAATTGTCTTATTGTGCTGCGGAATATCCCGTTATTTATGGCCTTGAAGAACCTCGTGGCTTTTCGAAGTACGCGCAATTCGCACGGAAAATATACATAGCGTGCGCACGCACGCACACTGTGCAAAGGTATTTTTATTGAAATGCGGCCAGTTTCTATTTGTCTAGCAACGGCGTACCTCGCTCGAATCCTCGTCGACGTTTCGAGTCGTCGGGCAAAATCCTGGTTACGCTGCCGCGAATGGCCTCGACACACCTTCGTAGAAAACGAGCCGAAAACGAGTCGAGCGACAATAACGGCCGAGCTCAGCTTTAATGACGTGTTCGATTTATATTTGCAGCAATAGATCCCACAGGTATATACACTTTTATTCTTTGATACACACGCACACGCACACGCACACGCACACGCACACACACACACACACACACACACACACACACACATATGTGTATGTGTGGAGAAAGGTGATGTTGAAGACATTCGACTTTAAGAACCCTCCTCATAGCCTATTGTCCCTTTACGTTGTGTGATGTTTTAAGGAGGTTGGAGCGATCTAGTTGAGTCAAATGACGATTTATGTATTTTTTTTTCAACGAACCTCAAGAAAATGGATACGAGCTATACATTTATTCGGTAGATGCTAATTTTTCATAAAATGTATAATTAAATGATAAGATTATGCATTTTTATATTTTTGTTACGTAAATAAGAAAAACTTTTGTGTTATTACAACTTGAAAAAATATAACATTGTCGATGATTATTATGAAAAAACTGCGTCAGCGAATGTTTTATACAACTAGGAATGAAATTTTGAGTCATTCATAATTATGCCTATTTATATTGATATCACGAGATTGTTTATTATTACCATTAATTAATATCAAGTGTTGCCGAAATAATTTTAAATCTATTAAATCAAATAAGTATTAAAACGTTTTTATTCAATACTATTAAGGGGCTATATCAGTGTGACACTTAAAAAAATCGATTTTTTTTGCCTTTTTTGACAGTTTATGCTTTCAAGAATATCATTATCATTTATATAATTTATATCAATATCATTTTATGTTGCAAAAGTCGATAGTTAAATCTTTAAACGCGTTTTTCTCGAAATGAGATTTTTCAAATTTGCTGACATTGTAACTCAAAGAGCAATTATCCGATTGACTTGAAATTTGAACTGAGTACTCTTCAATATATTTACTCTACAAGGACGTAGGATATTTTTGATTGCATGAAAATTGACGATTTGGCATTGAAAAAAACGACAATTTTATGGGCAAGAAAACATACTTTTTGGATAATTACGCCATTTTGTTAGATTTTGATATTTTTCGAAAATCCTACGTCATTGTACAGAAAATATCTTTGAGTTTAACGACATTTTTCCCTTTTTCAGTTTCAGCTACTCAATCGGCGGGAATCATATCAGCAGTGGAGGAACTTTTTTTTGGCGCCTCCGAAGGTAGCGCATAAGTTGCTTGGATCTCAATATTTTTCGATGAAAAAATTATGTAATATAGGTCAAATATAGCCAAATATATTCTTAATTTTCCGAAAAATTTCATTGAGTACTTTTCTTCCAAAAAAGTTCCCAAAAATCACCCAAATTTTCAGCGTTCACACTGGTATAGCCCCTTAAATCAAATAAGTATTGAAACAAAAAATAATGCAAAAATCATGTCTCTTTATTTGCCTACAATTTGAATGGTCGATTATTCGTCCTGCCCGTTCGCGGAACTGACTAAAATTAATTTTGTACAATGCACTGCTTCCATCCGAACGAAGTAAAAATCCACGTAATTCATTTGTAGCACATTCATATTGTAAAACGCAAAGGGGGAGACAAAAGGGCGACACCCGCTGGGCACGATGAATAGCGCGGCATTAAAGGGTCCGGTGGAAGGTCAGTGAGTCTGAAGAATAAGGAATAAGTTTAAAAATAATATGGTCGTGTGCGTATACGTATGCGTGTACGTATACGTGTAGGACCCTTCGGGCCAACGACTCCCAGACTTCCGTGCGAGGCACAAACGCACTTGACAGTGACGTACTGGTTGGGGTCCGCATTTATGGCTGCCATTAGCGTACCCGCTAGAACTCTTGGGACTACTGAGGAAATGATTGCTATATCTGTGGGCCTTACCACGAATCGTAATAAAAAAATTCTGACAAGAAGGAGATGGCTGCGAAGGCTTCGAAATTATTTTCGGAAAAATAACTCGAGCCCCACTGGCTGGATTTTGTCGTGAAAATAAGAAAGTTTGAAAAATGACGGCTCAATGGATAATTATTGTTTCGCTGTACAATCGAGTACAATCATACATTTCCCTCACGTTATTAGTTCCAATTAAGAAATGTAAAATGGTGTGTATTTTCGAAAAACAACCGTGAGAAATGTCGCCCCTATTGCCCCTATGATCCCGGTAGTTGTTTTTTTTCTTCTTCGTTTTCCTTTACGAAAATAAGTCATCGCGAGTATATTCATATGAGCTTGCGTGAGAAAAAGAAAGAAATTTCACGACGCGGGAAAAGTTATGAATTATTCTGTCGAGTATTTAAGGGGTTACCCCCACTTGCGATTTTGAAAAAATCGATTTTTTTTATTGCATTTTTTGAAGTGCAATTTGAAGTGCAGTTTTTTTATGCCCGGAATAGATAACTCTATGTAAGTTTACAAAAAAAAATATTTTTTTCGTGTAAACTGAAATTGAAACGTTAAACGCGTTTTTCTCAAAATGGCATTTCTGAAGTCGGTGACCAAGATTTTTCGAACATTAATGAACCGATCTCCTTGAAATTTTGCAGGCTTATTTAATACATAAAAATGTAGTCTTTAATCGTTCGATTTTTTTTTTCGACAAAAAAAATGGCCGTTTTATAGCCAAAAAACAACCGTTTTTTTCGTTAAAATCGAACCATTAACTTTGACTGTCCGCCATTTTGTGAAAAATGAATATTTTTTAAAATCCTTCGATTAAAGACTAGTTTATACTTATATTTGACTAAATCCATCCGCATTTTTTTTTCAGATGATCCACTTCGCCGCAATGTTGGTCACCGCAAACCGTGTATATAAAAACATTATTTCATTGACGGCCATTTGCTACTAAACAATGTAATATTTTTCAATAAAAAAATTACTGAAAGTTGTTCAAGATGTGTTCTTTAAGATGGTATATTGATCGATTAAAAAAATTTTGTAGTTTTCTTTAACAAAATTCATGAAAAAGGCCTTTTTTCGCGCTACAAGGGGTAACGCCTTAATTGGAATGATAACGATTGTAATTGATTCGCAAGAAAAGTAATCGCTGGAAAAAACGGAGAAAAATTTTGGTGTTGAAGTTCGTATCGTTGGAATGCAACGAAATCATTTTTTTTTTTCGTTTTGCCAATTTTTTTTTGCAAATTTAGGCTATATAATTTCACTGACACATTTTTGACGATTCTTATTAGGGATCCGTAACCTAAAACTGCGGAAAAGAGTAGATAGTAATAAACACGAAGATATGAAAAAATAACGATGGATTTCCGTTGCACTCTAACGGCCCAAGCTTCAATACCATTGATTTTCGTAGCTTAAGGGGCTATACCAGTGTGACACTTAAAAAAAATCGATTTTTTTGCCTTTTTCGACACTTTATACTTTCAAGAATATCATTATCATTTATATCACTTATATCAATATTAACTTAACTTGCAAAAATCGATAGTTTAATCTTTAAACGCGTTTTTCTCGAAATGAGATTTTTCAAATTTGTGTCCTCTTGAATTTATTTACTCTACGATGACGTAGGAAATTTTTGATTGGATGAAAATTGACGATTTGGCATTGAAAAAACGACCATTTTATAGGCAAGAAAACAGAATTTTGTTCATGACTACGCCATTTTGTGATATTTTGACATTTTTCGAAAATCCTACGTCATTGTACAGGAAATACCTTCCACTTTAACGACATTTTTTCCTTTTTCGATTTCAGCTACTCAATCGGCCGGAATCATGTCAGCAGTGGAGGAACTTTTTTTTTGGCGCCTCCGAAGGCACTTTTTTGGTCGCTTGGATCTCAATATTTTTCTATGAAAAAATTATGTTATATAGGTGACATATAGCCAAATATATTCTCAATTTTCCAAAACATTTAATTGGGTACTTTTCTTCCAAAAAATTCCCGAAAAACACCCAAATTTTCAGCGTTCACATAGCCCCTTAATCTCAATAGTCGACTGTTCTGGAATTTCCCTCAAACATGCATAATGATATTAACAATGTCTGATTAAAATTTAAACAAAATCTATAGAAATCAAGGGCGCGCGCTCGCACTACCTTCAATCTACCGAGAGAGATTTGTGAAATAAAAATAATCATTTTCGTTGTATTCCAAGGATGCAAACTTCAAAGTCGTGAAAAATATTCCTCCCAGTTTCTCCCTTCCCTCTCTATCCCTTTGTTCTTTTTTCTCTCTCGCCCCATGCCCTTTTTCCTTCTCTACCCGAACTAATCAAAGAGTATAACGAAATGCGCAATCAAAATAATGAAATCAATAAGATGAGCGTGACAATGGCGAGGCGACGTGACGTCGTTGTAGGGATTTTTCGAGAAACATCCCCGTAAGAGGCCTTCCACCCCTATAGTACGTACAAAGGCGAGTACTTAACCCAAACAGATCGAATAGATCGAAAGGAGGGCGGGATCGCGTGTTAACCCCGTTTCTGGGCAACCTCGACGGGTCATCGACATCGTGTCGTACATTAATTGACGGATCCGAAACGGTGGGTCAGCGAATTACTCGAGGACGATCGAGCGATTCGACGATAATGTTAAAATATATTTTTTAAACATATTTATATGTAGAGGATCTTGTGGAATCTTTCAAGTTCAACTTTTATTATTATTCTCATAATTATAATTATTTTACATACAATTATTATAATATTGATAATAATAGCCATAAAATATGAACTTTGAAGATTCCGTGAGCGTTCGTGGAAAATTCTTCGAAAACAATTTCCCAAATGACAATTTCTATAATATAATTTCCCGAAAGAATTATTTCCCGAACATAGTTAAGGCGTTACCCCCACTTTTAGCGCAAAAAAGGCCTTTTTCATGAATTTTTTTAAAGAAAACTACAAAACTTTTTTAATTGATCAATATAGCATCTTAAAGAACACATCTTGAGGAACTTTCAGTAATTTTTTTATTAAAAAATATTACATTGTTTAGTGGCAAATGGCCGTCAATGAAATAATGTTTTTATATACACGGTTTGCGGTGACCAACATTGCGGCGAAGTGGATCATCTGAAAAAAAAATGCGGATGGATTTAGTCAAATATAAGTATAAGCTAGTCTTTAATCGAAGGATTTAAAAAAATATTCATTTTTCACAAAATGGCGGACAATCAAAGTTAATGGTTCGATTTTAACGAAAAAAAGGCCGTTTTTTGGCTATAAAACGGCCATTTTTTTTCGAAAAAAAAAATCGAACGATTAAAGACTACATTTGTATGTATTAAATAAGCCTGCAAAATTTCAAGAAGATCGGTTCGAGTAATCTTGGCCACCGACTTCAGAAATGCCATTTTGAGAAAAACGCGTTTAACGTTTCAATTTCAGTTTACACGAAGTGTAAAGTTTCAGTTTATCTCAGTTAATTTTGTTCGGATCGACTTGAAATTTTCAGGACATATTCTCAGATACTTATACTTCAAAAAAATGCAATAAAAAAAATCGATTTTTTCAAAATCGCAAGTGGGGGTAACCCCTTAATCGAACGGTCAATTTCTCGAATACAATATCCCGAATCGACAGTTTCCCGAATGGAGAATTTCCCAAATGGACAATTTTTTCAGGGCAAAGGATCAAGCGACAAATAAATTGAATAACTTTAATTTTAATTAATTAATATTTGCCTTAATATTGCATCATTCATCGAGGCAAATACTTCGCGAAACGCATTTTTTTCGTTGGTCAATCGTAAGATTTATTTCGCTTTACCATTTTGCATAAAAATCTTGCGATTTTTGTTCAGTTTGACTCACTGAAAAACACTTTGTTAAACGTTAAATTATACTTTCGATTACAAAAGTGTACATGTTAGTTAATTAATTAAATAATCGCGTAACCGTAAACACAAATATAAACATTTAAACAACATCAAATAATTGTAAGACAAATAATTGTTAATCATCGAGGATCTCAGCACACATGTTTGATAAAAAAAAAGCCAAAGACAAGCTGTAACCAAATGTAAAAAAAAGAAAACTGAATAAAACTACTTACTTCCTTACTAGTTAATTAAATAATTAATTAAGTCATTAATTTAACAATAACTCAAAAATTAAACTACTGTAAAATTATTAAATTATTCAGTTAATTATTTAATTAAAATTGGGTTTGTTTGGTTTTGTTTGGGAAACGATTATTCGGGAAATTGTATTCGAGAAATAGTTAATTTTGGAAATTGTCATTTGGGCAATTGTTTTTCGCGACATTTTTCGCACAGCTCCGCACAGCACAGAGTTTCAGTACGCAGTTTTCCAGCAGAATAAAATAATTGAAATCTAGACAATTCAGCTAGTTAACAAGCGCAGTTGACATGCCTTGAGAGATATTCGGGCTACATCTACCTAGGTGGGTTAAGAAATTGCATTTTCAAAAAATATTTTTATTCTGTTGAATTCATTAAACTTTGAATGATCAGAACGCTCAAAACTCCGAAAAAATACTACCCCGAAAGATCAAAACTCCGAAAGAATTTTACGCGAAAGACCAAAACTCCGAAAATTTGAACGGGGCTGGGTTGAAATTCCGAACGTTGAAGGATCAGAACGCTTAAAACTCCGAAAATGTACTACCCCGAAAGATGAAAACTCCGAAAGAATTTAACACGAAAGACCAAAACTCCGAAAATCTGAGCACCATCGCAATAATTCGGCTATGGCAGTTTTAAAAGTTTCAAAATTTTCAATAAATCGACGAATTATTTCAAGATTTTTTTTTACTAAGAAGTGATTTTACGTCAATTTTGAAATTTGTCTAGACAATGTTATACGTTCTACATAATTTACAGTCAACTGTGTAGACTTTCGCTGGCATAATCTTGACGAACCTTGTAATTTCGGAACATTAAGGCGGTCTTCTAGTTTCTCAGGTCGAAAAAATCGATTTTTTTTCATAAATCACATCTACAACATGTGTAGAAAATGTGTGCCAAAGGATTTTTCGATATTCGAAGTGGTTCACAAGTTACGGCCCTGGAACGGAGCAGGTATACGGAGCAGGTATACGGAGCAGGAATACTTTCAAACGCGTTTTTCTCGAAACACCATTTTTCGAAACGGTGACCACGATATTTCAGAAACTACTGCACCGATCTTGTTCAAATTTATACAGCATCTTTAATATGTTATAAGCCAGCAATTGAACTAGGATTATCATGATTGCTTCGATAGTTTTTTTTGTACGAGTGAAAAACTTAAGAAAAAATGAGTAAAAAATAGAATGTAATTTTCAAAAGTGTATAAAAAAGTCAATTTTTGTAATTTAGAATTCACTCTAGTTCAATCGCTAGTCTTAAATATGAAGATTAAAATGCCGTTTGGTTTTTTGATTTCAGATAAGCAGAACAGCCGCAATCTTGGTCACCGTCAAGCACCTCTTTTACTTGATGTCTTCCTGTCGGCCACTATAACTTTTATTCTATTATATATTTTGACTTCATAAAATTTGTAAAGCTTATTTAAATGTTAATAAAGATTATGCAAAACCAATGAGATTGATTATTTCGATGCTTTGCCCGTAAAAAATTATTGAAAAAGCCGTAAAAAAAAAACAGCCGAGAAACGAGAGGACCACGTTAAAATTAGGAATTTCAACTCGGCCGTCATGTCAAGATCATGCCAGCGAAAGTCTACACAGTTGACTGTAAATGATGTAGAACGTATAACATTGTCTAGACAAATTTCAAAATTGACGCAAAATCACTAGTTAATAAAAAAAAATTCTTGAAATAATTCGTCGAGTTATTGAAAATTTTGAAACTTTAAAAACTTCCATAGCCTAATTATTTTGACGGTGTTAAGATTTTCGGAGTTTTGATCTTTCGGAGTGCTATTCTTTCGGAGTTTTGAGCGTTCCGACCATTCAAAGTTCGGAATTTCAACCCGGCCCCAATGCTTGTGGGTACGACCACTTATAAAATCGTCTTTTCCATCCGATAGTTTGTGATACACTCATTGTTTTCTCTCAATCATATGTTGCCTCCTTCTGTTCTGACATAACCTCTGAAAACGCCGACCGGCACGAAACGCGTGTAACAAAGCTGTGACCTATGACAGTCACTGCATTCAACATAACAGCCTCGAATTACGAGTATTTTAATAGGATTTTTAAACATCGAAAATTAATGTTCCGATAATCCTTACTCCTTTGAATAAACATTTATGTAAATAATAATGACGATTTTCTATCGGAAATTTGAAAATTTTCGCGATGTTCGTTAATATTTTGCTACAATAAGTTGGTACTGGTGACGTCATTCAATGTATTAGCATGGAAACTTCATTTCTCCTCCCACCCTTCAAAAGTGATTCAGCAACAACATTAAGGTAGTTCCTCTGCGAAAATCTCAACCAAAAGTTTACATACCATGTTTATGTTTAAAAGATTGATAATTGGTTTAATTAGTAATAAATAAAATTAAAAACTACGCAATATTGACTCGGTACTAGTAGATAATACGATGGATATCATTTATTGCCGTAAAATATATTTTATATTGTGTTTTTGATCTTCCATTGCCAGTAAACTTTTTGCCGGGACTGTCCAGGCTTTGCCCCAATTGTTTTTTTTCCAGGCTTTGCCAGGCTTTGCCAGGCTTTGCACCAAAATTGTGAGCGCTTTTCATGGTTATATCTTGGAAACTAGATGGTGAATAATTCTCTTTTTTTTTCACATTATTCGTGATATCTTACTCTAGCTTATCCTCGTTTTCTATCAATTTCTTAATTTTAGTTTTGACGGTAAAATTAATGATGTTCTGTTTGCCCATCATAACGCATTTGTTGCGTGTAAACCAAGCCAACTTTAAATGTAAATATCTCAGGTTTGGGGTGGTCAAACTTATTCAAATTGCACAGATGTTTGGATAATGTATTGAATAACATATATGTCAAATTTTAACCATTTCTTAATTCGACTCTTCTGTGGAGGTACTACCTTAAACGCCCCTAAATTCACGATTTTTCATGAGCAACTACGCTCAATTGTCTAGATATTCATTATTTTTTTCTCGGAAACGACCTGGCGAAGCTTTGAAGTTGAACTTTCATTCGACGTGCCCGCGTCCAAAGAAATTTTCATTTAACATTCATCAGTGATAGGCTCGATCCTCGTTGAATGCAGCACGAATCGTCCAACTACATTGGTATACACGTGAGCCACATTTGCACCTCGTATTCTGCTGAGTTTAAGGGGGGAGATACCTTTAGGCGAGGAAAAAATTTGCTGATTTTCATGATTTTTTTTAAAAGCAAACATTTCTTCACCGTTTTTGTGACTTAGGGTATGTTTTTATTACTACTTTTGGCTGTTACATGGTATTTTTTCTATTATTATCTTTTGAAAATGGCGGAGGTACGGCGCGGTCTTCTAAACTGCATCTTCAAAATTGACGTGACGCTAAAAAACTAATCGACCGATTCTGATGAAATTTGGTCTCAATTTTCCTAACCTTATTGTCTAAAACATCTAAATGTTTCAGAAAATTAAAAAAAACGTATTGTTTTGTTGCAAAATGTAGACATTGTGCAACAAACAATGTTCTAAAACATTCTAAATGTTTGTGAAACTTTAAAAAAGTATTTTTTCGTTGCAAAATGTAGACATTTTTTTCGAAAAATTCCATATTTTTTTCAAAGCGTACCATTTAATTGATTTCCAACATTTTTCACTTTTTCTTAGTTCATATTCTGCGTATGAGCGTTAGTGAAAGAAAAATCGTCGTTGGTTGTTTTTCAGATTAATCCCGTCGACCTATGTGTCCCGCCGTCTGACAACATCAACCGGAACCCGTTTCAAAGACTGTGCCATACCTTCGCCATTTTTAAGGATTGATAAAAAATACCATGTAACAGTCAAAAGTAGTCACAAAACATACCCTAAGTCTCAAAAATGGCGAAGGAATATTTCCTTTAAAAAAAAAAATCACGAAAATCAGCCATTCTTTCCTCGCCTGAAGGTAGCTCTTCCCCCTTGAAAAATTCGGCTCTCGAATCAGTTCTTACATAATTGCGCGAGTGATACGAGACTTCAGTGTGACAAGAAAAATTAGGGGAGCCCTGCAAAGGCAGCTGTTCAAACAATAGGTGCATTGAGAAAATATTGATATATGGCTACTTTTGTATCGAAACAGTAGGGTCGTTGAGGACCTCGTAAAAAAAATACTCCGTAAAGCTATCGTGCCGGCGAGGCGCGAAGTAGATAAAGAATAATATACAATAGTAACGCGTGTTTTTGACAATGTAAAATAAAAATATTTCTAATTGATAATGATAAATAAAAAATCAAGTAGAGAAAATGAATTGTATAAAAAATGAGTCCACTGTTTTATTTATTCGAAATAAGTGCATATGTTGGTAAATTAATTAGTGAGAGTACCTTATTATTATTAGTGTTGCTGTTGTTATTATTAATATTATTATCGGTGAATACACACATTTAATTCTATGAAGACCATTTTAAATTTTTTGATAATAAGAAAATTAAAAAATTAAAAAAACGAGACGCGCAAAACGCGTGAAGAATGTTGACCACCTGGCATCCAGCCATCGACGCCTTTCAAATAAATTCAGCACGTGGAGCCCAGGCTCCGCGACTCTCGTGGGTTCCAATAATTATTTCGAGGCACGCACGGAACATGTGCGTTTTTCCAATGTCTCTTTTCTTCGATTCTCCCACAACTGCTTACTCCATGCTCGATGTCAGCACATTTTCTTCTCTTTTTCATTGCATTTTTAAACAAACGAGTTTTCGTGGAATAATTCTTTTTGTACTTGAGAAGAAAAAAAAGTAACGCAAAGCACGTGGTCTTGGGGAGCCTCCGCACATTGAGTTAATTTGAAAAATTACATTGCTCGGGTCGATTCTCAACATTTCTCACTTTTTCTTGGTTCATATTCTGCGTATGAGTGTTAATGAAAGAAAAACCTTTGTTGGTTTTTTTCTTCATATTAATCCCGACGACGATACCTGTCACGCCGTCTGTAAACGTCCGCCGCAACCCGTTTAGACGGCCATTTTGAAGATTGATAAAAAAAAATACCACGTAACAGCCGAAAGTAGTAATGAAACATACCCTCAGTCTCAAAAATGGTGGAGAAATATTTCGTTTTGAAAAAGAAATAATGAAAATCAGCAATTTTTTCCTAGCCTAGAAGTATCTCCCCCCTTAATCAAAGTTTCCCATAAATATCGGTAAATATCGAAATACAGTTATTCCTATATTGCAACTTGTTGGTATCGAAATAGCACCAGTAATAGAAAATGCTCCGGTAGTCCAAACTCCAATGGTAGGTGGCCAAAAATAGTTTAGTTAACTTTTCCAAAGGCTCGACCAGATCGACCACATCTCTCTTCTGCTTTGCGGACAGTTTCTCGAAAAACAATTGCCCGAATGACAATTTTCCGAATAAACCATTTCTCAAATACAATTTCCCGAAAGAACAATTTCCCGAAAATAATTTACCGAATAAACCATTTCCAAAATGAACAATTTCTCGAATACTATATCCCGAAAGGACAATTTCCCGACTGAACAAGTTCTTGAATGAAACATTTCCCGAACATATATTTTCGACGATTTTTTCGGGAAACCAATTTTCTCGGGTCGAGTTTTCCTTGCATTAATTTTCCTGTTATTGATTTCGGCGTTAGCAGGCGTCATAAATATATGTTCCCACACTTAGCATAACCCAGAATCAACGACGTGGACGTGGTGGGTTCTGACTACGTTTTTTCGCTTTTTTGTTTCTTTTTTCTTTAAACATTTTAAAAAATTTTATTTAAAAAAATAATTATTTTCATTTTTTATATTTATATTTAACGCAAACAAACCCATTCGGGAAATTGTCCATTCGGAAAACTGTCCAGTCGATATACTGTTTTCGAAAAATCGTTCCCTCGGCCAATTGTGTACGAGAAATTGTCCGTTCGATAAACTGTGTCCGGAAAATTCCTACTTTTTTCTTGCTTTTTTTCTTTTATCTACAATTTTTTTATGTTATTAAAATTTTTAATTTTCTATATTTATACTTAACCCAAACAAACCCAAATCAAAATTTTTCATATTTATATTTAACCCAAACAACAAATTTGTCCATTCGGAAAATTGTCTATTCGAGAAATTGTTCATTCGGCGAATTGTGTACGAGAAGTTGTCCGTTCGATAAACTTTGACCGGGAAATTGCTACTTTTCTTCTTGCTTTTTGTTTCTTTGTTATATAAAATTTTTCGAAATGTTATTAAATTTTTTTATTTTTTTGTTTTTATACCCAACCCAAACAAAAAATTTGTCCATTCGGGAAATTGTCTATTCGAGAAATTGTTCATTCGGCGAATTGTGTACGAGAAGTAGTCTGTTCGATAAACTGTGTCCGAGAATTTGCTACTTCTTTTTTTTATCTTTAAAATTTTTTAAAAATTGATTAAACTTTTTAAAAATATTTAACCTTGACCCAAACAAAGCCAAACAAAAAATGTGTCCATTCAGGAAATTATCTATTTGGGAAACTGTCCGTTCGGGATATTGTATTCGAGAAATTGTTCACCGGCGAATTGTGTACGAGAAATTGTCCGTTCAATAAAAACTGTTTGGGAAATTGTTCATTCGTGAAATAATTTTGGTTGGAAATTGCTTTCGGGAAATCGCATTAGAGAAATTGTCATTCGAGCAATTGTTTTGGCAGAATTTTCCGCAAACGCTTTCTCCTTCTCTCTGATGAAGATTGAAAAAGCTCGGGAACGAGCATGTGGTCGCTGCGAAGAGGCAAGGTCCACACAGGAGGGTTCGATGCACATGGCGGATCGGAACAGTTTCGATTCTCGGCCGCCCCGATCGCGTTTGGTGAATCGAACAAAGAAGGATTTTTTCCCCCGGTCGCTCGGAGCCCGGGCGAGATGATTCGTCGTTCTGGACGCGAGAGGAGAGCACCTGGAGGGACACGTAGCAGGGGGAGGATCGTCGAGGTATACAGACGCGGGAAAGCGAACGAGTACACGGGAGGAGCAGGCGGATACACGACGTGGCCGAGGAATAATATTCGGATGGTTCGCAGCTGCTGTGACAGCTGCAAACCTCCTCCCTCGTTTGCTCCTCCGCAATCTTGACGAGCACTTCTCCGGTACTTTTCGTCCCTCCGCCAGCCCTCCAATCCCCGAGACCTCCAAAGTCCTGCTACATTGCCACCTTCGTCACTGTTATCATATCTACTTTTTTTTCGTCCATTGCTTTCGTTATGCCGGCCATGAATCACTCATTGCGCTGCCTCGGTCTCTCTCGTGCCCTTTTTCCTGCCCCTGCACGACACGCAGGACCGGGCCTTGCCTCAGATAAGATTCGATCAAATGTAGCCAGGGTGGAATTAGTCAGCGACCATTCGGTGGGCTCTCATTACAGTGGGAGAAAAAAAATTGGTGCTATGGACGAGTTTTGTCATATGCAGGCTTGAATCGTTACAGGGCGAACCTTTATTCATCTTTTTTTTCGTGTGGTTATTTAAAATCCTGTTCTGCAGCTTGGGGCTGTGGATCTCCAATGAGGCTTGAACAATTTTCGTAGCCTGGTCGGTGAAAAAAAATTGGACAACTGGAAAAAAGGGACGATTAATGAAGAATTCAGAATCGAATACATTCCACTCGAATTGAATTTCATTTGAAACCATATTTTTGAAGTTTTTTAACTAGCAAAACGGAAAAAGTACTTTTCTGACTTGCAAACTATCGAATAATCATCCCCAAAAACGAAACTACACAAAAAGAATAGTAAATATCGGAAGTACAAGTTGAGCTTTGGTGAAAATGCACAAAACTGGTATAAAACGTATCTAAATTTTATCAGAATAAAAAAAACGACCCGAGTAGATTTTTCCATTTTTTGCAGCCGCAGAAGGTCAAGGGGCAAGGGAATTTTTTTAAACGGGATTTTTTTACACCAGGAGTGAGGTTTTTCACCATGGGAATCGATAATCAACGATTGTGAGGGAATAGTTGCCTATATATATATATACCCCATATATACCCCATATATATATATACGCACACATTTTTATGATGTTGTAGGCTTGAATCGTAGTTTTTTCTTCTCTGGATCGCCCATGAGGTTTGAGTGATTTACGTAGCCGGGAACGGTGAAAAAAAATTGGGTGAGTGGTAAAAAATTAACTTTCATTGCATTCCAATGTAAGTATAGTATTCATCTATATGCAATGTATATATATATATGCAAGGTGTCCCTCTTATCTGTGCCACCCGAAGTAACTCGATAATTATCGACGTCACAAAAAAATGTTCCAGACAAAAGTTGCACGGTGTGAAGGGGGTAATCAAGTGCGACCAATTTTTTTTATTTAGGTGGACGCGCTGACGCACAGTGAAGGTCACCTCCAATTTTTAAATGGAATAGTACATTTTTTTAACCATCTTGTGGAGCACCTCAAGCCGCATGTTTGTTTAAAAAAAATCTATTTATTTTACTTCATCCACGTATAGCTGAGAAAGAGTTGAATTTACGGTCTCGGCTTATAAGATTTTTTTGTAGCAAATTACTTTCTCTACATAGTTCTCATTTGATTTTTTTTCGATATATCTAATAGCTTAGGCGTTACAGCCGTTTGAATAGATATTTTCATACAATATTCACTTGAAATAATGATACCGCTGAAACGGTCGAATTTACGGACATGGCTCAATGAACTTTATTGTGAAGTATCATGTTTCCTATGAGAACCCACTTGGAAAATATCGCGATATCAAAATTCGTCGAATGGTAACACTAATAATGAGAAAAACATTTTTTTCAATGTTAATCAAATGGGAAACCTTCAATTTTGATTCGCGACCTCTAAATATTTTTTGACAACACCCCCCTTTCACGAAACTTCGTTTTTGGGTACCAACTAAAGGCACGATGGGTCAGAAAAAAATGTTACCCTGAAACGAATCATCCTAATATATATATATATAAGGTGATTCGTTTCAGGGTAACTTTTTTTCTGACCCATCGTGCCTTTAGTGCCTTATATATATATATATATATATATATATATATATATATATATATATATATATATGTACAGCGTGTATCTGAACTACTAGTTTTCCGTTAATGAGCATATGGGTGTCTTTTTCCAAGCAAAACGCTTTTTTAAAAAATGTGCGACAAAAATTGGCCGAGATATTCACGAGTAAAGTCCAACGGTGAGTAAACCATGGGACAATAGTTTCGGCGTGCAAGCCGAAACTAGTGTAGGCGCGGGCTCGAATCCACGTTCGCGCAAGTGAATTCAAATCCATTGATTTTTGTTAAATTGAAATTGAAATTGAAAGTTCAAACTTTCAATTTCGAATGTTCAAATTTGAATTGTGAACCATATCTTGCCGCTCAAATAAAGTAATAAATAAATAAAAGTTAAACAATATTCTTCATTGTTCACTCGAAAGATCTAAAGATTAAAAAATCTTTCGAGAAAACCATGGATAACTTTGTTTAACATTTTTATTTATTATTTAACACCTTACTTGGGCGACCGGGTAACGTTCAAAACTTAAATTTCAAATCTCAAAATTGAAAGTTTAAATTCACTTGCCGGAATGTGGATTTGAATGTGCGTCCACGCTCGCTTGGACGCCGAAACTACTGTGCGATTGTTTACTCATCGTTGGACTTTACTCGTGAATATCTCGGCCAATTTTTGTCGCACAACATTAAAAAAAAGCGGTCTGCTTGGAAAGGTACACCTTGTATGCTCATGAACGGAAAACTAGTAGTTAAGATACATATATATATATATATATACTCAGATTAAAGTTCATGGTATAGGCAACCCAAGCTCGTAGAAAAAGATCATATAATAAACCTGACTATAGTTCATTGACGCAGTAATCATAACATGGTTGTGACACTACAAATTGGACTCGCGAAAAAAAAAATCGTAGCAAAGAGTCCACGAATCGTTCAGGCGTCGTATAAAAAAAGTTATGCAGTAAACGAGAAACGTTTTCACTATCGTATTTAATAAAAGAATGTTATTCACTTCCGGGAATACCACGTTCATAACTCGCCTCAAGCTCATTCCCGTTTTTATTAATTTCCGGTACGCCATGATCATCCCAAAATCTTGATAGGTACTTTCTGCGGAAAAAGCAATAGTAGAGAGGTTAAAAAATGAGAGTTCTCATTTTTTTTAATTGGTTGACCTTGAAACAGTTTTGACACCTCGTGAAAAAAACCAAGTCGAGCAAAATATTCCCGTGTTCAAATGGACGAAAAATATGATATGAAATCAATTGGTGCGAAATAATTTAGTGAATCGGTACAAAATAATATATGAACGAATTAAATGTAAGGTGACCTCATAAGGCCTCATAATCCAAATACGAAATTGCGAATAAACTCTGCGGATGAAAAAATAAATTCAATACAATATAGATGTCGAAAAATTTCAGTGTCTCGGAATTGTTTTTTTTTTGTTGAGTTTGTTAGTGTCTCACATCTGGAGACCCACCCGGTATATTGTTGATCACGAGTGTTTTGCCGATAAACTGTAGTTGCCTATACTGTATTTTCGACTCTTATTTCGTCGAAACGAAGTCTCGCCAAACCGATCGCATCCCAAATCGAAATTCCGATCAGCTCTCGCGGGGAAGATCATGGTGCAAGTTCCAGAACGATCTTCGATCGCATAAAGAGGGAAAGAAGACGGAGAAGCGGAAGGGGGGAGAGCCGGGGCGAGATGCCACGTGTACGCCTTTGTCAAGAAATGGACGGAGGAGAGATTCGGGCTCGGTGGTTGAGGAACCTTCATCCCCCTTGGACCACTAACGCACGACCATCCCTCACACAAGCTTGTTCTTCTTCGTCTCGAAAAAAAAAACACGTGGAATTTCTTTCAAGGATCTCGGTCAGCTGCTCCTCTCGTGTAAAACTAAACTTCCTGTGCCACGCGCGCACATCTGCTCCTCGTCGGGATCCTCGCTCCTCCACTTTGGTTATACCTCGAAACACTCGAGTCCGGCTACGAAAATATGTACGCAGTGATATTTCGTGCCGATTTCGAAACATCTTTGGCAGCAGAAAATCTCGAAAAATCTCAACGAAAAAAAAAACAACCGTAACTCCCAGAGCTGTTTTTTTTTTTGTAAGGACTTAGGCCACAGTAACGGGTATAAAATCATGTGCGAATTTAACAATTTTTTTTCGTGTGATAAAGTGATTCACTCATAAAATTAATTACACATCGATTCAGTATTTTTTTTCCATTTACCAAATGGCCAACTACTCGAAATTTCTCGAAACAGCTTTTTTCCAATTGGCGTGACAAATAACTTTAACAATTTTCACTCGATTTACTTCAAATTTAAAAGTTATATTCCTAATTGCATTTCGCAGAGACGTACGTACGGAATTTCTGATTAATCGAAACCTTTTCATTTTGTGAGCAGTTTATGAGCAGTTATAACGAAATTTTTCAATGAAAATTCATTTCTTGAGTTCAAATACCTACAACTTTTGAATAAAACAATGTAGATTGTTTTATTCAAATAATAATGTAGATTGACGAGAATTTTTGCGTTTGTTCTAGGTAAAAAATTTTGGATGCTAAACGTCACGCCGCGGAGTGCCTAAAAAAAAGGTAACTGAAAATATTAGTTTTCGGCCATTTTGTACCTCGAAAACAAAAAATTTATATTTTCTAACAGCTTTATATTCTTACTAAATAGATGTGTGATTCATTTTATGAATGAATCACTTTTTTATACGAAAAAAATTGTTAAATTCGCACATGATTTTATACCCGTTACTGTGGCTTAAGGCCTTAAATTGTACACGATGAAAGCTTCTGCTGACAATTTCTTCAATAGTTTTGTCCTCTTTTACATGTGACGAGTGAGACACTAGAAATTGGACATTCGAAAACTCACATATACAGGGTGTTAGGAAGGTCGAAGCAAAGCTTTAAGGGGGTGATAGGTCACCTCGTTAGGAACATATCTAACCGAAGTTACCTTAGTCCAAAATCTAAGGATTTCGAGTTATCATGATAAGTATGATTTTTGAAAAATTTCCAAAAATTAGGTACCAACTCGTTCATAATGTTCAGACAGACAATAATTGGTATCTAAAAACTTATTTGCGTCTTTAGCTTAATGTGTATACAATCGACAAACACCAATACAATCAACTGTATCCGCACAACTAACTAAATGGGACGGGTTGAATAATTAAAAACTTGTTAAAAAATAAAAATACCTCTTATGTCAATGATATTTAAAAAAAAATAGCATTAACATAAGAGGTAAACGAGACAGTACCTAATTTTGGGAAATTTTCGAAAAATCATACTTACCATGATAACTTGAAATCCTTGGACTTTGGACTAAGGTACCCTCGGTTAGATATGTTCCTAACGAGTTGACCTATCTCCCCCTTAAAGCTTCGCATCGTCATCTTCCTAGCACCATGAATGTGGATATTAGTGAAAAAAAAAATTACAAACAAACTTGACAGGTTCGTTGACTTCTATGTTTCGGTTACCTCGGTTAAAAAAATGTTTTTCTTAATAAAAGCGTGAAAGTAATTTGACCTATCGCCCCCTTAAAGCTTTGCATCGACCTTTCTAGCACCCTGAATGTTGATTTTAATGAAAAAAAAGCACAAACAATACTTGAAACGTTTGTTGACGTCTATGTTTCAGTCACCTCAGTTTTTTAAAATGTTTTTTTTTTAATGAAAGCGTCAAAGTAATTTCAGGATTAATTCTATTTTTTTGAAATGAGAGTTTGTATCTTCGAATGTCTTTCTCCACTTTTACGTATTTCCACGTTATGCCCACTTTTTACAAAACAAAATTAATTAAATATCAAGTCCGTGGGATGAGCAGGGCAGAAAAAAATCAATAAAAACATTAATAAAAACAACTCTTGAAAAACACGAGTAAAAACAACCTTGTAAAAAACATTAAGGGAAAACACCACTCTTGGATTTTGGAAAAATCGTTTTTTTGGCTAAAAAAATATTTTGGGGTCGTAAAAACAATATGCAATTGGTCCTATAGCGATTTTTTTTAAAAGGTTCAATTATCGATTTTGCCGCAGCGCCTCGGACGTCTTTCAGGCGCCTCGTACAATTTTAAACGCGTTTTTCTCGAAACCACTTTTTTCAATCTGGGAGGACGGATTACTCGAACACCTTTGCATGGATCGATTTGAAATTTGGATAGTAGCATCACAGTTACATTCTCTATGGGAGTACGGAGCCGTTTTTTAATTAAATGGAAACTTTTTTTTTATAAACAATTTACTGCTTATTTCTCGGGCAAAACATCGATTTATTTCTTTCAAAGTGCATTTTTTCAAAATTTGATTAAAAAAATCTCTACGTAGTCCCATAGCTAATAATATACAAATTATAATTTTTTTTCGTTTTTATTCCAGGTCTTATACTTTACGAGACAACCGTTCTCCCGTAAAGCTATTTGTAAAAAGCACGTTTTTAAAGAATGTCTCTGTCGCCGCCATTTTGTATGAAAATTATAATAAATTTTTTTTATACTTTAATATGTGTTAAATAAACTCTCTCAAAAGAAATCCTATTCCTTTTTTCATACTCCAAAAATAAATCTTCAAAGTTAGGCCTTATTTTCTACCGCTAGAGTGGTATCATCCCTTGATCAAAAGAATTTTATCAATTTTTTTAAAGTTGTTTTTATTTGTGTTTTTACAGGGTCGTTTTTATTGATGTTTTTCATTAAGTTCTTTTTATTAATAAATTTATTCACATATTTATAAATTGATAAATGTAGTAAAGCTGAAAAAAATTACTTGTGTTTCGAATATTTTTTGAAATACTACGAGATGAATTCAATTAAGGAATCGCTGTTCTTCATATTTTTTATATTTAATACTCGATATGTTCGATTTTCACCATTCTGGTAGATAAAAAGAGCAATAAAAAAATTTTGCTAGCAAGAAAATAAGAAATGCGTTGCATTTGTAATTATTTTACTTTCCCTATGCAGTTCATCGTCAAAATGCATTGCTCGGGCACTAGTTACGAATCCCGCTGACTACGCTGTTCAAGCGTTTGCAAGGTGCCCGGTGTCGCTGTAAGACGCGCAAAGTGAAAGGATAGAGCCGCGAGTTCATCTTGTAATTCTTCAGGAGGTCGTTTCGTCGGGGATTTATCGTCGTTCATGCTCAATATTAATCATCGTCGAATTGCAATTTCTATCATTTTTAAAACGAACAAAATAATGCGACCTGCACTGCTACGCAAAAAAGGAAAACACGATTTTGTCAAATCAAAATTGTTATTGTCATTTTATTTCAAAAAAAAATTGTAGAAAAAATAAACAATTATTCCGTTAATAACCAAGTCAACAATCGTCAATGCGTCTCATCTTAAAACTGCATATGCGAAGCAATACTTACAGTCAATTCATTCGCGATTCACTTATTACTTCAATTAGGCAATTTAAATTCAGCAATTTAAATTTAGCATTTCAATTACGCAACTGCGAATTTAGCATTTCAATTATGAAATTGAAATTTGGCATTTCAATGACGCAATTGATATTCAGCACTTAAATTAGATCATTAAAGTTCAGCTTCTTAGCAAAGCAATTAAAATTTAGCATTTTGATTAGGCAATTGCAATTCAGCATCTTACTAATTGCAACAAGATAATAGAATTCCTAAACTGCGAATAAATTATCGGGATTCTCCGCCCTGTAGTCTCCGTACACGAAGAGATAAAAAAAAATTAAACGACGAGAAGAAAAAACTCATTAACAATGAGAAATGCGCTTTGTACCGTTTAGGAAGGATATGGGGGAATGGTCGAGTTCGCATCGACGAAAAGGGATTTGTGGTGCGATGAGCGCGTGAAGAACGGCGAAACTCGAACAACATGTGCATGTCGGAGTACAAATATACTGCACCTCGTTGCACGTTGTGTATATGCAGTGATCAGACGTGTATATATACAGGGTGTCTCCCTTATCTCTGCCAACCCAAATAACTCGGTAATTATCGATGTCACAAAAAAATGTTCCAGACAAAAGTTATACGGTGCGAAGGGGGCCATCAAATGCGACCAAATTTTTTTTTTTTCGGTGGAGGCGCTGACGCACAGTGAAGGTCACCTCCACTTTTTAAAATGGAATGGTACATTTTTTTTCAACCATCTTGTGGAGCACCTCAAGCGGCATAAAAAACATTAGGAGGTCAACGTCGTTCAAGGTCATTCATGGTCAGTATCGATTATACAAATCTAAATATCTCGGATCACTATCAAATATTTGGTAGTGATCCGAGATAATTAGATTTGTATTTCATTTTAATAGGCGTTCGATGCTGACCCTGTATGACCTTGAACGACTTTGACCCCCTAATGTTTTTAATGCGGCTTGAGGTGCTCCACAAGATGGTTGAAAAAAAACGTACCATTTCGTTTGAAAAAGTGGAGGTGACCGTCACTGTGCGTCAGCGCCTCCACCGAAATAAAAAAAATTGGTCGCATTTGATGGTCCCCTTCACACCGTACAACTTTTGTCTGGAACATTTTTTTGTGACGTCGATAATTACCGAGTTATTTCGGGTGGCAGAGATAAGAGGGACACCCTGTATATACATCCATCAGCAGTCTCTCCCTCTCCCTCTCCCTTCCTCTGTCTCTCTCTCTCTCTCTCTCTCTCTCTCTCTCATGAACAGTGCATGTAATATGCACTGCTCATATTACATTCCTCTCGAATTTTTCATTTTTTAATATTTAATTTTACTTTATTCTACTTATGTTGTTACATTGCGTTATTTTTTGTTGTGTTATTTTTACTTTTGTATATTTTTATTTGGACTGTATCGATCCTCCGCTTTTATATATTTTATTGTTGCTTCTATTTTTATTATATTACTACGTAAATGGCAAACCATGTCATTTATGATTTCGATCGTATTGTTTCTTTTTAGATGATTGTCATCTTTGTATACTTTGTTTGTAATTTTTGTTATTTTAACCACTTTAAGTGGTGTTTTTAGAGTTTTATATACTTTATTCATTTATATTTACTTTACTTGTGCCTTGCTGCCTAAAGGTTATCGCAAGGTATATAATAAACAATCAATCAATCAATGCCTCTCTCTCTCTCTCTCTCTCTCTCTCTATTTATATGGAAAAAATTCCAACCCGCTATGCGTGTATGTAAAGTTGGCTGTAGGCACATCTGGTGATTTTGAAGACAGCCTTAAATCTTTTTTTTACCGAGTCTTTTGCTAGGGGGAAGGACGTTCCTTCAAATGACGTTCGTGTAAATATGGTACATTTATCCATGGATAGTGGATTTGGACCGTCCTCGAAGTTCTCCCATACGTAAAGTGTAAATATGAAGGAATCGAGCAAGGGCCATCAGCCAGACGAGCAACAGTATAATGCCCACACATGTATACTTTTATATAGATTGGTGGACGGTGAAAGAGGTGTTCGGAACGCTGAGGGAGGGAGTTGCAGCTGTTCGTGGCTGTATGTAGTAACCGGCAGCTGCCACGAAAGGGACCAAAGAGGCATCGAATAGCTTTTACTCGGGACAACACCTTCGATTCTTCGACTACTGAATACATTATAAAATTCGTCCGTCAGTGTTTGTGTGCTCGATCGGGATGAGTGGAAAATAGAATGGGCCGAGAGTTCGTATATTCGACGATGCATTTGAAAATCACTTTCCGAAGGACCATATGTTATTATTTTTTAATGTTTATTATTATTTCATTGTAATAAGTAACCGAGTCAAATTGTTGTCGTTCTCGATTTTTTGTGCTTCAATGAAAAAAACCCCAAAAATAAAAAATATAGTGTTCATGGATGGATTTTTTTTATTTATCTAAAAATATATATAGATTTTTTCCCTTCCGTATTTATAATTTTTTACTTGAATAAGGAAATGCTCGAAAATGCTGCAAACATTAAAATAAATGTCACCAGTCAGAGGAAAAAAGTTTGAATGTATTACTTTTTTCGTTTCATTGAGAACAAAAAATATTCACGGGGAATAGAATGGAGAAAGAGTTCGTATAGGTACATGACGCTGCATTCGAAAGGGTGACGTTGAAGTTTGCATCGTTGGAATGCAGCGAAAACGATTTTTTTTATTTTCCACATTTCGTTCCGCAGATTTAAGGTACGAAATTCACGCAAACCGTTTTTATGATTTTTATTTAGCGTTCTACAACGTAAATCTGCAAAATATGACTTTGGTTAATGATGAAAGTAACAAATTGAAAAGAGTTGTTGTCGCATCCGCATGCAAACTTCAACCCCATTTAAAAATTACGTGTCGAATGATGAATTCGTTTTGAATTAGTTGTATAAAAGGTATACGTCTACATACTTTATCCATATATATAATAATATCTATATATTGGGTGTAGTTAAAAGAAATCCATTATTTTTGCATGAAATTGAAGGCAAAAATAATAGATTGCTTTTTACTACATCTAATATATATATATTTATACACACAATATTTTTCTCAATTTGTATAATTCATCTATTGCAGTAAATAATCGAGTAAAAAATATGCTCCATTTTCAGCGTTACGATAAAAAATGGTCAAATTTTCCAAAATAATATTCTGTTTTGTATATTTTTTTCCTTTAACCAGGAACATATGTATATGTATTTTTTTTTTTTCAATTTTTATAGTGTATTTATTGCAATACGTTAAGAAGTAAAAGAAAACCTCCAAAAAATTAAACGAGTTTCGTCAGTTTAAGAAAAAATTGTATATATATATATACACATATATATATATATATATGATCATTTTATTGAAAATAAGAAACATTGCCGTCTCTTCCAATGTCTTTTTCGCAATGGGCCAGATCGGAAACTATAGAATTAAGGGGGATCGAGCGTTTCGCCGATGAATGTCGAAGGATACCGATCATAAGGGGGGAGATAGCTTCAGGCGAGGAAAAAAAATGCTTTTTTCATGATTTTTTTTTCTAAAGGAAATCTTTGTTTACCATTTTTGGGACTCATCGTATGTTTTGATGCAACGTTTGGCTGTTTCATGGTATTTTTTTAAAACAAATCTTCAAAAGTAGCGGAGGTATGGCACGGTCTTCTAAACTGCATTTTCCAAACTGGCGTGACGTATAACTAAAAAACTAGTGGACCGATTTTGATGAAAGTTGGTATAAATCTTTATAACCTTACTGTCTGAAACCCGATTTTTTTACTGCTTAAATGTTTGTAAAATTAAAAAAGTATTTCTTCTTGCAAAATTTCACCATTTTATTGGAAAAATCAATCTTTTTGTTTCAAAGCGTACTATTTCATCGATTTTTTACATTTCTTACTTTTTCTTAGTTCATATTCTGCGCACGAGTGTTAAAGAAGGAAAAATCTTCGTTGGTTTTTTTTCAGATCAATCCTGTCGACGCTACGTGTCACGCTGTCTGAAAACATTCGCCGCAACCCGTTTAGAAGACCGTGCAATACCTCCGGCATTTTTAAAGACGAATAAAAAAATACCATTTAATAGCAAAAAGTAGTAATAAAAAATACCCCAAGTCTCAAAAATGGTGAAAAAATCTTTCCTTGGAAAAAAAAAATCATGAAAATCAGCAATTTTGTCCTGGCCCAAAGGAGTCTCCCCCCTTAAAGATGCACTTTTGCGGAATCGAGGTTTGTCAAGATCGCGAATAGGCGCTGGACCATTACGTCAGAGAGCCATGTGCAGTTTGTATATGCGAGCTGGAAAAAAAAGGTTAAAAGAAGAAAAACTGACATACACAAAAGGCTCGATTACCTCGGCGGTCGTGCACGCCGCGGCGGGTCACAGGCATTTTATTCTGGCATTCTGCACGCGGAATTCTCGAGTCGCGAGGCGCGCGCATCCTAGCAACGCGCTGACGAGGAGAAAGTGCACACCCGTGCCATATATAGTATCTATATACCATCTTTAGCCCGACGAAGCACGCGCGCGCGAATGAACGATTAGCCAATCGTCCTGTACGCCCGAATGTCAATGCTTTTTACGAACTTTTCAACCGTTTCGGTTTTTTTGCCTTGTTCTCATTTAATTCACATTTTATTGCCAAAAATGGGCAGGTTAAGTTTATTTTTCTTTCTTCGCGTGATATTTTATTCCATTTTTTCTACGACGTCGATTCAAATTACGATTTTTCTGCTTTCAAGGGAGCTACGTAAGCTGAAAATTTGAAAAAAAAAACGATTTTTAAAATATGGCGCTGAAGTTTGCATCGTTGAAACGCAACGATATTTTTTCTCATATCTCATTTCTTTATTTTGATCATTTTTTAAAACCGCTTTTTTTCAAATTGAAGTCCTGTATTTCTAATAAGAATACGTAGAAAGGTTTGAGCAATTTTCACTGCCTAATCGGTCAAAAGAATTTGAGGAATTAACCATTGTCAGTCACACCTCTCGATTGTGACGTTGGGGGTGTAATCAACCCGACTCACTTTGGAGAGTGATAAATAATTGAAAAATTGAAAAAAAATACTACAATGCATTTTCAACCCTTGTGTGTAAGACCATGCCGATTATTTTCAAGTCGTGTAATTTTTAATATAAAAAAAATTCTGGAAGGTCGAAAAACGGCTGGGGTTGATTCAACCCCCGATGACTGGTGAGGGTTAAAAAGAATGCATTTTCGTTGCATTCCAACGATGCAACCTTCAACGTCATTTTTAAATAGTTTTATGGCCTAGGGTCTTAAGGGGCCAGTCCACTTTGAAAATTTCAGAACATCGAAAGCAAGCAAGACGTGAAGAAATCGACGGTGATGAGCAATCAGAAGGGATTTTGTACGGTGCAGGAATTGCCGGTTGAGTTTAGGTAAGAGTTTTTCATAGTATAAACTTCAAACGCGTTTTTCTCGAAACAACGTTTTGAAAATCTAGCTCCATCGTATCTCTAAAACTAATAAACCGATTCTCTTGAAATTTGAACCACATATTGTAAACATAATTCGCAACAAGATGACACTCGATGGCTTTAAAATTTTGATTTTTTCTTTTTTTTTTTGCGAAAAACTGCGAAAAAACGCGTTTTTTAAAACTTTTCTCGTTTTTCATCTGCCATTTTTTTATTTTTTGATAAAACTTTATATCCGAGGGTCATTTTGTAGCTGGTGTTATACTGAATCTAATGGACTTTGATTTTTTGTTCCAGACAAGCCGTTGCCGAGTTGGGATGAAGCTACCTAGCCCACCTGTTTTTGAGGCGTTACGTTAAACTATAGTTTTCGTACTTAAAAATGAATAAGAATGAATCAAACATTTTTTTTTGGGTATTTCAAGACTTTATTTATCAAGCCCAACAACTTTTATATTCATATCTCTTATAAAATCCTGAAAACAATCCCGAAAATAGCCTTTTTTCGTGGCTCCAAAGTGGACTGGCCCCTTAACTTTAATCTGCAACGAACATTCTGGAAATATTTCAGTTGACCGAATTATGATGATTTTTGGGAAGCGTCAGATCACCCACTGCCCCTGACCGCCGCTCTGTGATTTTGATATTTTATTTAACCGGAAATAAAGAATAAACTATTTTTTTATACACAGTTTTATAGCGTCACGTTTTATCTTTAATTTGCAACAAAGATTTCGTAAAAATTTCAAAAATCGACCGAGTTATGACGTTTCTTATGCAGGGTCAGGATACCTGCTGTGATGCACCCATTTTTCCATTCCTTTTTTCCCGAAACTATGTTTCATGAAACGGTATAGGTTGTATCTCAAAATCTATTCGTGCGATTTACTTCAAATTCGGACAGAGTGTCGTCTATAACATTTTCTACCGTATGACCCGATTATTTTTTACAAATATGTTTGTCCATTCGTTAATAACAAATTGTTAAAGCTGTTTTTCTTATCGAACATCGAACATTTTTCTACAGCTTGCCATTTTCGTTATATTCAAAATTTGAAAAAAAAGCATCCGATTATTTGAAAGCTTCATTATTATACGAAAAGCACATTCTTTAATTTTTTTGTTTAAATAATAATTACTTCATTGTTTATCAATATTAAAAAAAAAACTCAAGCTTAGCGAGACTATGCATTAATCGTGTGTAAAATGCCGACCTCGTCGTTCCAATATTCTCATCGGAACAAAATATTGAACATCGACCTGTTTTTGGGCCCCAAGCTTATGCACACTCGTTGAATCATTTTGAATTAGTTGTATTTTCCTACCAACTACAAGTAAAATAATTAATTTATCTCTGTACACTATGAACTAAGGATGAACATTATAATAATCTATCGTACTGACTACGAAAATAGTAAGCCGATTATTTCCTTCACTCGTAGGACAGCAAAGACCGATTTTTTTTACAGATATCGCTTTTTTTCGAGCCCAGTGGTTTGCTTTTTATTTCTCAAACGACAAAGAATCTCGTCGTTCAATCGATACGACGCACAAAAACGAAGAAAAAAGCATCGAAAGTTCCCCTATTCAATATTTATTTATACAAAGGTCTCGTCGGTTTATCGTCACGATCGCGTTCGCTTCGCCATTACAAAAAAGAAACCAGTGACCTCTGCACCTGAATATTTTAAGAGTTCAAAAGAGTCATTCGACGTTGTGAGATATTTCATTCTTACGCATAAACTCAAATTTGTAAAGGACCGATAAAGAGCGAGTGACTAATGCCTCTCACGCTGGAGTTCAAATTTCTTGATCCTTAGACCCCCCTCGCTCTGAGACTTCGCTTTTGTAGTTTCAGGTCTGCCCTTTTAACGACCAGGGTGGAACCGATGTCCCAAAAATACTATAATTAGTCCGCGCGGGTTATCGAGAAAGTGGGCCTCCAATGGACAAACAGAAGCGATGTAGAAAATAGAATACCTCAATTAGAAATTCGTGTGACGTGGCGTAAAGATGTATTTAAACATTCTTTACTGCCAATGCGTGCTGTTTATATTGCGCATCATTAAATTGTAATTTACCCTTTTAAAATTTATCTTTATTATATCGCATATAATTTAATAAAAAAGTATTTTTCAAATTGCATATCATTCAATTTTAATTCACCTTTTGAAAATTTATTTCAATAAAAAAATGTCACTTATTGCAAATCATACATTGTTAGTCTAACTTCTAAAAATGCATCTTCATTATATTGCGTATAATTTAATAAAAGGAATATTTTTACTATATTCCATATCGTACAATTTTTGTTGGTTTTTTTTATTTGTTTAAATTATATAGCGTATTATTTATTTAACTTTTTAAAAATTTATCTCGACTATATCACGTATAATTTAACAAAAAGAAATGTTTTTACTATGTTGCATACTGTACACTTTTTATTGGCTTTTTTTTCAATTTGTTTGAACTATATTGCGTATTATTCTATGTACTTTTCAAAATTATTTTTACTATAACGCAAGTGACCGAATATATATTTAATTTTTATTATATTACATAACGTTCAATTATAGTTTACTGTTTTTGATTTTTTATGCTTTATTGTACACTTTTTAAATTCATTTTCATCATACCAGATATTGTTTAGTGTATTTCATTTAGTTTTTATTTATTCGTTTAGTGTAATTTATATTGTATTGTAATGCAATATAAAATATACAGTGACCGAATATTTATTGAATTTTTATTATATTGCATATCATTCAATTATTGTTTACCGTTCGCGAAATTATTTTCGCTACATTCCACATTTTTTAAATTCATTTTTATTACACCGGACATCACTTACAAGGGACTCACAGTTTTTCCGCCGATAAAATAAAATACGCGTTTAATCGTTTTAAATGTTTCATCACATATATGAGTTCCAACAAAATCGGAGGCAGACACGTAAGGGATCATTCCACTTTGTCAACTTCAAAAAATCGATTTCTTTTGTTGATGGAGTTCGAAAAAAGACCACTTCGCAAATGTTGTGTAGAAATTTGATAAAAATCGAATTCATACATTTGAAGAGTTATTTTATCAAGCCCACGAAGATTTCCATCAATATCTTTTATAGGAACCATACAAAAAATTCCGAAAGATACCTAATTTGTCAGGTTTCTTTCATTAACTTTTTTTATAGGTTCATATTATAGATATTGATATAAAAGTTGTTACACTTAATAAATGCACTTTCGAAGTACATTTAAAAAAATGTTATGTGTTTATGTAACCCAAACAAACTTTGAACGCGTTTTTTTCGAAACGTTTTTCAACGGCTTGTTGATAAAATCTTCGAAACTACTTAACCGATCCTTATGAAATTTTAACCACATATTCTTTACAACTATAGCTATAGCGCATATCACAGATTTAAAAAAATTTTGATACTTACTATTTTTGTTTTGCCAAAAACGGTGAAAAAACACGTTTTTTGTTGTCTTTGCGAAAAATGTTCGCCATTTTGTTATTTTCGCGTATATCAAAAATCGTATGATATAGCCATTAACATACTGAATCTAAAACCGTTTGATTTTTCTGTTTCGGATGATCCATCTCCGAGATTTCATTAACAGCGCAGGCCTACAATTTTTTAAGGACATTTTCGTCTATAAAGAGTCACTTAAATAAATGACTTTTAAAAAATGTATTTCGCAAGTGTATTTATTAAGTGTAACAGCTTTTATATCAATGTCTATAATATAAGTTTATAAAAAAATCACGAAAGTAGCCGTTTTTTTAGAGTCTGAAGTAAGAAGACCCCTCAAGTGATGCTCCCCGTTAGTGTATTTTATATTGCATTGTGATTTTTTGTTCCGAAACGTTTTTTCATAAACTTTCATTATCACTTCGCCATGCATTTTGTTCGTTTCCGTAGAAGTGCCTTGTACGACAAGTGGCCCAGCGCAAGATGAGCGGCACGAGCTCAAAAAAGAATGTTCAAGCGATACTCACCGGTTGCGCCGTTCCGATGTCATAGTAGATCGGGGAATCCGTTTTGGGATACGTAGTTGGTTCGCACATTGGCACTGAGCTGCTATCGAGCCGGAACCGCGAAAATCGCCGATCAAAATTCGACCAAAGTCAACAAAAAAACAACAATAATAACGAGTCTTCCAAATCGACGCACACGCCGATCTACTCCGAATGATCCGCACTCAATTTTTTTATCTCAAATTATCGCAACGCTTCGATAACGAGTGATGAAAAAAAAAATCGCAACAAGTCCGTCTCGATTGACTCCTGCGGTGAGATTCGATCCTGAGTACCGTTGATCTTTTCCAACCGTATCGATCCGCGTGATTTTGAACGCTTCGGCGACCTTTCAAAGTTATTTTCAGACCGGAAGCAACCGCGAGAGAATTCGGTCCGTAAACAAGCGAGCGGTCAATTTTTTGTTGCCGCTGCTCGCGTTCGCGCGCTTTGCGAAAGTTCAAGCAAGTCCTATCTTCGCCGGTACCGTGTGCTCGTTGCGTGATTTTGGGGGTAAAAAAATATCGAGGCGATCCCGAATAGTTTCGATATCACGGGAAAGACGGGCGACAAAGTGTGGAGAGTCTTGGTAGAGAAACGGAGAGATACTAAGCCGGGTAAACGGGCGCGTGGCGTGCACCATAGCGCGTTAGCTTCACCTACCTACTATACTACGCTCGTTTGCTCATGTATACATACGTATATATGTATATATGTACGCGTACATAAACGTAGATAGGTGTTGTAACGAGCAGGAGCCGGCGCGGCGTACGAAGTACCTCGCTGTTGTGCCATACAGTCCAAGTCGTTGAAACTTTACTCCCCGATCCCCCTTTTTAATCGGTTGCCATGGCCAGCCATTCGTAGAAAACAAACATAGTTATCTGTGTGTTGGGGGAATCCGTGGCACGAACTGCAGCCGTCACGGAGCGGTGTTGCCAGATCGGAGGTTTTCCCCTTAAAGCGAGGGTTTTTTTTTTCTCCTTCAAGGGGCCAAATTGATTAGAGCATTTTAGAAAAGTATTGAAATGTCAGCCTTTTATTTTTAGATTATCTCGCTGACTCGAGGAACCTTTAGGAAACGCCACACCATCGCCCCGAATGGTGTTGAAGTTTGTATAGTTGGAATGCAACGAAAGTTCTTCTTTAAGACGGAATGACACCTCATCGCGGTCGGTATGGTAGAGCAATTGTAGATACCCAAAAATCTCTGAAACGGCTCTTCAGATCCCGTCGAAACTTTGCCAAACGACGTCAAATAGATAGACGAACAGCTGTCTGCCCCTCAAATTTTCTGAATTTGAGAAAAAAAACGTAGATCGGGTTATCATAAGCCAATCTACGGTTTTTTTCTCAAATTCAGAAAATTTGAGGGGCAGACAGCTGTTCGTCTATCTATTTGACGTCGTTTGGCAAAGTTTCAACGGGATCTGAAGAGCCGTTTCAGAGATTTTTGGGTATCTACAATTGCTCTACCATACCGACCGCGATGAGGTGTCATTCCGTCTTAATCTCTAGTTGCCCTATTTTTATTATTATGAAGAATCCTTTGTCACTTCTTTATATCGTGGATCTCTGACTGATTGTCTAAAAAAATAACTATGGAATTTGTGCCCGCGAATTTGGGCGAGGTAAATAAAAATAAATTCTTAAGGGGTTAGGCCACAGTAACGGGTATAAAATCATGTGCGAATTTAACAATTTTATTTTTGTATGAAAAAGTAATTCACTCCTAAAATTAATTACACATCTATTTAGTATGAATATCAAGCTTTCTGATATTTTTTTGAATTTTTTTCTACTAATATTTTCTTTTTTTTTTTTAGGCGCTCCGCGGCGTGACATTTAGCATCCACAATTTTTTACCTAGAACAGAAAACAAAAATGCTCGTCAATCTACATTAGAATACCGAGAGAAGTACGTACGGAATTAAAAAAATATTGTTTTATCCAAAAGTCGTAGGTATTTGAATTGAGTTGCAGGTATTTGAATGAATTTTCAGTCGAAAATTTTGTATAAAACTGCTCATAAAATGAAAAGTTTTCGATTAATCAGAATTTCCGTACGTACTTCTCTGCGAAATGCAATTAGAAACATAACTTTTAAATTTGAAGTAAATCGAGTGAAAATTGTTGAAGTTATTTGTCACGCCAATTGGAAAAAAGCTGTTTCGAGAAAACGCGTTTAAAGTTTTAGGTATTCTATGGCCGTGCCAGAGGTAGGCTTACGTTATACGCTCAAAGTCGATGTACATATTTTTTCATGCTATAAATCGAATAGTAACTCATTCTTATGACGATAAAGTACCGTTGTAGCGAAAAAAATAAATTTTTTGAAAATTCTCCTGTGGCCTTACCCCTTAAGTAACCGAATCCCTCTAATTCATGGTGTTGAAGTTTGCATAGTCGGATGGCAAAGAAAGTTCTCTTTTTATTTTCAGAACTTTCTTATTTTTATTATCATTAAAAATGTTTTTCGGCAGATTTATGTTGCACGTCTCTCGATAAGTTTCTAAAAAAAGCTTCAGGAATTTCGGTAGTCAAAATCTGCCAAAAGAAACTGGAGCAATTAAAAAAATATAAATTCCCATTGCACTCCAACGATGCAACGATACGTACTGTGGAATAGAGAGGAAGGACTATAATTACTACGCGTGAGCAGTATTCATCAAGACAGGCCAATAAACCTGTAAACGCAAATATCCCAACGAATTGTTCGTAGTCAATGAACGTCGTTCATGTTGCAGTGTTCATTGACAAGACTGGAATACGTATCCACTTCCAAGAAAAAAAAATGAATGACGTTCAACATTCATCCGCGAAATAGCAGACCCTCCTTAATCATGCTCACAGCCCATTCTAATCGTCCAAATCCCTCGAAGAACGAACTCCCAGGCTTCGTTGGGTGCCAAAGCCGCCCGAACGTTGATTCAGGAAAGATTGAATCCCATGGTATCCCCACCACGCGGGAGTTACTCGCGCGGCGCATGGTGGGGGTAGCGCTCGACCTATTGCAGTGGCGAACGCTTCAAGGCCAGCTGCGCGTGAGGCGAGTGCGCAGGCGTGGCTCCGCTTCTCGTTTCGCGAGTGGGAGGGGTGCCTCGCGCGTGAATCGTTCGACTCGGGAGTTTGGACTGTAGGTGCTGTGGCGAAGCCTGCGCTATCTCGCCAAGCTGAAACTGTACTAGTGCTTTGAATGAATATGCAGTCTTGTCGCTGCTGTCGTTGGGACGAAGAAGAAGGTTAAGACCCCCGTAGGACATCTCTCTTCTATTGCCTCCCCGAGTCATCCCTTCCTTCTCCTTCTTTCCTTGTCTTCTCTCTTTCTTATTTCCTATCACCGTGGTGTGCGTGCATGCGTGCGCTCGTTGGAAGTGTTCGCATAGTTATAGGTAATGCACGAGGCAGGTGGCGCGGTATCGCAGGTGAATATGTGGTGGTTGGGTGAGCTCTGGGTGTTCGTGTGTGTGGGTATGTGTGCGAGTATGTTTTCCGACGCGCGACTTCGAAACACAGGAAGTAGCGGAGACACGGGGAGAGTCGTGCCGGCTTAGTTTGGCGAGAATGATGGGGTTCTTTCAGCGTCGACGTTCCTGGCAAATTGTGTGCGTGTGTGTGTGTGTGTCCGTCAGACTCGGCCGACGGCCTGTGACGACCGAGTGAACGATCGTGAGATATGGAAAAAAAATCCTAAAGGGGGAAAAAGGTTCTATTAACTATGATTGTAACAAAGAGCCAGGATGCGGGAGCGGAAGGTCCGCGAGATAACGAGCTCCTCTGAATGTGAGTCAGTCTTTCACAAAACCAGGATTCCTACAGGATGATCCTTAGTTCCATGCGATGAGGGAGACTAGCAGACTAGAGCCCAAAAGAGAGGCGACTTTCGAAAAATGTTACGGATACGCAGTTGATAGCATGAACATTCCGTTTAGTGGCCTTTGTTATACATATCTTCGAGTGTCTTTACAAATTTGTTTACAAGAACTCGTAACAAAACGGCGGCGCTGCAGCTGGATGAAACGAGTTACCTTTGTCTGACAGTGTCCAGCGGCCGGCAGGTCTTCAAATTTTCACGAGTGAAAATTCAAAATAATTTGTCTTCTAGGTAACATTAGCCTTCGAAGTATCTAGGGACATCGAAAAATATCGGTTTTTAATCAAGTGATACATGTTGGAAAACATTATTGTCGGTAAAAAAAATCGCCATTCAAATTTTTTTCGGAAAAATTTTTTAACATATCAGCCGAAAAGTTTAGACACTATCAGCCGAAGGTGGTTTGTTTAATCCAGCTCCTGCGCTACCGTATTGTTACAAAAGCTTGTGAAAAAAATAGTAAAGATACTTGAAGACATGTAGAATAAACGCCACCAAGCGGAATCTTCATTCCATCAACTGGCTATCCATAAAAAATTGTCGAAGTTCAGTTTCTTTCGGGGTTCCAGACCGGTAGTCTCCCTTGCCGTGGACGAACAATACTTGGATTGTATCCAACGAATATTCATAACCTTGTAACACGCAACAAATATGAGTGTAACAAGGATGTCCCAAAATTATTATGCCGGACCCTCATCCTCATTTCTCGTGACCGGGTATGAGTTATTCATCGAACATTGCCGGAACAGCTTGCCCCCTTCGCTTCCCTTCGAACCCCCATCACTCGGGACTTCGAACCCAGGCGAACACGAGCAGCATGTTTATAATGTTTCTAGGCTCGGTTGGTCCCACTCGCGCTCGTATGAACTTTCAATGTGTGCACGCACATCTCAGGATCCCCACCCCAGCGGATATTCAGTATAAAAGCGTCCGCGAGTCACTTGCACCGGCTCTACGTCTATCCGTCTCTGTCTTCTTGCTTGGCAACTGCAAGAATACTGGCATGTATGTACACGTGTACCTATAGCCACGCGATGACTACTACGCGAAGGTGGAGAGGCGCGTGGGGTTTAGCGAACTCTGGCGTGACTCCTGCCTATGGTTAGGTGTTTAGAATCAGGTTCGATGATAAGTTACCCTTTTTTCGCTCGGTACGTTCACTTTGCTGCTCGATCGAGTTATATCGGTACCTCTTGCCTGCAGAGGAAATGGTACCGCGTCTTTTCGACGTTTCATGGAATGACCACTTTATTTGCCTCGGATGGCATTGATCAGGAATGGACAGAGTGAACAATCGCCAAACTTGCTACTCTCAATGTGGACCTTAGCAGCCGAAGAAAGGACCCTGAGAGTCTCCGCTTCGGTGTCGGACGGAAGACGTAGGTTGGTGTTCACCAAACGGGGTGTTCGGTCGCCTGGATGATGATAGGGCACCGCAACTGCGGCACCCTTGGATCTGCGCGCTATACAATTCAGATGTCTCAGCATATTCTTCAGTCTGGATCTTCTAGCAGTCTGCTGGGAATCTCTGTGTTCAGGGTCTATATGGCTTGGACCTCTGACGATTCTGGAGGATTTGGAGTCTCTTTGGATGCAGTGGAGCCATCTGAACATCATCCCCTTTGGCTGCTGATCTTTCAATCCTTGATCATCGTTCTCGGCACCTTTCCGGGGCAGCTGCTTCGGACTTTTCTTCGGTCTCTTCGCCTCGTGTCTCTGCTCCAGCTGGTTCTCCTCGCTCAGACTTGCTGATCCGGACTCGGTCCTGGCGGTACTTTCCCCCTCCATCGTCGATTCACGTGTCTCTCGTGGAGACACGCGAATCGAACCCTCCGCCCGCCCGCCACCGCGAGTTCCTTGGCTCTTCGCCCCAAGCCACGACCCCACCTCATTCCCCCTGGTACCCTGCTTTGCCGTGATCCCGTGTACCTGCTGCTGATCCAGCCTCGCCGATCCCGCAGGTGTCCACGCCGCGTTCGCAGCAGCTGCTCCCGTGGACTTATCACCCGACCGAAAAATCCTGGCGGCTTCGAAAAACCCCGACGGATCAACCTGGCAGCGAAGATTCTTTGTTGAATTTTGGGCCACCTGTGGCCCTTTGGGAGTAACGAAAAGTTTCGAAAGTCTCCGCGTTTTAGGGTGTTCGGTCGCGTCAATGGGGGTGCCTCGCTGGGTGATCGGAGTCATCTGGTCAGACTCCGCATGGGGTACGTCGAGCCGGAAGTAATCTAGGATGTCGAAAGGCTTCAGGTCTGCTTTACACTTTTGTGCCGTTTGCACACACGCGTCGACGGATCCTTTCGTTTCCAAAATGGTATCGTCCGAACGATCAGATGAGTCTGATGACAGCTCTTCAAAGCTTGACGTTTCGGTTTCGGTGTTGCGCCTAGACCATAGGTTGCTCAGGATATCGAAGGGTTCGTCCTTCCATGCGTCTTTCTTCTTCGTCTGCTGCGACACGTTTGACGTTTTTGCCATTTTTGCTTCACCGACGTCGAACTCGCGAAATGGCGGGTCAATGGGTTGGAAGGTTCCAATCTCCCGTTCACTTCCGGTTTGCGTAGCTACGCCAACGGACATCTCATTCTCGGACGATTGCGATTCTTTTGCGGATTCGTCCGAATACGCGGTGTCGACTGACGTGACACTTTGGGCCGATTTTATCGAAAGGTCTTCCGATCTATCGGTTTCCAAGTACCAAGAATCGTTGGACGTTTCGTCTATCGAAACCTGGTCAACATGTGTTTGTCGCTTTCTGGGCACGAGCGATCGCAATTCCAACTGCAATTTCTCTATTTCGTCGAGACGGACCAGCACGCTCTCCAGCAAGCTGGCCTCTCTGTCCGTCATTTGGGCAGTGAGCTTTGGTCGCTAGCACCGAAAAAGTTTCAATTAACCTCCAGTTCTCCATGCCGCGGATGCCCCAAAATTGACAGGGCAAACGAACAGGCCTTTGCTTAAGGAAAAATAGTAACGGAGTCGAGCGTACTGATCTTTACAAGATTTTTCCTCACTTATTATTCTCGCAATCTTCTGTTTTTTCGCCTCCTCCGCTCCCCTGCCATCCTTTAGCACGCCGGCGGGGATACGTTGTTTTTTTCTTCAGATATGTCGGCGAAAGTGTTAATGGCCAAAAAGGAAAGAGACATTCAGCGTTATGTCGACGCGAATCGTACCTTGGATTTGCAACTTTTGGACTTTGTTTAACTTCCCTAGGATACCAGACTTTACATCACTGAATAATATCCTTTCGGGCCATTGTCGGATAACCTCAATCGAAAGATGGCCCATCGCCTGTGGCGAACGAGCTGCAAGTGTGCACGATCGAGAAACGAACCGGAAGTGACGCTGGACGACGTGGCTGCCGTCGTCGCAGGTTTGAACAGCAAAGTGCTGCAACTGCGAAGGGAGATTCTCGAGCTGAGCGATTCCCCGAGTGCGGATGGAAGAGCTGGGTAAAGGTCAGCGGTCGCGAAACTTCGTTAAGCCTCGGTGGATTTTAGGATCGAGTGAGTGCGAGCGCGTATGGGGGCTATGAAAAATGCATGATGGCGAGGCTTGCGTTGTTTGGAATGCAAGGAAAAAACGCGTTTAAGGCTCAGGCGTATTTCCTGGTGGGCCTTTGCGATCCTACACTGAGAAAAAAAATCATTGATCGAATATCATTGGTGTTATTGAATGAAATTTCGTTGATTCAATTGTAAAATTGTTGGTGTAAATAATCGGATTTATTAGTCCAAACAAAACGCTATTGACTTCAATAACATGATAAAATTGAATTTTTTTTTCATTCAAAAGATATATTATTAGCCGACAACCATATATTACTGAAACTATCTAAAAAATGATCGCGAACAAATTATATAGTTTTGAATGCAATTTCTGCAACGAACGAAAAAAGCGTTCCAATTCATAACATGAATATTGTTGATTCGAGTACACAAGAAAAATTGAATTTCGCTCGTTTGATTCAAATAAAATTTCTATTAAGTAAATGTGTTATTTTATTGTTTTCACCATATCCGATATTGATTTTTAAGTACATTATTCGTTAGAATATTAATATTTTATTTTCATTAAAAAATATTAAGCACATGTCTAAATTGGTTAAAAAATTATGCGAAAGTAAAATTTGTTTCTTGCACATTTGGTTGAAAAAATTCAACCAAATCATGGCCGAGCGCCACCGTAATTATAGGTGTGAGGAAACCCGTAGTTCTCGGAGTAACCGCTAGAAGCCGCACGCGCGCTCGTTTCTCGTAAGCGTAGCGCGGACCGAAAATCTACTTAAACGCTGGAGAAACTCTAAAGAGTATCGCTTTTTGGCATGTGGCTAAGATCAAAGTGTAGTATCTGTTTTAATCCATTGGATATCTGATATTCTCTCCATTATTATCGTGCATGATCACTCTAATGCTCACTTTTTATTTAAGATTTAAAACAAATTTAAAAACTTACGTCCCATGACATATTCGTTTCGATGTAGTAAAGAAATAATTAATTCTATTGATTATATTTATGTACGAAATAAAAAATGTTTGTAGCAACCGCTTAATTATTTCATCCAATACATCTACGGATTGTATATAGAATGATTTCAATAGAATATAATTTTATTTGAAGGTTAATGTAGATATTCAGAGAACAGAAGAGCTTTTTCAAATAAAATAATATGTTATTTAAATCAACCACATTTTCCAATATTTTATAGTATTGTAACAATCTCATATACCGGTAGCACTCCGCAGCGGCACATTTATTCGGATCAACCAATATATTTTTTTGATTCAATTGGTTTTTTTTCTCGGTATACCACTATCAGGAGGGCACAGGGAAGCTGTGGAAAACCTATGCTCATATTGGCGGCTATATTTTAATGAGTTTCAGTTCTATGGAACACCGGTAGAGATGCTCAGTAGTCGACGTTTTCGGTCGTCCGCGGTCATCCATCCAAGTATTGGAACTTGTCAACGCTGCCTGACATGGGAAATCACCGAAGCCGCACCACTGCTCATTTAAATTCTATTCCATTTGATTTTTTTCTATAGTTTTATCATTTATATTTAGTTTGAAAATGAAATTTCAGCTAGCGATCTCTCATGAGGATCCTAAAAATGTTTCGTTGATGCGAGCAGCTGAGATCGGACGAAAAAATAGAGCTCATTGAAAGAAATTAATTTGCATTCCAATGATGCACGCTTCAACGTCGTGAAGAATTAAGAAGTTTCGATCTTGTCACGTGTCACAGCTTAAGGGTCGAATTTCGTAAGATCCGTGCAGAAATTTGTTGGGGAGTCCCCAGATCCCAAAACATTCCTATAAGGATTTGGTAGGGACAACACACATAGGGAGTTCTCATTGGGATCCGATTGGGCTCTGCACTGTCCCCCGATTAAGGCCTTAGGCCACTCTAGAGGCCGAAAAAATGGGCTTTTTGGGGATTTTTTTTTTCAGAAAAACTACAAAATAAATCGAGATTCCAAAAAAGGGTGTTTTTCATACATATCAGTAACTGTATACAATAATTTTCTTGAAGCGATTCATTTCAAAATGGCGGCTATGCAGCGTTTATCTCAAAACGGCATTTTTAAACCTGGCCGGAAACATAACTCAGACAATTTTAAACCGATTCACTTGAAATGATGAATATATCTTGAAAAATACATTGTCTATGGAAGTACGTAAGATTTTTTTTTATATTGCATGGTTCATATGTTATTAACAATTATCTGACGATTTTTTTGGCAAATTTTTGGAGTCATAAATTTGCTTAACAAATTGCAATTTTGCAATTAATCGCTTCAAAAAAATTATTGTATACAGTCACTGATATGTATGATAAACGCCCTTTTTTGTAATCTCGATTTATTTTGTAGTTTTTCTGAATTGAAAAATCCCCAAAAAGCCTATTTTTTCAGCCTCTAGAGTGGCCTAACCCCTTAACGCCATTTGAGAATCCTTACCACGTTCGAATTGAAAATTTGTGAAAAGTTACGAGAGAAATATTCGGCGTGTTGAAATGTAACCTGCACGCATCGTGAACGGCCACGTGTGTGGTCATATTATATCAAAGTGCAGAAAAATAAATAACAAACGATAATTACAGTGGATTTTCAGTGGCGTGATTTAAATCGATTTTTAAGGAGGTTGGAGCAGTCCAGTTGTCAAATGACGGTTTATGAGTTTTTTCGGGGCCGGGTTGAAATTCCGAACTTTGAATGATCAGAACGGTCAAAACTCCGAAAGAAAACTACCCCGAAAGATCAAAACTTCGAAAGAATTTTACCCAAAAGACCAAAACTCCGAAAATCTAAACGGGCCGGGTTGAAATTCCGAACGTTGAATGATCAGAACGCTCAAAACTCCGAAAATATACTACCCCGAAAGAATTTTACACAAAAAATCAAAACTCCGAAAATCTGAATACCGTCAAAATAATTCGGCTATGGAAGTTTTAAAAGCTTCAAAATTTTCAATAAATCGACGAATCATTTCAAGAATTTTTTAAATTAAGAAGTGATTTTACGTCAATTTTGAAATTTGTCTAGACAATGTTATACGTTCTACATCATTTACAGTCAACTGTGTAGACTTTCGCTGGCATAATCTCTACGAACCTTGTAATTTCGAAACATTAAAATTAGGAATTTTATACCGTCGGCGCATTCAAAGTTCGGAATTTCAACCCGGCCCTCATGTGAAGATCATGCCAGCGAAAGTCTACACAGTTGACTGTAAATTATGTAGAACGTATAACATTGTCTAGACAAATTCCAAAATTGACGGAAAATCACTTATTACTAAAAAAAAAAATTCTCGAAATAATTCGTCGATTATTGAAAATTTTGAAACTTTTAAAACTTCCATAGCCGAATTATTATGACGATGTTAATATTTTCGGTGTTTTGGTCTTTCGTGTAATATTCTTTCGGAGTTTTGATGTTTCGGGGTACTATTCTTTCGAAGTTTTGAGCGTTCTGACCATTCAAAGTTCGGAATTTCAACCCGGCCCCATCTTGAATTTTGGAACATTAAAATTCAGAATTTTAAACCGTCGGAACAATCAAAGTTCGGAATTTCAACGTGGCCCAGTTTTTTTTTTCGATGAACATCAAAAAAGTGTAATCGAGGTATAGATTAATTCTGTAGATGCTAATTTTTCATAAAATATATCATTAAAGAGCAAAATTATGCATTTTTATGACGTGAATGAGAAATTTTTTTGTGTTACTACCAACTAGAAAAAGTATAACGTTATCGATGATTATTGTAATAAAAACTGCGTCAGTGAATGTTTTATGCAACTCGGAATGAAATTTAAAGTAATTTAATTATCGTTAATTGAGTATTATTGCCATTAATTAATATTAAGTGTGACCGAAATACAGCAACTTCGCAGACAAGATTCATAATCTTTTATCAAACCTTGATGATTCAACATTGAATATATACGGTTTACAATGGGCAAGATGGTTTTTTCCTAAATGTTTACAAAGGTTCAATTTACGTTAATCTATTGTCAGAAATGGTTTATCTTATGAACGCCTTGCCCATCTAACCGCACGTAAAATTACATACATCAAACTATTTTTTATCTCAGGTGTTTTGTGGTGAAAAAATTTCAAGAAATTCGTAAAGACTTGATACGGTCTAAGCAATAACATATATTTAAAAAAAGTAATCTCGAACTGTGGCCCACACTCCTACCTTCTTAAGAAATACTTTTTTAATCTATTTATACTTTTTTAATATAAGATTTATGCGTTTTTGAGATCCTTTTATTGGGTATATTTATATATTTTGTTTAGAATTTAACGTACAGAAAAACGAGTATGGGAATCCGCTTGGATCCCTACGACAATTTTCGCACGGGGAGTGGAAGGAACATGCTGATTTTCGTCTGATCGAACGCTGACCAATTATCGCAGGAACTTATATCTCGATGAGATTGAAGTCTGCATCGTTGGAGTGCAATGCAAATGATGTTTTTCTACTTTCCCAAAATTGTTTTAACAGATTTTAGCTTAAAAAATCCCTCAACTGCTTTTGAAGATGCTTCTTTGGAGATCTGCACTCGAAATTTGCACAAAAATATTTCGTATTTTTAAATCCGAGAAAGAAAGAAATATAAGAAAGAGAATTTTCGTTGCATTTCAACGATGCAAACTTCAACATGATGAGCCTGGTCTGTTAAATGTATCTCAATCCCACAGTAAACTCAAGTTGAATGAGGTTGAACTTTGCATCGTTGGAATGCAACGAAAATTTATGTTTCTGAATTCCTCTAATTTCTAATGGCAAATTTTGCCGACACAAATCCTTTAAACATCTTTAAAGACATTTATTTGGCGATCTACAATATAAATCTACGAAAAAAAGATCTTTTATAGTAACAAAAATACGGAAAAAAATGTAAAAAAAAACTTCCGTTGCATTCCAACGATGAAAACTTCAACACCATTAAGTATTTATTTACCTCGAAACGGCTCCGTTTGTACTCGTTTAAAAAAGTTCCCTAAAACGTAAAGCTACCCAGAATATGATTTACCAACATTTTGCAGATGTCGCAATGCAGAAAAGAAGAAAAGCAAAATCAAAGCTCGGAAAACGTGTCCGAGAGAAGATGAAGGCGAAGTTGTACCGAGGAGGAGAAAATGCAGCTCGAAGAGCATCAGAAAAGAGTCAAAATGCCAACAGGTCGAAGATTTTCTCGAGACAAACGAAAATACTTCGACGTCGTCACATTCGTCCGAATATGTGCCCAGTAAGGGAAGAATTTCGAGGGAGAAAACTCGCGCGGATTCCCTCGAACGGGGGAAGCCTCGAGAAACGTTGATTCGTCCGGTCAAGCGCGAAGAACCGAGCACTTCCGGTCGAATAGTAAGAGCTCGAGGTAGCAACGAAATTTCGGATAGAGTTGTCAGCGCAGACGCGAAAAACGAAGCTAGTCAAACATTCGCGAAGCCAAAGCGAACGACAATAATGGCCGACGAATTTCTCGTTGAAAAATCAACTCCCGAATCCGCGAGAAAGAATAAAGCTTCCGCTCGCAAGCAGTCCCGGGACGCGGACGATCACAACCGGAAGTCATCGAAAGAACACGAACAAAGCGGAATCGAAACCGAGTGCGCGGCAATTCGACACGCACTTGGTCTCTCGACGCCTTATTGCAATTGCGCGTCAACCGGAAGTACACTTCGGAGAGTAAGAAGAAAGAGAATATCGCGAGGCGTTCAATGCACCGAACCGTTGAATCTTAAGAACAAAAGATCAGGCTGTTTGCGCGGGTGCTTTGCTTTCAAGTGTTGCCTCGCGAGGACTAAAAATTCCGAGAAAAAGAGGTTAGGAAACGCCGCAGGCGATGAACAACAAAACGCCGAATCTTCAGACACGTACAAACCCAAGAACAACAGGAACGAGAAAAAACACGAAGTGCCGCGGGAAAAGGTCGAGCAGGACAGTAGACAAACAAATGCGAGAACTCGCCGAATCAGCGGTGGCGCCGAACGAACGGAAAGTGCAAAACGCTCGGAGCGCTACCCGCGGCGGAAATGCCAAGACGTGACCCACGTTAAGAAACGCTTGAACGAATGCCTGATCGAATTGAACGGAATTGTCGGCGATGTCGCGTATATGTTTAGGGAAAGCAACGAAACGCGTTGATTGATGTAGCGAAGATTAAGAATTTGAAATAATTCATTGAAATCGAAGTCGTAACTCGTATCGACATAACATTGATTTACTCTCAAGTAAAATTACTCCGGTTGTTATAAAACATTGAGTTTTGGAATAAAATATGAAAGATGCTCTTTTAATTTGGCGACGTTCTGTGGACCGTTTTTTTCATGAATACTAAAAAGAATGTTGAAGAATGTTTGAGAAATACCACGTCGAATGAATGGCATAATCGGCAGACGCGCTAAATCGGCCAAAACGTGGATAATTTTTTAGTGGCATATTTGTGGCTATCGCAAGGTCTTGCCGAAGTCGAAATCTTCGTTGATTTGGAAAATCTCAGTCCCGAGGGCGACAGGTCAATATTTAGAAAAACTACGATCCGAGAGCTCCATTTTCGCCGTTTCCATGATAGTCTTCCTATGTACTTTCGTTTCTTAAGGGGGGGATCTCCTCCAGATATCAATTTTTTTATGGCTTTAAAAATTCACGTAGTATTTGAAGAATATATTTCCAAAGTTTGAAGCCCAACAGAAAGTCCTAAAGGTCCCTAGGAAGTCACTGAAGTGATGCCCTCCAAAAGTACCGAGCGTAGGTAAACGAGCGCGCGCTCTTTGCGGCCTCTAGCTTTTAATTTCTTAGCCAAACAATTTTGCTAGTTTACTTTTTGAATAATAGGGGGCACTTCCGACGATTGTAAAAAAAAATTCAGCCTGTGTATCCGTCGTTTTTCGTTTTCACACAAACAGTTCACACAAAAAGAGAATAATGCAGCCCAGATTAATGATTTCCTAGAAGAAGGCTTGCTTTATGGCCCTGGCATTGCAGATTAAGCTTGGGTAATTGTAAATCTGAGCTCTACTTTTCAAGAACGAAAACTTCAATCGAGTTTTTCTCGAAACGTGTTTTTTCCCGTGCCGTGGAATGTAACTCAAAAAGTAATGAACCAATCAACTTGAAATTTTGTACAGATATTCTTTAACATATTGACCTTTGCATAAACCTAAAATATCGTATAAATTGTTATAATAAATATTGTTTTTAACGATTTGTTTATTTAAAAAGTGTTTTTTTTTTCTTTTTGTCAAATTTTCATTTTTTTTGCTAATTTTAGGTTCATGCAAAGCGGAATGACTTATTTTAATGAAAGAAATTTATTTCGTTGATTTTAGTTAACGATAAGGACCTGGGCGTTCCACGGCCCGATCCCTAGGAGCCATTTTGTTTTTTTTTTCACATGACATTTTTTTGCATTCATTTGAACGCCAATATTATTATGTAATTTGATTTATTGCAATAAATGCTCTCAATTTTTTGTAAAAAATTATTGAAAAACTAAAACTAAAAAAAACTAAAAAATAAAACGAAAAAATAAGGGGGGAGATTCTTTTATAACGAAGAAAAGAGCTTACGGCCGGGAATGAACTCCACGAGGAAGCTGAGGGACCACCTTAAGGCCCCGGAATCGAAAATTAGTCGGTTGATCATTTAGTCACTACATTTTTTAGTCTTGAAACTTCAAACACCTTTTCCTGAAAAACTACTTTCTCGTGAACATTGTACAAGATAACTAAAAAATTATCTGATCGATGATTTTGAAATTTTTCACACTTTCAGATAAGATAATTACCGTCTATGTGAACCTGAAGTTACTTGAAAAACATTTTCAAAAAGTACTTTTTCATGAATAAATATTAGAGTAAAAATTTCATGAAAATTAGGACATTTTTTCAAGCACGTACCCTTTTTGGAATTTTCATACTCCTTTGGATTTTTTAGGTTCACATAGAGCGTGTGGATCTTAGAAATCGGAAATTTCTTGGCTCTGACGTTTCAGATCAATGCACCAGACGCTAGGTTGTACGCCGTGGAACTATTCAGGCAGCAACTGGCTGTGAATCAAGTGTCGTACAGTCGCCATTTTTAAATATAAAAAATAAAACTTTTGTATATTAAGGCCTCAGGCCACAGTAACGGGTATAAAATCATGTGCGAATTTAACAATTTTTTTCGTATTAAAAAGTGATGCACTCATAAAATTAATTACACATCTATTTAGTATAAATATCAAGCTGTTAGAAAATGTATTTTTTTTCGACGTACAAAATGGCCGACTACTCGAAACTTCCCGAAACAGCTTTTTTCCAATTGGTGTGACAAATAACTTCAACAATTTTCACTCGATTTACGTCAAATTTAAAAGTTATGTTCCTAATTGCATTTCGCCGAGAAGTACGTACAGGATTTCTGATTAATCGAAAACTTTTCATTTTATGAGCACTTTATGAGCAGTTATAACGAAATTTTTCACTGAAAATTCATTTCTTAAGTTCAAATACCTACAATTTTTGAATGAAACAATATTTTTTTAATTCCGTACGTACTTCTGTAGGTATTCTAATGTAGACGAGAATTTTTGTTTTTTGTTCTAGGTAAAAAATTGTGGATGCTAAATGTCACGCCGCGGAGCGCCTAAAAAAAAGATAACAAAAGAAAATATTAGTAGTCGGCAATTTTGTGCATCGAAAAACAATATATATATATATATTTTCTAACAGTTTGATATTCATACTAAATAGATGTGTAATTAATTTTATGAGTGAATCACTTTTTCATACGAAACAAAATTGTTAAATTCGCACATGATTTTTTTACTTTACTGTGGCCTAAGGCTTTAAAAGATGTAATAAAATGTACATAACATTCTAATTATGTCGAGTGAACAGTTTCGACACAAGAGATTCTTGAAAATTCGCTCATTATCGGTTGCCTAAGGGGACCTCCCCCCTTAAGGGGCTACATCTACCTAGAGACCCGAAAAAAGTAGCCAAATTCTGATTTTTTCTGGTAAACGGTTGGTGAAAGAGAAACGCATTTTTTTAACACAAAGGTACCCATTCGGAGTTTGTCCGGGAATATATTGATAGCCTTAAAAGAAAAATCACAAACAAAAAAACAGAAAAACAACAAAAACATGGCCACCGGCAGATGATACTGTTTGCAAAGTCGGTGGACATGATATTTCGAGCATGACTTCATAGATTGTTTCCAAATTTACAGAAGATACGATGAGAAACATTCAGAGGTCGTTGACGATTTCACTTTTTAAAAATCGATCTTCATGTTTTAATAGTTACGTAAAAATGAAGACTTGTTTTCATAGATTTTGTATGTTCGAGTTTTAATTTGCCGCCACTTTGTTAAAAAAGAATGATTTTATAAATCGACGATCGTCAACGACTCGTATTTATTGTTAACTTGAACAACCCATTTGGTTTTTAAATTTTAGATGGTCTGTTTAAGCTGGAAAATGTCCACCGCCAAAAGTCGCGAAATTTTTTTTATCATCTGCCGGCGGCCATGTTTTTGTTATTTTTCTGTATTTTTTGGTGATTTTTTTAAAGGCTCTCAATGTACTTTGTGTTAAAAAAATACGTTTCTTTTTCACCAACAGTTACCCAGAAAAAAAATTGTATTTGGCATTTTTTTCCGGGCCTCTAGGTAGCTGTAGCTCCTTAAATTTTCCTTCCTTACATTAGATGTGACACGAGCCGCCTCTTACAATAATACGCGTGAGCCTCGTAGGCTAAATCGAAAATGAAAAACCGGAGTCCACTGAAGTCTCCAACGGAGATCTCAAATCAGTAGATGTATAATAATATTTTAACTCAAAAAACACTTTTGCAAAAATAAAACATATTTATAAAACAAAACAAAAATATTTACGAAGGATAATAAAAGCTGAAGATCTTGAAAACTTTTTATTCGGAATTTTGCAATCATTACAACGATCAAAACAAAAGAGAAGAGTTATTTGATTTGTTCGCCCGAGCACTGTAGACGCACAATAACACTATTCTCATTACATTTACACAATATTCAAAGCCTGACAAATATGAGATTTGCGCTGACAGACGGCAAACAAAGTTCACACATGTTTAGGGGTTCCTTCACGAAACCACCTTTTTCCTTACATCCTACCACATTCAACACAAAACACACGAGAAATCCCTTTTGGCATTTGGTGAATTTCCAGATCCTGTTTGTTCCGAGAAGAACGAGTATGCAATTTCATTGGCACCGTAAAAACGTACAGGTGCATAAACGATCAGTGGTTGTGCCTGTTACATGTATACGCATCGCCCTTTTGCGCTCATTAGTCGAGCGGAAGTCGGTGATTTGTTCACCGATGTAATCAATTGACACTCGATAATTTATGCACTCGCCGCTGCATTATCGTACGATTATTGAATAAATATATCACTCCGAGTTGTGTTTGAGACCATTATGGTGTACGTTCCGAGGACCCTTCATCGACTTTCCTGTGATCGCGCTACGAATTTTCTGTAATTTGATCATGGATAATTAATTATTGATACGATGATAAACAACGAGAAGATATCGATTGCAATTATTGCACGAAAGTGCCGTCATAACGTCGATTTGAAACGTGGTTGACGGTAGTCACGTGCCTTTTAGTACTTGGCGCCGAGACGCTGCTGAGTCTCTTCATATTATTTAAGGGGCCAATACGGTGCCAATACCAGTGTGACACTGTGAAAAAATGGATTTTTTTGCCTTTTTCGACAGTTTATACTTTCAAGAATATCCTGTAAAAAATTCAAGGCCGTATCTCTATCATTTTATCTTGCAAAAATCGATAGGTCAATCTTTAAACGTGTTTTTCTCGAAATGAGATTTTGCAAATTTGCTGACCTTGTAAGTCAAAGAGCAATTATCCGATTGACTTGAAATTTGAACTGAGTACTCTTGAATATATTTACTCTATAATGACGTAGAATACTTTTTATTGGATGAAAACTGACGATTTGACATTGAAAAAAACGACTATTTTATAGGCAAGAAAACAGACTTTTTTTGCGCCTCCGAAGGCAGCGCGCTTGGATCTCAATATGTTTCTTTGCAAAAATTATGTAATATAGGTCAAATACAGCCACATATATTCTTAATTTTCCGAAACATTTAATTGAGTACTTTGCTTCCGAAAAATTCTCGAAAATCACCCAAATTATCAGCGTTCACACTGGTATAGTCCCTTAAGGCGAGAGCCTGAATTAGAATATAGAATATAGAATATAGATATTCGTGGATAGATAAACTATCCACGAATATATTTACAAAGTTACAGAGGCCAATCGTAAAGATTTTCAAAGATACAAGGCTAAAAGGAGAGAAGCGATTGATATTTGATATTGATATTTCCTTCTATAGAAAACTGAAGCGCGTTTTTTCCAGTTTTCATTTTCACGATTTTTCAAAATTGGCGGGCGTGATAGCAAAAAAACTAAACGACCTGTTGAATCAAACCAAAGTTTATTTTCTTCAGTATAAAAATATCTTCAAAGTAAATTTAAAAAGTAGCTGAAGAAGTCTTTTTAAATTATTTTTATAGCACGTTAAAGTGTTTCTCTTTCAAACACATGTTTTTTTCAAACCTGAGAAAAGTTATAATTTTACGATTTTTTCAGTCTTTTCGAGTAGGCGGCCATTTTGTACATCGAAAAAAAAATATATTTTTTCCAACAGCTTGATATTCATACTAAATAGATGTGTAATTAATTTTATGAGTGAATCACTTTATCATACGAAAAAAATTGTTAAATTCGCACATGATTTTATACCCGTTACTGTGGCCTAACCCCTTAATTTGAAGTGTTCACGGCGAAACGTCGCGAAAAAAATGTCATCATCTGCCGGCGGCCATGTTTTTGTTTTTCCGCCCCTTTCGGTGATTTTTTTAAGGCTCTCAATATATGTTCCTTTGTGTTGAAAGAAATGCGTTTCTTTTTCACAAACCGTTTTTAGACCCTCTATGTAGATATAGCCCCTTACTTGCCACTGTGGGGTTCGAAACAACCCCACCACATTTTTTCTTATGCGAAAATGCATTGACGATGTGTATTCTACAGAAGTGTGGCATGTAAGGGTTAATGTAACAAAAAGAAAATTGAAAACCTGCACACGTTTTCCCTCGTTTTTCTGTATTTTTCGGTGATTTTTTTAAGGCTCTCAATATATGGATCTCCGTGTTAAAAAAATGCGCTTCTTTTCCACCAACCGTTGCCCAGAAAAAAGAATCGGTATTTCGCCATTTTTTCGAGCCTCTGGGTAGATGTAGCTTCGTAAAAAGAATGAATTTTCGTTGCACTCAAACAACGCAAACTTCAACGTCATTTGGACGCGTATACTCACTCTATAATCAGTGGTAACGCCTCGTATCGACAGATCCACTTGTGGCCGAGCCCGAGCGACGAAGATATCCTGGTCATTTGAATGTTTTCCGTTTCGTTACCGCGAAACTTCAGCGCAGAGTTGTAGAGCTGTACGGACGCAACGAATCGACGGAATTAGATATGACCTTTTGAAAATGTCGATTAGGGCAAATGTGAAAAGAGAAACGTACTTTTTCGCCGAGCGCGAACGGAACTATGTTGTCGTCCTCGGCGTGGAGTATCATAATGGGACAACTAATGTTTTTGACGTGTTTGTCGGATTCGAATCTCAGATTGTTGCCGTAAAACGGTTGCACGATTATCCAATGGAACCAGGGCAGATGCTTGAAAATTTGTGCGAAGGGATGCTCGCTGAGCTCGTCGGCGATGTTGTTGAACGGCGATTCGAGAAAGAGACCGTTTGGCTGAAGTCCTTCCAGCGATAATTGCGCCAACGCGTGGGACGATACACTGTAGGATTGAAATAACGAGTTATACGTTTGGACAATGTTATCCGTTGAGGAGCTCCGCCGCAATGGAATCCTAAAAATTGGTCGAAAGTTTGGCGTTGTAATAAAACTACTCGCGCGATTTACTTTGATTTTGGTATGTCATTGGTGTACATATTAACGCAAAATGTTGTGAAATTTAGAGAGCAAAGAACTGAATAAGTGGGCGAGTTTGGCTGTTCGAGACCGAAAGAGAACGGAATTTATTTATCTTTACGGTTATGATTTATGACGGTTATGATTTATTTATCTCTACGGTCTGACGCAGCTGTTTGTTTTTATTTTATTTTTTTGCGGATGATAGTGAATTATCGAAGCTTTTACACGTGTTTAACATAAAAGTGAATTATTATTATTAATATGTAGTTGTCAAATGCTATAATAAAATTGTCCGTCAGGCGAGAGCTTATGATAATATAATTCATAAATCCATTTCGTTTTATTGTTTTAAAAAAACTAGACGGGCGGAATTAAGAGGTTAGGCTACTGGGGAAATTTCAAAAAATCGCTCGCCGCTTGAGGCAACTCAAATTAAAGAAGAAAGTTCTTAACATTTTTTTTCATCAGTTAATAACAATAACGATGTTATTTCTCCTTGAAAAATCGAGAAGAAAATGCGGAATTCTTTTTTGACTATTTAAACACGATAACGAAAAAAAATCGGCCGTCTTAGACAATATTATCTATTTTAAGAAAAAGAAACGAGTTTTTGTTTTGTTTTAGATCGACGGGGTGGCCAAAATCAAGTGCACCGTCGAACCCCTCACCTACAAAGGTCCTTTATGAGATTGCTTATCACTTCTTTAATTATTAATAGTGTTTTAATGAAATGTGGTACACAATTTTGTTAATGTACATACAAATAAATGTCCATACAATTTGTCAATCATCGAACTTGTTCCTTTCAAATTTTTTTTTTCAAACAACACTGACTTTCGGGCCGTGACAGTAGCCTAACCCCTTAAGTCACCATCGGACGCCTATTTTCAGCGCCATGTTGAATAACGGGGATATTACGATATCTGTGGCCCCTAATTCTGACCACGCAGCCTTCATATTTGACCCTAAATAAGACTTTTTCAAGGGTGGTATAAATCGAAATTCAACTCTTAAGGTAGAACGACGCGCGCTCTTAATTTTTATAGATTTTATTCAAATTTTAACCAGACATTTTTCATATCATTATGCATGTTTGAGTGCAATTTCAGACCAGTTGACTATTTAGATTGGGAGATAATGGGTTTCAAAACTGCAACTTTATACACTGCAGGGTCTACATCAAAATTTAGACAGAATAATTTTCCGTAAAAAATATTTGTCCCCTATAATAAGAATACATATGGCAACACCGCATCGGTCCACGTATCCAAGGACGTACATTTTCGCGCCATATTTAAAATAATACTACAACACATATTTTTATTTGGAAGTAATTTTTTATCGAACAAAGGTTTTAATTCGTTATGAATTAACCATCACTTTTATTTGTTAATGAAGGCAACATAAACAATATAAAATATTAATATTCATAACACAAATATTTTTTTTATGATAAAAGTTTTTACCTTTAGGAACACGATCATTATTTTTTTTCTCGAAATATTGAACAATACTACTCTGCGGTGTTGTAATATGTCTTCTTATTATAGGGGACAAATATTTGTTACGGAGAATTATTCTGTTTTTACTAGTCTTTGTTATTCTGTCTTTAATAGGAAAGGCAACCCAAACTTTTCTCACTCTTTCCCTAACTAGTTTGCGATCTAAAATTTTTTTTGTTGAATTTATAACCACAATGGAATGGTACGACGAATTACGTGACCTGACTTCCGGTCAATGGAGAACCTGAAGTGTTAAAAGTTGCAATTTAAAAATCCATTATCTCCCTATCTAAATAGTGGACTGTTCAGAAATTTCATTGAAACATGCATAATGATATGAACAATGTCTGGTTAAAATTTGAACAAAATCTATAGAAGTCAAGAGAGCGCGCTCGTTCTACCTTAAGAGCGTGAAACGGGGGTTTTAAAGTTTGTGTGAGACAACACATTTTTTTGTCAGATTTGCTTGAAACTTGGCGTAAATACTGTACATACTCTACAGCACAAATAATTGAACACGTATTTCCGTAATTTCCAAAATTTGACCTTTAAGTGACTGAAACTTACTTGAAAGTCACCAAATTTATTTTATATATAGCATTTATGTTTTCCTCGCTGTTCGGTGCGTGTAGACAGTCAAGTAGTACTTTTAACCCCTTAACTGTGTTTGTTTGGGTCGGCATAAATACACCAAGCAAACCCAAACAATTACATGTTTAATTGTTTGTATTGAAGTGTATTTATACCAAGTTTCAAGTAAATCTCACCAAAAAATAGGTTGTCTCGTATAAACTTCAAAACCCCGTTTCGGCCTCTTAAGGGTCGAATTTCGATTTCAACCACTCTTGAAAAGTCTTATTTTGGGTTAAATATGAAAAGTGCGTGGTCAGAATTAGGGGCCAGAGATATCGTAATACTGCCTAAATACCTTTTCCAACCAAGTACGTTTTTTTCCCTCTAAAACCGCATAAGCAGTACTCTTGCAGTCGATCGTCGAAATTTGTATCGGTTTTCTGCATTCTCGATGTAGCATCCCCCCTAGAGGTAAAGACTCCCAAATTGGGGAAAACAGTTAGAGATCACGTACCCCGTTCCGAGTGAATGACCCCAGACGAAAATCGGTGCAGTTCCATTCACAGTCTTCATTAGCCATTGTAATACAAATTTGCTGTCGGCAACGACTCCGGTTTCCGATAAATCAGCTGGGTCGCTGTCGCCGTAACCTGTTGACATTTAAAAAAAATAGTGAGTTCCTCAACCTTGCCTCTATTTCTTAAAGTCACACAAAGAAACGACATTGATTTCGAATAAAACATGAAAATGATACAAATACCATTGGTCAAAAATGGACGAAACAATAACGCGTAAAATTAGATGGACAAAATTGGGGTTAATGGAAACAAATGTTCCGACAGGGATCCCGTTAGATCGCTGCATAAATTCGATGCAGCCCCAGATCTACGATTTTTTCCGACCCAGGGCAAATATTTGACATTGACGCTCCTCCACTCCAGCATTGGAGATTAATGATTTAAAAAAACTAACAGAACAAATATACTGGGTGGGATTTTTGGTGACCGCGAGAATAAGAACCCTTAAATAAATTTGCGCTCTTTATTACCTGTTTGCTAATAACTTTTCCTTATGTGTGACATTAATATAGAATACATCCAACCAGTGTAGACAACGTACAAGCCAGACTGTACACACACCTTCAATCTTTAGGTCCAGTAAATTTTTCAAGGTTGTTATGGGGTTAAGGGTCCAGTCCACTTTGAAAATTTCAAAAAATCGAAAGCTAGCAAGACTTGAAGAAATCGACGATGATGAACAATCAGAAGGGATTTCGTACGGTGCAGGAATTGCCGATTGAGTTTAGGTAAGAGTTTTTCATAGTATAAACTTCAAACGCGTTTTTCTCGAAACAACATTTTCAAAATCTAGCTCCATCGTATCTCTAAAACTAATAAACCGATTCTCTTGAAATTTAAACCACATATTGTAAACATGATTCGCAACAAAATGACCCTCGATGGTTTTAAAATTTTCATTTTTTCTTTCTTTTTTGCGAAAAACTGCGAAACAAACGCGTTTTTTTTACTTTTTTCGTTTTTCATCTGACATTGTTTTATTTTTTGATAAAATTTTATATCCAAGGGTCATTTTGTAGCTGCTGTCATACTGAATCTAATGGGCTTTGATTTTTTTGTTTCAGACAAGCCGTTGCCGAAGTGTGATGGAGCTACCTAGCCCACCCATTTTTGAGGCGTTACGTTGAACTATAGTTTTTGTATTTAAAAATGAATAAAATTGAATTAAAGTTTTCTTTTTTATGTATTTCAAGACTTTATTTATCAAGCCCAACAACTTTTATATTCATATCTCTTTTAAATACTAAAAAAAAAAATCGCGAAAATAGTCTTCTTTCGTGGCTCCAAAGTGGACTGGCCCCTTGAGTCAACATGTTACCACCGAGCTGAATTTGTTTCTGGACCTTTATAACCTCTTTGCTGATCATCCTGTGCAGTTCAAATACGATCCACAGTATCGTTTTAGAGAAAAAAATCGGCAACTCGACGTATTTCGTGGGCTAATGACGCTTATGGAAAACTCCCGATCATTTTTCGGTACATTATTAATATTTGCTAAGTGAATGTTACCGCGGAGCTGAAAAAATAGGTCCAGTTCGACTAACTATTGGACTAACCCTTAGTACCGTGAAAATGGGGATGCACAGTACCGTTATAAAATTAATAATGTTTTTGATAGCGAATTTGTGCGAAAATCAAGCACACAAAATATTAGACTGTGCAATCATGGCAACTTCGTAGACAGCACAAATGCTACCTATCTTATCGGTATTCGGTAATTATGCCCGAGAACCTCAAACTTCTCGATCAGGATAATTAACAACGAATAATATTGGTACTTATTCTCTTAATTAGTAATAATTACTCAATATTAATTTTATAACTATGTTCAGAAATTATACATTTCTAGACATTTCTAGGCAAAGACAAAATAACGCGGATTTTTTTTCTTACATAGATTTTTTTTATAATATCGGAAAATTATCAAAGTTTTTGATTTCTTCGAGATTATAGACAGCTTTAGTACACACTTTTTCTTTCCAGCGGATTTTTTTTACTCGGACCGATATTCATTTTTGACAGCTCCTTGGGCCGATATTAAGGTTACGAACGGGGCGCATATGTCTTTAACTTCGCGAAAAAAGTCAAACAACACTCACTGCGATAATCGAAGCACACAACGTGATAATCGAGATATTGGAATAGTTTGTAGAGCTCGATTCTGTGTGTGCTCGCTCTATTACCACTATTCCCGTGCATGTACAAAAATACTGGTCTCTCCGCTTTCTTCAAAGCCTCCTCGTACTCCTTATCGCTCCAACTTTCCGATCCATTCGCCAAAGATCGAGGCAAGATTTGCCTGGAACAAAAAATTGTAACAATCGGGTATGAGCCCGCAGAGTTCATGGGTAAGGTTCCAAAAACCGCCCCCCTTCGGTCGAGCTGAAATTGATGATGAGCACCACTTGATGGATTGTTCCCAAATGTACAGGAGATAAGACAAGGAGCATTTAAAGGTCGTTGAGGAGTGGGGTTGAAATTCCGAACTTTGAATGATCAGAACGCTCAAAACTCCGAAAATATACTACCCCGAAAGATCAAAACTCCGAATGAGTTTTACACGAAAGATCAAAACTCCGAAAATCTAAACACCGTCAAAATAGTTCGGCTATGGAAGTTTTAAAAGTTTCAAAATTTTCAATTATTTGTCTAGACAATGTTATACGTTCTAAATCATTGACAGTCAACTGTGTAGACTTTCGCTGGCATAATCTTGACGAACCTTGTAATTTCGGAACATTAAAATTAGGAATTTTAAACCGTCGGCGCATTCAAAGTTCGAAATTTCAACTCGGCCCTCATGTCAAGATCATGCCAGCGAAAGTCTACACAGTTGGCTGTAAATGATGTAGAACGTATAACATTGTCTAGGCAAATTTCATAATTGACGCAAAATCTCTTCTTAATTAAAAAAAAATCTTGAAATAATTCGTCGATTTATTGAAAATTTTGAAACTTTAAAAACTTCCATAGCCGAATTATTTTGACGGTGTTAAGATTTCCGGAGTTTTGGTCTTTGGTGTAAAATTCTTTCGGAGTTTTCAGCATTCTGACCATTGAAAGTTCGGAATTTCAAAACGGCCTCGTCGTTGACGATCACACTTTTCCGAAATCGATTTTGATTTTTTAATAGTTACGTAAAAATGAGGACTTTTTCCATAAATATTGTATGCTCGAGTATCAATTGATCACCACGTCGTTAAAAAAAAATAATTTGAAAAGTCGACGGTCGTGAACAACTCGTATTTATTTTTAACTTCGAGTTTGGTTTTTGATTTCAGATGGACCGTTTAAGCTGGAGTGCCACCGTCAAACCTCGCGAAAAAATTGCATCATCTGCCGGCGGCCATGTTTTTTATTGTTTTTCAGTATTTTTCGGTGATTTTTTTAAACTCTCTCAAAACATGTACCTTTGTGTTATAAAAAAGGGATTCTTTTTCACTGACCGTTGCCCAGAAAAAAAATCGGACTTTGGTCCTTTTTTTGGCCTCTAGGTAGATGTAGCCCCTTGAAGTAACAAAAAGAAAATTGAAAACCTGCACACGTTTTCCCAGAAAAAATACTGAAAATGCCTTCTTATCCGGCCACGAGCTAGGACTAACCCATCGAGAAGCATGAGAAATAAAAGTGAACGGGCGGTAGCAAATTCTCTTTTTAAAATTTACAGGAAAAACAAACAAGAACAATCGATAACATGTCTTGGGAACGAGCAACTCACCATGTGCCAATTTTGATATTCTCATCAGTGGTGAGATAAAAATTTCTCGCTCCCTCGAGACCCCGAAATTGCGGATTGGAAAAATCCGTACTGGGTGGCCAACAGACTGCAATTCACAAACGTATCATCACATTGAACGGAAATTACAGCGAGCCTTTTAGAAAGAAAAAAAAACAAGTCGTAAGAAAGATGGTAACTCACCGAAGTTGAGAAAGAGTATTTTTCTCTGTATAGTGTACGAGTAGTGAAATATGAGTGGTAGTAGGCCGAAGACAATGAGGTAGGTAATTATCGAGACTTTCATCATCGATAATACAAATCTGCAATTGTTTCAAGAGCATTATAAATCACTGTGCATCGATAAATTCTATTTTTTTCTCCTACAGGCATTCAAAGCGACAATGATACATTATCAGTAATTGCTCGTCACTACTTGAACGTCAACCAGCTAGAACTTCAACTTTAACATAATTGCGCCTATTCATGGTAGCGATTACTTGCAATGAAAAGACACTTAGACCTTACAAATGAATTTACAGATGCATATGTACAATACGAGCTTACACACAGAGACTAATGTAATCTTAAAAATATCGTACCGTTTTATCATCACAAATGCACCACTTCGATTCTCATGTAAAGAAAAATACAGAAAGGCACTAAACATCCGAGTAAAAGTGTTCCAGGTACCAGTTTTGGTTGCCACGTCTCACGTATTCGCATTAGTGTTACAGGTATGAAAAAAAAAACTGAGACAATATTACGATATGATCAGTTTGAGCCGACAAGCCATGGCTGAAAAGTAGTGCGCACAAAATCATTCGGTTGAAAAGATTTCTCTCGCTGAGGCGACTGTGCTTTTTTCGGGAATTCAGCTTCCAATTTATGGAATTTGTCTCAATTCCATACATTTCTCTTCGCAGCTTTTTTACTATTTTTACTATTTTTTTAGATGCTTATTCAGAGACTTGCAAAATTTTCAAAACTTGCAAAATACCATTTCGTGTAATAATAATGTAAGTGTAAATGTAATAATAATATTTTCCGATTTTATAAAAATAATTTTTAAAAATATAAATAAAACAAAAAATATAATATTTTGTATTTTAATTTCGTGTAATAATAAGTGTAATAATAATCAATATTTGCAAAAGACCATTTCGTGTAATAACAAGAATAAGTAAATTAAAAAAAAAAAACTTTCGTTGCGTTCCAACGATGCAAATTCCAACATTACGTTTCGCATCTGCATTTATCGTGAGCACGAGCTCGGCGATAACCAAATGATTTTCAGCCATGACCGTGAAGACTGGGAATTCTTGCATGCATAAGCAAAGTAAACATAACCGAGTGACATAGACGTATGACGATTTGATTAAACATTTGAATAGAAGATAAAAAGAAGGTGAAGTTCGTGTACAACGATTAACGCTCCATCTTCTCACTCGTTAAGCGGTTAGGCTACTGTGAAAATGACGAACGCTCGTTCGTCGCTTGAGACAACTCCAATTAAAAAAAAAGGTCTAACATGTGGTGCAGGAATCGCATATTGAACGTAAATTTATAATTACAACGATACAACTGCTAGTAAAACTTTGAACGTATTTTTCTCGAAACAATTTTTTTCAAAACGGTGTACGTGATTTCTCAACGTCTAAAAAACGGATTGACTTAAAATTCGGTACACTTATTTAGAGCAATAGAAGTTTAGTCTTGACCGACGTTCTTCTTCTTAATATTTGTGTTTCATTATTTATTCCTCGAAAAAATCAGGAAATACAAATTTTTGTTTTCGATGATTGAAACACGATAAGATAAAAGTTCGGTCAAGTCTTAGCCAATACTACCTCTTTTGAGAAAAAACGGTTATTTTTTCCTTCAAATCGACTGGATGGCCAAAATCAAGCACACCGTTGAGCCCCCCACGTTCAAAGCTCCTTGACAAAATTATTTATAACTTCTATGATTATTGATATATTTTTATGAAATTTGGTGCACAAATTTATCAATGTACATCCAAATAAATGTCAAATCGACTTTTCAATCGACTTATTTATTCCTTGAAAACCAATTTCTTCAGTAACCCTTATTTTCGGGTCGTCACAGTAGCCTAACCCCTTAATCTCGCACAAATATTACATTTATCCGTAGATAAGCGTGGTTACGAAAAGTAGGCAACTTACATTCCTGTATACCAAATGTCAAAGACGAAGAACGGTAGAAGTGTCCCCAAGAGTACATGGGATGACTGCATTGTTTGTAAAAATATTTTTGTTCTTTCGCCGATAACTTTGTCAGTCTTGTTGCTCGTTTTGTTAGTAGTGGTAACGAAACTGTGTACCGTGCCAGACTAAGTCCTGTCTATCGTTGACATGTCTAATGCGTGTGACGAAACAAGCCGCTGCGATGCAAGGAATTGTTAGCGTCCGCTGAACAAGGACAGATTAAAAATAACGTTCTCAATGAAAAAAAGAAGCCGACGAGTCTTATTCGCAGCTGGGTTATCACGTCGCACCTCTCCTAGGAGCTGCGCGAACAAAACTGAGGGAATGTACTTTGGCGAAACTACGAGTACGTTTTTCGCACACCGACGCTGAATCACCTGGTTATAACGATGAATCATTATTCCAAAGGCCATGCAACTTTGCAGTTTGATATTCGCTCGCAATGCAACTCTTACTAAGCACCGCCTTATTCGCAATAATCATGACAATGACGATAAGAATAGTGCCAACGAATAATAATAACTATACAGAGATACGAACTTGAAAATCTTTATCATTTCATCTCCCGATCGGTGAGAATCACCAACAAAAAAGAAACGTGAAACGTACTTCTGAATTACTAACTGATCCGAACGAGAGAACTCGAATTACTGAGGATGCCGTTTATCGTGATACGAGACGCGAGGTCAATCCGTAGATAGACCTGAGGATATTTGTGCAAAGATTGCGGATTCCCCGTCATTAATATTCGACGATTATTGCAAATGTTGATGTTTGCCGAGTGAGAAACTACGTCTTCCGAAAATGTTTTTGTTGCGGATGCCTGAATTGCGATCTCTAGAATTCTTTTCTATCATTCCGCCGAGAAAGAGAAGCTCGGAGCTGTGTTCATCTCGAGTATTGTTCAACTATTCTTGTCTAGTGAACTTTGGATCATGCGAGCAATGTTTTCTGTTGATCAGCTGTTAAATTTGTTTGTCTTTCATCTGCATAATTGTCTTTTGCCTTTAAATGGATATCCCTACAGTCCAGCCTCGGTATAATGAAGAAACGAATGAAAAAAAAATGTATTTCATCATGTTCTTCATCGTCTAAAATCTTATCCAGCAAATCTGCTGGACAAGATTTTGGATGACGAAGAACATGAAGAAATACTTTTTTTTGTGTACATTGCATTCCAATGCTGCAAACTTCAACATCGTCTAAACTTTCTGATCAGTTCAACGATGTTTAGGAGAGGCAAAAGTACTAGAAATTCGAGACAGTCGAATGTATGTCCGAGATATAAAATAAAATCAGCCCTAAGCAGCATGCAGCCGAACTTCAAATTTCAAAACCGTTTTTTTTAATAATTATTGTTTCACCGGTCCTTGTCACCATTTAACTTTACAAACACGCATCAATCCCTCAATTTGTGAATGTAAAATTTGAAAATGTGAAAGTAATCCAAACTTCAGTGAATTACAATGAATTAAACTGAAATTGTGTCGAACGATTGCCACATTTTCCAAAAAGGTTCTTCGACACATAAATTTGCTGCGCAGAGAGTCTAAATCATTCAGTGCAATTATTGGATTCAGCTTTTCTCATTCTTTCCGAGAATAAGACGTAGCGCAAGAGCGCTTGTTCAACGGCTAGAAATAAAAAGTGATATTCTCCAATGGATTAGCGGATGGCGAATTTCGCAGACGGGCTCGGAGCGGACATCTCTACGATGCATCCAATTTTTGTCGCGACCTCGGCGTGTCGCCGAGACTCCCATACACCTTCGATCGAAAAGTACAGAAATGACATTTGGGGATTGGAAACTCGTGACTGTAGGTATAAACACAATACGAGTCTCTGCGTGAGAAAAAAGAGGCGAGCGGAGTTAATTTTAGATACTTGGCGAAACAAAGGTCCGCTCTTCTCTTTGGCTCCGAGGAGCTTATTAATTTGTTTCATGAATAATACAACAAACACGACGTCCATATAACTCTGGGTACAGTGTAACAAAAGGCAAAAACTTCATGCAATATTACGCCAGCAACGCAAGAAGTGAATTCAATTAGGTATACCTTTTAACGAAACGTTTCTTTGGTATCCAGTATACCATAATATATGTCGATAAGAAAATATCTTTATTTTGAAACGGTCTTTTTATTCTGTGACGCACGATTCGACGTGCTGAAAACTCTGTGACTAATGGCAATTTATGTAATACACTGTATCGGGGCACGCTCCGCGAGATTTACGTTATTCATTGCGACGTAGCGCTCACACATACGTGCATGCGTGTGTTTATACGTATATATGTGGGTTTACGCGTAGGAACCGGTGCACTAGTCCTTCATATCGATCTTCGCCTGTATTTGCCAAATTCTCGCGCGCATTTTAATATCTCTGTTGGAATAAAACTCTTTTGTATTTCTATCCCGGCCGAAAATGGTAATGACGAATTTTAGAAACGTGCAAACATTTTCGTTAGAAAAATACTGACAGCTGCAAACGCTCGGTCTTAGACGACGAAGCTGATGCGGTGGGAGATGGTGCGCGAACGTTAGTTCGGGCGGTATCCGCTAGAGCCGCGGTCGGGAGCGAGCGTGTGACGATTAAGGGAATAACACCGCTCTAGCGGCGGAAAATAAGGCCTCACTTTGACAATTTGTTTTGGGAGTATGAAAAAAAGGATAGGATACCTTTTGAGAGCGTTTATTAAAAAAATTAAAGTATTTTTAAAAAATGTATTATAATTGTTATACAAAATGGCGGCGACAGAGCCCATGTCGAAAAACGTGTTTTTTACAAATAGCTTCGCGGGAGGACGGTTTTCTCGTAAAGAAAAAGACCTGGAACAAAAACCAGAAAAAATATAATCTATATATTCTTAGCTGTGGGACTACGGAAGGATTTTTCTTATCAAATTTTGAAAAAATGGCGTACTTTGAAGGAAATAAATCGATTTTATGCCCAAAAAAGCAGCAAATTGTTTATAAAAAAAAGTTCACATTTAATCAAAAAACGGCTATTTACTGCCATAGAGCATGTAATTGTGAAGATACTATAAAAATTTCAAATCGATCCATGCAAGGATTGGAGTAATCCGTCCTCCCAATTTGAAAAAAGTGCTTTCGAGAAAAACGCGTTTAAGGAGAGATATACACCTAGATGTTCGAGGTCGAGGATTTAGAAGCTATGAACATTCCGTCAACCGTAGAAGACCTACACTATGGGCCTGGTATCGATGATTCCATGTAAATTGACAAATTTCATGATTTATTCATTCCTAAATTTTCAAACGCGTTTTTCTCAAAACCACGTTTTTCAGATCGGTACCCAGAATTTCTCGAAAACCAATGAACCGATTGCCTTGAGGGTTTTTGTGGTTATTCTATACACCATTATTTAGTACTTGTCATAGGATTTTTTTTTCGTTACTTAGTCTTTTGTTTTATAGGCAAAATAATAACTAATTTTTGGCCCAAAAATCACTATTTATATTCAAACGTCCGCCATTTTGTCATAAATCGATATTTTCAAAATCGGCTATGACAAGTTCTAGATTATAGTATCTAATTTAATCATCTTTTTGGTTTTTTTTTCAGATGATTTTTAAAGAAACGCCAGTGGATACCGTATACGCAGATTTCTTGACGACGCTCCAAGGATCATACAATATCCTTGTATATTTTTGATATTTTTAAATAAAGAAAATTGAACATATTTTTGAATGTATATACTTTTAGATAATTAAAACCCGAATCCGAAATTTCAAATAGTTTTCCTTGAAAAAATTCACAAAAATGACCTTTTTTCCCGAAAGCAGTCCGAGGCACTGAGGCAAAATGGATCATTGAACCTTTAAAAAAAAATCGCTACATAATCGCATGTTGTTTCTCTGACCCCAAAGTATTTTTTAACCAAAAAAAGATTTTTCCAAAATCCTAGACTGGTGTTATTCTTTAAGGTAATTCAAATTACAGAGGAAGGTCCACCGTATGATGTAGGAGTCGCAGATTGAAGGTCAATTTATGGTTACAACGATAGAACTGCTAGTAAAACTTTGAACGTGTCTTTTCTCGAAACTTTGTTTTTCAAAACGGTGTGAACGACTTCTCGACATCTAATTAACGAATTCACTTGGAATTTGTTACACTTATTCAGTGTAATAATAGTTTAGTCTTGGCAAATGTGTTTCTTGTTGATTTTTTTTCATTAGTTTTTAATAATAACGATGTCAATTTTCATCGAAGAAAAAATAATTCAACAATTTTTTTTATGATTGAAACACCATAACAAAAACGCTCGGTCAAGTCTTAGCCAACGTTTTGAAAACATTTTGAGAACAAAAAAAATCGTTTTTTGTCGGTTTAGATCAACCGGGTAGTCGAAATCAAGTACTCCGTTGAGCCCCTCACGGTCAAACGTCCTTTACGAGTTTGCTCATAAGTTCATTGATTATAAATATTTTTTATGATATTTACTACACAACTTTGTTCATGTACATACAAATAAATGTTCAAACGATTTTTCAATTATGTTACTTATTCCTTGAAAAATAATTTTTTTGAATAACCCTTATTTTCGGGTCGTCACAGTAGCCTAAGCCCTTCAGTGCATGGGAACCCGCGCAATTTTTTAAAGTCCCATAACTGTCTGATGCTGATAGCGTTTGATAACTTTCGAATGATAACGGTGACTGTAAAGTAGTAAATATACTGACCAAGCGATTGAAATACACCAATCATGCCGAAGTTATCGCCGGGAGGTCAATTTATTCGAAAATAAAAAGAATTTCTTAATCTCGCAGAATCGTTCGGAATCATATTTTATTCTCAGGAACCTTGTAATATATACGCTATTGCTTCACCTTTGTACTGAATTGAAGAAAAAATGATGCTTCTTTACATTTACATTATGAATTAAATTACATATATTTTCACAATGAAAAAAAAAGAACGATACTGTGGAGAATTCGCGTATGTTTTGGTTACGAGGTGATTGAAGTGTGTGTATTTGAGTAGAGTGTGCATAGAAGTACGAGTGATATCAGTACCCAAATAGGGTTTTACAATCGGCACAGTAATGGCCCACGACTGGTTGCCAGAGAACAAACGATGGCGCGGTAATGGCTATATAAACGGGCCAGATCCGCACCATGCATGGTTGGTAATGGTAAACCATGAATGGCTGCGAAGAGTGGGCCAACTATCATACGCCCATATTGGCCCAGCAACGGCTGCCGGATCTTCTGCCGGAAATGAAAAACAAAAAATTGACAAATTATGAATATAATATAATTCTAGTAGTATCTTTTTTGTTTTCTTATGCTTTACTTATGTCCATGTACATAGAATAATTGCATTAAAAACAGTTTCTGCATTGTTCAAATTTTTACCTTTCATCGGGATCGAACCTGCGCCTTTCGTTCTAGTGTCGAGCGCCCTACCCACTTAGCCATTTTAACACTTACAGAACCCATCGCCCATATAGGGTTGCCTGTCGTAACAAAAATGCCAGCATTCAGCCATTAAACGGTTTGCTTATAATCGGCCAATAATTCGTCGACCAGCATTGGGGTACTGTAGGCGGATGAACGGCTTGCCAGATCTATGCCAGCCATTCGTGGGCCAATACTATCGCACCGATAATATGGCGATCAGCATTGAGGTATCGTAGGCAGATGAACGGCTGGCCAGATCTATGCCAGCCATTGGTGGGCCAATACCATCGCACCGATAATATGGCGATCAGCATTGGGGTATCGTAGGCGGATGAACGGCTTGCCAGATCTATTCCAGCCATTGATGGTTTGTTTTTGGGCGTTTTGCAAATGCAGGTCGTTAAACTGTAACACGTAAAAACAAGGGATAAGGTTTCGAAAAGCATATCCTACTGATGAAGCTGAAATTTTGCACCGATCTTCTTTTCAATGTTTTAAGAGAACCTTTAAAAGGATATTGGCGACTAGCAATAGTTTTCGATATATCGGATATTGAAAGTTATTTATTGTACTGCGCTTCTACTATATTAAATAAATCCAAACAAAGCCATCCCACATGGCAAGTGATATGCACATAAGGGCGAGCACTGTTTGCCAGGAAGCAGCGCGGCTAGAGGAGTGGGGGGTATCCATGGGATATATAGATATACTCGTATGGCGTGAAATAATAAACTTTACAATGCGATGTATGGAAAACTATTGCTAGTCGTCAAAAATCCGTTAACGGTTTCTCTTAGGATAATGAGAGGAAGTTCGGTGCAAAATTTCAGCTCGATCAGAGGAGTATGCTTTTCGGAACTTCACCCAAAACGAGCGAGTTATTTTTACAGCCTAAATGGACCAAAAAAATTGTCGGTAAACTTTAATGTCACGAATAAAATTATCGGCATAAAAGTAAGGAACGAAGAAACGATGGGTTCTGTAAGTGTTAAAATGGCTAGGTGGGTAGGGCGCTCGACACTAGAACGAAAGGCGCAGGTTCGATCCCGATGAAAGGTAAAAATTTGAACAATGCAGAAACTGTTTTTAATGCAATTATTCTATGTACATGGACATAAGTAAAGCATAAGAAAACAAAAAAGATACTACTAGAATTATATTATATTCATAATTTGTCAATTTTTTGTTTTTCATTTCCGGCAGAAGATCCGGCAGCCGTTGCTGGGCCAATATGGGCGTATGATAGTTGGCCCAGTCTTCGCAGCCATTCATGGTTTACCATTACCAACGATGCATGGTGCGGATCTGGCCCGTTTATATAGCCATTACCGCGCCATCGTTTGTTCTCTGGCAACCAGTCGTGGGCCATTACTGTGCCGATTGTAAAACCCTATTTGGGGTATGTGTCAACGGTGCGCGCGAAACGTCGCTCAATCGGCCAATTGGTTATCGAGATGTCGTGGTTGCCGATTTGAAAAGAGTAGATCCAAGAAAACGAGTTTAAAGTTGCTGCATCTTAACCGCACATCGAGCGTTTTGTCACCAGGAAGAGCAGAATTCGAGAATTTACTCCAGTAATGTCATTCGTATCATATTTGCCCATAAAGTTAAGTACATCGAATCCCATTTAATTGAAAACAAGTCCCATAACGATTTGATGACGACGTCTCGATAACTTTCAAATGATAACGGTGATACTATAATCGTAAATATCCTACTGAAAAAACAACTCGAAAAAGCGAATAATATCGAAGTTATTATTGGTAGATTAATTTTTACGAAAATAAGAAAATTTTCTCGCAAAATCGTTCGGAATGATATTTTATTCTCAGGAACTTTGTATCATATACACGCAATTTCTCCACCTTTGTACAAAATGAAAAACAATGCTGTTTACTGCCTATTTTATTATAAATTTAATGTCATTTATTTTTTCCATTGAAAAAAACGATGCATTGGAGAATTTGCGTATGCTTTGGTTATCAGATGACGGACGCATGGGTGTAGCCATATCGGGGCACTCCACCCCTTGCTCATGTAGTTAATCGGAAAATATACGAAAATAAAATTACATAATTTCAGTATTGACATTTCAAAATTATTACAAAATTAATACAGAATTAACAGCGTTTCAAATAAAACCATTTTAAATCGGGTTCTAACTATTCCTCGGCTATGTATTTTGATGATTTGTTTCAAATGTATGAACACGGATTAGGCTGTGATGGCTGATCCGATTTGAATGGTTGTTTCTTTGCGTAGTTCAATTAAGTAGTTTGGCAATTTAACTGTGCAGGTTTTATTGGGAACACGACAGTACTTAATGAGCAATTTAACAGATGGCGTTAGTCGTAGTTATGTGTAGAAATTCGGTCGGTGGCGCTCGACATCCCGTAGTTGTTCAGGTTCTGAAAGGTCGGTAAAATAGGAGGAGACAGGAAACGGAATGTGCGTTTCGTCTCGGGAACAGTAACAGCAGAGATTAGTAGGGAGATGTACCAGAGATTAGTGGGGAGATGCACAACGCGGCCCTTTTCGGCGTGCCTCGAAAATGGCGCTAAATCGCGGCGGCGAGTTCGGGAGTATGATTTCGTGATCATCGCCTCTGTCGAGGTTGCAGATTCCCTTGTAGCCGCGCGAGTCCGTGATCACCGCTCAAGTTGGTATCGCAGCAGCGTGAACACGAATGGGTAGCTCGGTGGGGGAAAAGTCTCTGCCCCTCGCTCGCTCGACAGGCGAACGGAGCGAGGTTTTCCGTCCGATCGAGCTCGACATATATGTGTGGCCGTACTGCGGATTGGAATATGCATTAAATGAATTTCAAAGTGAAAAACATGTATCGAGATCATTGTTTTCTCTCGGTTGCCCGTTTATGCCGAAAATGCGGGTTAAAAAAATTAACGACGAACCGCGTTGAAAAATAAAACGCCGAAACGACCGTGAAAGGTTCAAAAAGAAATCTTGAGCCTTTGCCGCGATCGTTTCGGCATTTTTTTTCAATAGTAAACATTATGGAAAAGGGTGTATCATAAATGTTTCTTTATCAGCAATGAGCGTCGTGGCTGAATTGTAGCGTGACGGATTACGATGCTGAACGTCCGGGTTCAATCCTCGGTGAATAAACTTTTTTCTCTTCATTTTATATTCAGAAAATTTCGAACTTACTCTCGCTTTAGCCATTCTCGCCTGTTCAGGCATTATTTATGATATTTAATTCGTATATGCTTAATAAAAAAAAACAAGACATTGCTACCGGGGATCGAACCCGCGTCGTCTACACTCAGAGCCCGCACGCTCATATCTCAACCGCGAGGCTCTTGTGACTGCAAACCTGCCTTACGTATACAGTAGAATCTCGATTATCCGAACCAATTGGGACCGAGACTAGTTCGGACAATCAAAAGTTCGGATAATCGAAACGTGGGTTTTTTGGGACGAGATCATCAACAACACGTTTTTACATTTAAAAAAATACATAAATATATATTAAAATTTGACATACATATTAACATTGATATATATATATATATATATATATATATATATATATATATATATACATACACGGTGGCCGGAACATTGACGTCTAAAAATAAAATTTAGGTCCCTTGTATCGTGGGGTATCCGAATAACCCCCATGTATGTCGCGCGACTTTTCATAGTTTTCGAGTTATGAATTTTTTACTGCATTTTTGAGAATTTTCGACCTGACCAATTGAAAAAAAATCTTTAAAAAAAGTAGAAGACTATCGAGATTTTTTTTGCAACTGAATCTTTATGAGTAGTACTTTTATGCATAAAATAATCAGCTTCGTAACTGTGATGAAAGTTATGAAAATGTTGGTTTAAAGTGAAAAATTTACGTTCGGTAAATTATGACTTAAATTTTCAACTTTAAATTAAACATCTAAACAGGTGACTTCATGGTTCCTAATTAGGCCCTAAGAATGCGCCAGACTGTCAGCTTTCATAACCATTAAAAAGAGTAGTACTTGATAGGGCTACTTTGGCTACAATTGACCTTCAATGACAGCGAGGTGGAAAATTCTTATAATTACCCATCTGATTAAAAAAAAAATTTGCCCATTTTATCATTCCTAAGGCTATTTAGTTTGTTAACTAACCAAAAATGACTGCAGGGAAAGCTAAGATTGAAACATTTGGAGGTTTATTTTTTTTAGTTTAATTTAAGTTTAATGAATTTTGCGCGATCCGTTCTCATGGATCAGGTAAAAGCTCGTTTACGCGATCCGTTCTCGTTACAAGAACGGATGGCGCAAAATTCATTAAACTTGAATCGAACTAAAAAAAAATAAACCTCTATATGTTTAAATCTTAGCTTTCCTGCAGTCATTTTTGGTTAGGTAACAAACTAAATATCCTTGGGAATGATAAAATGGGCAATTTTTTTTAATCAGATGGCTAATTTTAAGAATTTTCCACCTCGCTGTCTTTGAAGGTCAATTGTAGCCAAAGTACCCCTATTAAGTACTGCTTTTTTTAAAAATGATTATGAAAGCTGAGAGTCTGGCGCATTCTTGAGACCTAATTAGGAACCATGAAGTCACCTGTTTAGATGTTTAATTTAAAGTTGAAAATTTAAGTCATAATTTACCGAACATAAATTTTTCACTTTACACCAACATTTTAATAACTTTCATCACAGTTACGAAGCTGATTATTTTATGCATAAAAGTACTACTCATGAAGATTCAGTTGCAAAAAAAATCTCGACAGTCTTCTACTTTTTTTTAGATTTTTTTTAATTGGTCAGGTCGAAAATTCGTAACTCGAAAACTATGAAAAGTCGCGGGATATACATGGGGGTTATTCGGATACCCCAGGATACAAGGGACCTAAATTTTATTTTTGGACGTCAATGTTCCGCCCACCCTGTATATTTATATATGTGTGTGTGTGCGTGCGCGCGCACGCGCGCGCGCGTGCGTGTGTGTGTGTGTGTGTGTGTGTGTTTTAAGCACCTGAAAAAAGTCGAGTGCCTTTTAAAATATTTTTTTAAAATAAAATCGTCCATTTTTAATTGACGAACGGCTGCAACGCGTTTTTGAGCGTCTAAGTCTCGCAGCTGTTTGAGAAGGAGAAGTTGCGTTGGGTTGCTTATTGTTGCTCACGGTGGTGGCAGCGAGCAACCATGTATCTTTCGCGCCAACGTTCGGATAATTGAGCTTCCGGATAAACTAAGTCATCGTTCGGATAATTGAGGGTTCGGATGATCGAGGTTCGGATAATCGAGGTTCTACTGTACACACTTATCCAACCTTAAAAAAAATCGCTGCAGGACCAACTGCATATTGTTTTTATGACCCCAAAGTATTTTTGAAGCCAAAAGAAAACGATTTTTCCAAATTCCTAGAATGGTGTTATCCCTTAAAGAAAAGAAATTGATTTTTTGGTCATTGTAAATGTATATCCCCTCTTAAAGACTTTAAAAGAATCTCGTACGTGTTAGCGAAAATCGGCAGAAAATTAGGAAGCAACTGGTCCACTTCTTTGATGTTCGCTATTTCGGTGTTCGCTATTATGGACCATCGGTCGTTTGCCTATCTGAGATCAAAACTTTCGAAGTTTGTATCCTCGATATCTGGCTTTTTGCTATAGATGGTATTACCAATATTAGATACTCACGTCTTTCTATTTCGGAGATGTGAATGTTCAAGATTGTTTAAATCTGTGTTTGTATGACTCAAACTCCAAACAAACCCAAACAAACTCAATAGGAAAAAGAAAAAGTTCCGGAAAAAAAATAATATCAAGTTTTTTTACGAAAATCTCATTTTTTTTCATCTTTAAATTTTCTCCGAATATCTCCGCAGCCGTTCACTCAGGTAATAGGAAAAAAAAGAAATTTCCAAAAAAAATAATAATAATAAAAAGTTTTTTAACGAAAATCTCATTTCTTTTCATCTTTAACTGTTCTCCGAATATCTCCGCAGCCGTTCACTCAGGTCATAGGAAAAGGAGAAATTTCCAGGAAAAAAATAAATCAGAAAGCCAGGAACGCTACCAACGGGACCATCTCATCGCTTGTAGAATATGCGCGGTACTTACAATTCGCGGCCGGATGGATGATTGGCTTGTTTTTGGGGTTAATGCTTTATCGCTTGATGAAAGTATGAGAATTAATATAATAATACGAATATAAATATATTTCCGCTTACTTTTATGAATTATAATTTATTTGGCATAAGGATGGGTGTGAGTAAAGCGTAAACAATTTTATATAAGATAAATAAGTTGTAATTTAGATATATTATTATGTTTAAATTAACGTATAAACTAAAAAAATAAGCGACCTGAGTGCGCAATACATTTTTTTGTATACATTAATAACGCAGAGAATCAAGAACTAACTTAGCATTGAAATCATCTAAAGGCCTCGCGCGTGCCGTCGGGTGACGTCACGCGCGAGTCGTGCTCAGATTGCTTTTTCCCTCGAAGCCTTCGTTTCGGCTTGGCCGCACATGAACGTGCTGCTCAGCGTCCATGTGTTGGTGTAGCAGCCGAAGGCGCGGTCGGGACGCTTCGCCTTGCTCGGCTCTTTCCGAAGATGTCCGAGCATCGCTCGCTCACGGACACACGCTACTACGATGGTGTGATGGGCGCGTAAGAAACTAGAGAGGGGGTAACTTTTACGCGCGATCTGGCTGCACTGCGTCCGAGCTCTGGTACGGACGGCGCGGCTTCGATGCCCGTAGCAACATTTTTTTTTGTTATACATATATGAATTAAATATAAAAAATAATGCCTAGACAGGCGAGAATAGATAAAGCGAGAGTAAGTTAGAAATTTTCTGAATATAAAATGAAGAAAAAAAAGTTCATTCACCGAGGATTGAACCCGGACCTTCAGCATCGTAATCCGTCACGCTACAACTCAGCCACGACGCTCATTGCAGATAAAGAAACATTTATGATACACCCTTTTCCATAATGTTTACTGTTGAAAAAAAATGCCGAAACGATCGCGGCAAAGGCTCAAGATTTCTTTTTGAACCTTTCACGGTCGTTTCGGCGTTTTATTTTTCAACGCGGTTCGTCGTTAATTTTTTTAACCCGCATTTTCGGCATAAACGGGCAATCGAGAGAAAACAATGATCTCGATACATGTTTTTCACTTTGAAATTCATTTAATGCATATTCCAATCCGCAGTACGGCCACACATATATGTCAAGCTCGATCGGACGGAAAACCTCGCTCCGTTCGCCTGTCGAGCGAGCGAGGGGCATAGACTTTTCCCCCACCGAGCTACCCATTCGTGTTCACGCTGCTGCGATACCAACTTGAGCGGTGATCACGGACTCGCGCGGCTACAAGGGAATCTGCAACCTCGACAGAGGCGATGATCACGAAATCATACTCCCGAACTCGCCGCCGCGATTTAGCGCCATTTTCGAGGCACGCCGAAAAGGGCCGCGTTGTGCATCTCCCCATTAATCTCTGGATGTACAACGCTCCCCTTTTCGGCGTGCCGCGGAAATGGCGCTAAATCGCGGCGGCGAGTTCGGGAATATGATTTTGTGTGCATCGCCTCTGTCGAGGTTGCAGATTCCCTTGTAGCCGCGCGAGTCGTGAGCACCGCTCAAGTCGATATCGCAGTCAGCGTGCACACGAATGGGTAGCTCGGTGGGGGAAAAGTCTCTGCCCCTCGCTCACTCGACAGGCGAACGGAGCGAGGTTTTCCGTCCGATCGAGCTGGACATATGTGTGACCGTACTGCGGATTGGAATATGCATTAAATGAATTGCAAAGAGAAAAACATGTATCGAGAAAATTGTTTTCTCTCGGTTGGCCGTTTATGCCGAGAATGCGGGTTAAAAAAATTAACGACGAACCGCGTTGAAAAATAAAACGCCGAAACGACCGTGAAAGGTTCAAAAAGAAATCTTGAGCCTTTGCCGCGGTCGTTACGGCGTTTTTTTCAACAGTAAACATTATGAATAAGCGTGTATCATAAATGTTTTTCTATCCTCAAATAGCGTCGTGGCTGAGTTGGCAGCGTGACGAATTGACGATGCTTGCGGTCCGGGTTCGATCCCTGGTTAATCGACTTTTTTTTATCTATTTTTTTTTCTTCATTTTATATTCAAAAAATTTCGAACTTACTCTCGCTTTAGCTATTCTCGCATGTCCAGGCATTATTTATGATATTTAATTCATGGATGTTTAATTTTAAAAAAGACATTGGCTACCGGGGATCGAACCCGCGTCGTCTGCACTCAGAGCCCGCAGGCTGATATATCAACCGCGAGGCTCTTGTGACTGCAAACCTACCTTACGTATACACACTTATCCAACCTTAAAAAAATTCGCTGCATACCAATTGCATATTGTTTTTATGACCCCAAATATTATTGAAGACAAATGAAATGGATTTTTCCAAATTCCTAGAGTGGTGTTATCCCTTAAAGAAAAGAAATTGATTTTTTGATCGTTATAAATGTATATCCCCTTTTGAAGACTTTAAGGCGTCTGGCCACCTTGGCCGATCGAAAAATGGGTATATTAAAAAAAATAATAAACTCGAAAGTATGGGCCAGAATATTTTTATTTTTTTACACAACGTCAGAAGGGCTTTAAGAATAACGTTAATAAATTTCCATTCAAAATATTAAAAAATGGCGCCGTTATGCACATTGCCGCGGAGGCCCTCCGCACGATACGCGCGATCGTTGTCCCAGATGTTACACGGTCATGACACATCTGGAAAAAAAAATCAGCTCATTTGTGAGTATTGTCGCTACAATGTAGCGTAGCGATTTTTTTTCGACCATTACGTGTAAAAGAACATTATCGACGTGTTCCTTACACGGGAAAGAGAGTTTTTCGTGCTGATATACATCGTGCAATATGGAATCGAAAACCCGTGCCGAATTGCGATGAGCCATAAATCGCTCTTCCAAAACAATTATAATCCCGACGTGCAGCCACGAACGATGCACGCAGCCATTGTTAAATATAAAAACAAAAACCACCGAAAGTGTTTTTAATTTAATCACTTTTTCCTTATACCAAACCGACTTGTTTTTACACCAAACTGCAGAACAGCTTCTAAAATTTCGACACTTTCCGGTGAAAAATCGAGATCGAGAAAACTGAGAAAACCAAAGAAAATGTCAAGGTTGCGGAGGTTAGAAATGATGAAATAATGCAACGAGGCTTTTTGCGGAGTGGGAATAACGCGGGTGACTAGTAGCGTCGCATGGTGGACTGCTTTTCGTGGCGTCAATAACGGAGCGACTAATTGTGAGGGAATATATACGAGTGTCATCCCCCTGATTGGAACGCATGCCCCTGCGACCGCTTATGAGAAACGCTGGAACGATGTAGCCGCGTAGCGGTGAGATGGTGGAACTAGTAGGAACGTCACATATGTATCTGAGTAAATGAATCTTGTAGAATTGAATAATTGAGTATCCAACAATTATTTTAAAAAACGTTACAACCAAATCCTGTATTCAGCAAAATTTTAACCCGAATGTGTACATTTTACTGATTGTCCCCAAATATTTATTATTTTATTCGTAGGATTGCCATGGTAAGAACATTAAAGGCCAACGAAGTGAGCTCCGAGGTGTCATGCTAGGATACGGTCGCAAATTCGTTGTAATTCCGGCATACGGTTTTGACATGATTGCAGTCGATTGCAGTTTTTATAAACATTGTTTAATAAGTACTTTATATCGGCTTTCTTAACTTCTCCCCCCCCCCCCGACTCCCCGCCACGAAGCAAGTTCTGGCTACACCTCTGGATCGGAGTATTGGTATTTCGGTCGGGTATGCATATAAATGGGCGAGATAATCGGGACTGTGGCGATTATTCTTTTCAAATAAACGCCCGACCTTCGTGACATTTGACCAATCCACTGCTCATTGTTAGAACACGGACAAGCGACGAAGTGAATAATTATTCCCTAAAGAAAGATGAAAATTCATATGCAAAGAATTCGCATTGTGAGTTCTATGTACTTGCCTTTTTAAGTCGTAGCAAAGTTTCACGTTGAGCGATTTGTTTCCTTTCGCCGTTCCCTCGAAGCACGATTGCACCAAAAGGTTGATAATACAGATAGAGCGACATAAAAACTAGGTACATTCTTCTCAAATTGGAATCTACAAAATATAATCATGGACATTTTCTTTTCGACCTACGTCAAAAGACTTTCTATTAAGGTAGTACCGTTTGCTAGAGGGCTGTTTTGGAGGTTATTTTTGGTATGGAATAACTAAAAAAAACTGAAAAATAAATGCAAATGTTTATTAGTCCTTCAAGAATATAAACAAGCAAAAAATTCTTATCATGTACTTTTGTACGTTTGTGTCAAGTGCGCGAAACGCCGCCAATTAGCGACCAGTGTTGTGAACATTGCATGAATCTGAAAAAAAAACATATTATTAATCTGTTCGAGTGTTGTAATGTTTAGGACTAATAAATGTTTAGTTAAAAACCCGTTTAAAGTGGTTGCATCTTGACCGCGCACCCCGAGAGTTTTGTTATCGGGAAGAGCAGAATTCGAGAAATTACTCCAGTACCTAATGTCATTCGTATCATGTTTTTTTTCAAGAATATCATCATCATTTATATAATTTATATCAATATCATTTTATCTTGCAAAAATCGATAGTTGAATCTTGAAACGCGTTCTTTTTTCGAAATGAGATTTTTCAAATTTGCTGACATAACTCAAAGAGCAGTTATCCGATTACTTGAAATTTGAAATGAGTACTCATGAATATATTTACTCTACAATGACGTAGGATATTTTTGATTGGATGAAAATTAACGATTTGACATTGAAAAAAACGACCATTTTATCGGCAAGAAAACAGACTTTTTTCATAACTACGCCATTTTGTTAGATTTTGATATTTATCGAAAATCCTACGTCATTGTACAGGAAATAACTTCCAGTTGAACGACATTTTTTCCTTTTTCGGTTTCAGCTACTTAATGGGCCGGAATCATGTCAGCAGTGGAGGAACTCTTTTTTGGCGCCTCCGAAGGCAGCGCCTAAGTCGCTTGGATCTCAATATTTTTCTATGAAAAAATTATGTGATATACGTCAAACATAGCCAAATATATTCTTAATTTTCCGAAACATTTAATTGAGTACTTTTCTTCCAAAAAATTCCCGAAAATCACCCAAATTTTCAGCGTTCACACTGGTATAGCCTCTTAATAGTCTTAAAACACTCGTCTTGAAATTCCCGGAATAGCGCTTAATTTGCCGACTACTTAATTGCGGATCATGAACAACTGCAGCCAGAACGACAATGTCTGCTTCTTCGCTTGTTATAATCTTGCGACGTTTACTTTTGAGTGGATTGACACTGCCCTTTTCACGGAATAGATGAATAATTCGATCGAAACATCGACGGGACGGATGATTTCTGTCAGGATAACGTTGTGCATAACGTTTCTGGGCTTGCACAGAGTTTCTGCCGGTCTCACCATAAATCAGAATCATTTCCACTTTCTCTGCGTGACTGTACAGTACTATTTTCGATACGGTTATGACATGTTACTTTGGATGGACACACGTGTCGAGTGATTCTAATATTGGTAGATGGTGAACATTCTTCACGCTACTACAGTTTTACTACGTTATAATGCCAGCATTTACACACATCAGAAACATCTCCGACTATTGACATTATTGTATCTATTGGATAACCTGAGCCGCCATCAGACCAGAAAGTATTCGAAAGTCAAGAGAATCACTCATCCGCGATGTGGTCCCATGAAAATGTTGTGAAAATGTGCATGCTTCTCAACATTTGGGCCCTAATTCACAATAACAAGGTTCGGTCGATCGAAATATCATAAATAATTGAGGTGACAAATAAGTCAGGCAGTAGAGTATGCTAATTTCATAGCCTAGATTTAGATAAGTGACGTCTAAATAAGTATAGTTTGGCAATTTGACTGTCGAGGTTTTATCAGCAACACGACAGTACTTGATGAGCAATTTAACAGATGGCGTTAGTCGTTCCTATGTATCTGAGTAAATGAATGTTGTAGAATTAAATGAATGAGTATCCAAAAATTATTTTAAAAACGTACAACCAAATCGTGTATTCAGCTAAATTTCAACCCGAATGTTTACATTTTACTGATTGGACCCAAACATTAATTATTTTATTCGTAGGATTGCACACAGTGTAAACTTTAACGGCCAACGAAGTAAGTTCAGAGCTGCTATCCAGGATAGGAAAAAGCTACAGACGCGCGAAGCGCACGCATCATTTTTGTAATTACGGCATACGGTTTCTACACGATCGAAATCGATTGCAGTTTTTATAAAAATGGTTTAATAAGTACTTTGGGTCAACTTTCTTTGTTTTTGCCTCCCCCCTGCGCTCTTGAAGCAAGTCCTGGCTACGCCTCTGGATCCAAGTGTTGGAATTTCGGTCGAGCATGCGTAAAAATGGGTGAGATTATCGGGTCTGTGGCGATTATTCTTTTCAAATAAACGCCAGAATTACGTGACATTTGACCAATCCATTGCTCATTGTTAGAACACCGGCAAGCGACGAAGAAGTGAATAATTATTCCCCGACGAAAGATGAAAATTCATATGCAAAGAATTCGCATTGTGAGGTGTATATATTTGCTTTTCGAAGTTGCAGCAAAGTTTCACATCAAGCGATTCGTTTTTTTGCGCAGATTGTCCGAAGCACGATTGAACCAGGGTTACTTAATTACACATATACAGTGACATAAAAATTGGATACAGTCTTCTCGAACCAGAATTAAAGAAATATAGAACCCACATTATCTTTTTGATCGGCGTCAAAAGAGTTTCTTTTGATAATTTGTATATAAGTAAACTTATAAGGATACGTAGAGAAAAATTGTATATAAGTCCTCTATTATGTACAAATTGTATATTCGTATATAAGTAACTTATACTGGTACTAACCACAATTCATCGGCTAGGCCATCTTAATGTAGCAGTGTCGGCTGTACGTTTATTGCCATGCCAATGAGCTAATCTTTATATCTATTTTTACCACGAGTGCTGATACCAAACTCCATAAAGTTTTTCCTCGGTGTAAATGACTAATATCAAAGCCTAACTGATCAGCTTAGTAAACTTTATCATTTGTTGAATTAAGATTTTGAGCGGATTCTCGTAAACTCATCGATCGGAGCTGTATCAACTACCTGAAGCACACTTCATACTTTTTTATTGCTATTTTGCCCTCCGATACGTGAATTTAATTGTCGAATTTCTTGATGACAATACTTTTGGACACACGTTTGCGGTCCCTTGCACCGATTAGCCATGCAACATCGGCGCCACTTTGCTTTAATAATAACAAGTACATTGTTTTTGAATATTTCCCAATTTAAAAAAAACTCAAATTTAGCAAAACCATGTATCAGTAGTGTGGAGAACCCGATCTCGTCATCCCGATACTTTCATCAGAAAAAGATATTGAAAATGACCGGGTTTTTGGGCCTCAAGCTCATGCAGATCCATTGATATATACTTTCGCACGCATAAATTTTACTTATTATCGTGGATAGATTATTAAAAATGGGTGGTAACGGTGCTGCTTTTTTGTAAATATACCAAATAATCGATTGAAATACGCTAATCGTACTGAAATTATTATCGATACGTCGAGTGCTTCTCTATACCTATAAATGAACGTCCGTTGTTTGTCTGTCCGCGATGAACTTCTGAACGAATGGTCGGATCTTCCTGCGGTTTTCACCAGTGTGTGGGGCATTTTCCTGTGCAGGTTGTGGGCTATGTACCGTTACGGTAGGAAATCGGGGGAGGGGGGGGGGGGCTGAGCAGTCAGCAAAAATGTCGAACAAAAATGTCAGACACGCGGTGAAAAAAAAATTTGACCACTACAAAATTCGCGAGCGAGCGCGCGTTCCCATCGACACGTCGTGTGTACTCTTTCTGTTATCGTGATGAAATGACGTTACTTACGTCCTTTAATATTGAGCAGCGAACAAACTATCAGACTCGCTGAAAGAAAATTTTCACATCGAAAATATTCGCGACCAAGCGCACGCTCCATCCGACACGTCGAGTGTACTGTATTGTTTTCGTGATCAGATGACGATACTTGTGTACTTCAAGGAGGTTGGAAATGTTGATTTTTTTTGTAAATGCGTGCCATTTTCTCAAATTTGCATTTTCTTCATTTTAATTACCGTCACATAGAAACTATCCATGTTCTAATTGAACATTTTTTTAAACTTATTTGCAAATCAAAGTCTACGGGAAGCTAGACTGCACGCCGAAGCGCAACTCCCACGGCGACCTTGCTGTAACACTCTGCCGCAGGGCCGCCATTTTGATGACGAATTAATTTAAAAAAATTGTTTCGTATACTTAAATATACTATTAAAGTACACCTTAAGTTTGATAATTGTAGAATAATTATTTCTTAGTTTAAAAAATCGCTCAAAATTGCTTAGGAAAAATCCTGTCTAAATGCTTATCGCGCCTTAAGACGGCTGTGGACGCAACGGAACTTAGTTTAGATTACCAAAGTGTGGGTAGGGGGTATTAGCGAAGGGTTTAATGGGAAAGGGTTATATGTAAAAACCTGCGAGGGTATACGTTGGAAATCAGGAATTAATGCAGGCATAAAAAACAAAAATTAAGGGGCCATTTATGCATTTATATATGTTTATTACGTAAATAAGAAAAAAAATTGTGTTACTATCAATTCAAAAAAATATCAATTCGAAAATATAACATTATCGATAATTATTATGAAAAAACTGTGTCAGCGAATGTTTTATACAACTTCCAATGAAACTTTGAGTAATTTGTAATCATGCCCATTCATATCGATGTCCCGACATAATTTGTTTTTACCATTAAAGTTTGGGTTGATCCATTGTTGAAAATAGGTACATAGTCAAAAAAATTATCTCAACCGTAGCGTAAATGTTTTGCCATCTCACCACACGGAAAATTACAAACATTAAAATATTTTTTATCTCTGATGTTTGGTGGTGAAAGCATTTCAAAAAATTCGCAAAGACTCGGTATAGTCTAGTCAATAAAATGTATATATTTTTAAATTTAATCTTTGTTTGTGGCTAACGCTCCAACCTCCGTAATATTAAGCAGTGAAAAAAATTTCGGACACGCTAAAAAAAAAAATTGACCGCTAAAACATCAGCAAGCGACTGCGTGCCACCACGCGCTCCACTCGACACGTCGAGTCGACTGTTTCTGTTTTTCGATCAGACAACTTTACTCACGTACTTGAATATCACAGAGATTAATATGACGTTTTCACAATGCCGAAAAGGAAATCCGCACTTGGTCATAATAGTGTGGGTGCGAAAAAGAAATGTATCGCAAGAAATATCACACGGACCCGAGCGAAGCCAGGTACGACATTTTAAATAAATGATTGCTCCATCAATCCGAGAACATCTCTTGTACCGATTTTTTTTTCTCCATTAACTTTGTAATCAATATTCCGATGTCCCATCTTTGTACTAGCAATAAGTAGCAACAAAGAATAATGTCTATCTTCGTTTACATTATAAATGAAATTACGTTCATTTTCGAAATAAATTTTTAAAAAACCATATTTTGAAGAATATTCTTATATTCCGGCTATGAGACGAAAATGTTGTTGGGTGAAATGTGCATAGAGGTAGGAGAGATTATTATATCAGTCATTTTTACGAACGCTCCTTTCAAACAAACGCCTGGACTACGTGACGTTTAACCAATTCACTGCTCATTGTTAGAACACTTTCGGAATACATGCAAAATGTTTTTTATGTAGTTATGTAACCCATACAAACTTTAGATGCGTTTTTCTCAAAGCGTCATTCTTCGACGGCTTGTTGATAAAATCTTCGAAAGTACTAAACCGATCCTTGTGAAATTTTAACCACATATTCTTTACAACTATAGCTATATCGCATAAAAACTTTTTTTTTATTTTAATATTTACAATTTTTTTGCGAAAACCGGTGTAAAAAACACGTTTTTTTTTGTCTTTTCGAGAAATGTCCGCCATTTTGTTATTTTTGCATATATAAAAAATAGTATGATATGTGCTATAGCCATTGAGATACTGAATCTAAAACCGTTGGATTTTTTGTTGCGGATGATCGGTCTCCGAGATTTCATCAACAGCGCAGACCTGTCATTTTTTAGGACACTTTTTTAACTACCATTTCCGTCTATAAATAGTGACTTAAATAAATTTATTTTCTAAAACGTATTTCGAAAATGTATTTATTAAGTGTAACAATTTTGTTTCAATATCTATATCATAAACCTGTCAAAAAATTCATGAATATGGCCTTTTTTAGCGCGTAAAGTGAGAAGACCCTTTAATATAGCTATGTCAGCTATACTTATATTGTCTTGCCAATGAGCTATTTATCTTTATATCTACCTTTATCACAGGTGCTTATTGCAAATACAATAGAATTTTCGCTCAGTGTATATGACCAAATTCAATGTTGAATCGATTCAGCTCAGTGAATTTGATCTTTTGTTGAACGAATTTTTCAAAGGGGTTGTCATAAAATCATCTAACCGAGCACTTATTAAGTGTTTTCCGACGTACGTATCCTGTTTTTTTTATTGTGTTTTTTATTCGATCTGATACGTAAATTTGACATTGGAATGTTTTACGAAAATACTTTGAGGTGCACGCTTGCGGGCCGACTGTATATTGTTAAGTCTTGTCATCATGAAGATCACCTTGTTATTCCTGTGCCTCGCAATTGGCGGTAAGTACACCCATAATAAGTCTCAATGGGGCTTATATGATGAAAATGACGAAAGGAAGGAGCTCACCCTATTACGGAGAATCGATGTGGGTGAAAATGTGAGGTTGTTCACATGAGACAACTCGACACAAAAATGTTGTCCCGAAAACCGAAGTGCGCATGCATGGAACGTGATACGCCGTAGCTGCATACTCCGTAGCCAAATATTAGAATGTGTACTTACTTTTTGTCATTCTTTAACATTCTTTTGTGGGCCGTTTCCAGTAGAGTTCAAAGATGTGGATAATTGTCCTGTGCACGGAAATGTGGTAAAACTATAGAATCACAGCTCCAAACCAATGTCAATGCCAATTGTTTTTTGCCAAGAACGCCTTTATAATGTCATCACTATGCATATTTAGTTGGGGGAGGCCGGCATTTTTTTATTAATTCCATAAATTATGGGATTTTGAAGTTTGCGGAAACGGGGAACAAAATAGCGAATTATAGGGACACACTGACATACGCACACACGCACACACACACGCGCGCGCACACACACACACACGCATAAACGCACGTACGCACACACGCATGCATGCATGCGCGCGAACATACACGAATGCATATTCGCGCACGCACGTACACGCATACGCACGTACACGCACACGCGCGCGCACACACACACACACACGCACGCACGTAGCCGCAGGCGCGCACACACACACACATACACACATACACACAGTGATTGTTAATTATATGGCTAGATTAAAAGAAAAAGTTTGAAACAAAAAAATTATGTTACGTATTTTTTTTACCCTATACCGTATTGACACTTTTTAACGTTATTTTTTATATTAGGGTTTCCCCCACCTTAATTCAACATGTTTCGCCGTGATTCTATAGTTTTACCGAAAATGTCTGATAGGTTATTAATTTTTTATACACAATGAAAAAACGGTGTCCTCTCCACTTCCGTCTGTATTTAAAGGTTACCAATATTTCTTTATTGCCATTATTATTGTACGCGCCGCTTCGCGTTCGTTGGTCGTGTCGGTAAAGGAGACACTAACTTTACCTCACGGTACTCGGTGGTTTTCTTCAGTAGCCACGAGAGGCGCTGATATGTAACGTAAAGGCCAAGATGGCGATGGACGAGCGTAGGCATAAGACGTGATTTTTGTTCTGTATTAAGGAAAATTAATAAACTCATATTAAAGGCTCACGTGGTTCAACTACTGTTTTACCCGACGATACAAATGGTCCTTCGAGCCGGATACAGGAAATCCAGTAGAATTAAAAGCACGATTGGAAAGGGCAGAAGAATTCTTAAGGGAATTTAATGACTGCCAAGAAAAAATTCAAGCTCTCGATATAGATGACACACTCAGTGCAGACTTAGATGCGGAAAACTCATTGTTTGAAAATAGTTTTTTCGAGTCAATCGCGACCGCGCGACGTTTACTCGCAGAAACAAATCCATCGAGGAATCAAGAATCTGATCGACCAATCGCAAATGCATCGCCACAAATCGGCGAAACCATTCGTCCGAACGTAAAGAAGCCGACAATTTCGTTGCCACAGTTTGACGGAAGCTATGAAAAATGGAGCCATTTTTACGACTTATTCAGAGCTCTCGTTGACTCAGATACTTCTCTATCGAACGTACAAAAATTTTATTATTTGAATTCGGTCCTTAAAGATCAAGCCGCGCAAGTGATACATTCGCTCGCGGTTACAGATGAAAATTACACAATTGCTCTGGATCTCCTGAAAAAAAGGTTTGAAAACAAGCGTCTCACCACACGTCACCACGTACGTGCCCTTTTCGAATTACCTCAAGTCCCGAAAGAGTCGGCGATCACTTTGCGTGCACTGTCCGACGATCTTTGCAAACATTTGAGAGCCCTAAAAAATCTCGGGGAACCCGTAGAGACATGGGATACGTTGATAGTCGAATTGGTTTTAAATAAAATTGATTCCACAACGAAGCGTGAATGGGAACAAAAGGTAATCACGGAAAATTGGGGTACAGTAGAAAACTTAAAAACATTTTTGTCGAATAAATGTCAAATCCTCGAGGCACTTCAACAAAAAAAGGGAAGCCAAGACAATAGTAGCAAGGTCCAAACAGGATCAAATCCCAAGCAAAAGATCGATCATTCGACATCCCATTTGAGCACTCAAAATACAACTAATCAAAACAATTGCGTAATGTGTCAAGAAGGCCATAAAGTATATCAGTGCCAAAAGTTTCGTGAGCTTCCAATTCAATCAAGGATAAATGAAGCAAAACGTCTCAACTTGTGTTTGAACTGCCTCGGGAAGGGACATGCAATAAAATTTTGCAGAGCGGGAAGTTGCAAACAATGCAACAAAAAACATAATTCTCTCCTGCATCTCGAAAATCGTTCGGACAGTGCACAGCAGAAATCGACCGGACCGCGACTGAGTCGTGACGACGACGGAGGCAGCGGCCCTGAGGCAACGCCCTCAACAAGCGAAAATCAAAACGTACAATCGATCACGACTTGTACGCTAAAGAGACCGGCACAGGTACTACTCTCAACCGCAATCGTACACATTGAAGATAATTTGGGTCACACAATCGAAGCAAGAGTACTGTTGGACAACGGTTCACAGTCGAATTTCATGACGCGAGCATTATGCAAAAAATTAAATCTACCTACGAGAAAAATACAGCAATCCATCGGAGCGATATCGCAAACGGTGACTCAAGTGTCAGAGTCAACAAGCGCGACCATCAGGTCAAAATTCAATGCGTTCTCGATCAAACTCACGTTCTCCTTACTCGATGCAATAACGGATAAAATTCCAATCGAATCGTTCAATGCGCAACATTTGAAAATTCCGAAACACGTCGTGCTAGCAGACCCGTCGTATCATGTGCCTCAATGTATCGATTTATTGTTAGGAGCAGCCGTATTTTGGGATTTGATTTGTGCGGAGCAAATTCGAAACGGTAAAAATCAGCCCGTTATACAAAAAACCAAGTTGGGGTGGATAATCGGCGGCCCGTATTCCACTGAGAACCAGCACGACGAATCTCGTCAATTCTGCGGATTCGCGAGCACGTGTCACCTGCAAGATCAACTACAACGATTCTGGGAGATTGAAGAAATTCAAGGAGCTAAGACTCTTTCACGAGAAGAACTTTCCTGCGAGAAACACTTCCAGGAAACACACACCAGACTTCCAACAGGCAGATTCGAGGTACGTCTTCCCTTTCGCGAAAATTCGAATCAGCTTGGCGAATCATATGGCAACGCTCTCAAACGATTAAAATCGGTCGAACGGAAATTCATAAAAATTCCACATGTCAAAGTCAGATATGCAAATTTCATGGACGAGTACGAAATGCTGGAACACATGAGTATGGTCCGAGAAGAAGACGCAACAACAATTAAAAATTATTTGCCACACCATGCGGTTATAAACGAAGAAAAAAGTACAACGAAACTTCGAGTAGTTTTCGATGCTTCAAGTCGAACCACGTCAGGGAAATCGCTAAACGATATCCTAATGGTCGGGCCAGTCATCCAAAGCGATTTGGTGGATGTTGTCGCGCGTTTTCGACAGCATACCTACGTAATGACAGCAGACATTACAAAAATGTATCGCCAAGTATCCGTTCATTCAGATGACAGAGACCTGCAAAGAATTTTATGGAGAAAGGAGGTCAACACACCACCAAAAGGCTATCGACTCAATACGCTCACGTATGGTACTGGACCCGCGTCATTCCTCGCAACAAGATGTCTCGTTCAATTATCGATAGAGAATTGTGCAAGGTTTCCTGAAGCTAGCGATGTCATAAAAAGAGACTTTTACGTGGATGATCTGATTACAGGCGGATCCTCAATCGCAGAACTTCAAAAACGAAAGTCAGAAATCACAGAGATTCTACAATCAGCGGCATTCCCGTTGCAAAAATGGAGGTCTAATAATCAAGCGATACTTGAACCATGCGACGACATCGACCCGTCAGTCCCCTCCACGATTGGTGAGGAGACGAAAATCCTCGGCCTACGTTGGAATCCAGCCACGGATCAGTTGCATTACAAGATGGTCATCAGTGAGCAGGAACAAAGACCAACAAAACGTGTAATCCTCTCATTTGTCGCACAACTTTTCGACCCTCTCGGACTGATAGGACCGTCGACGATCAAGGCCAAGATTCTCCTCCAACAACTTTGGCAGCTACAATTGGGTTGGGATGAGTCGCTTCCCTTAGATCTTCACACGAAATGGGTGAAGTACAAGGCAAATTTATCGGAAATCAGCAACATAACTGTACCTCGTCATGTACTAACCGCAAATTCAATTCGTATCGAATTGCATGGATTCTGCGATGCTTCAACGCTAGCATACGGGGCATGTCTGTACCTACGATCTACGGACGCATCGGGCGTTACAAACGTAAAATTGTGGTGCGCAAAATCACGGGTGGCCCCTTTAAAACCCGTCACATTACCGCGCTTGGAATTGTGTGGCGCACTTCTATTATCACGACTTTACAAAAAACTGGAAGCGGCGCTCACAATCGAAATTCATCAAACAGTGTTTTGGTGCGACTCTAGTGTCACACTGGCGTGGATCCGGGGACAACCCTATCAATGGAAAGAGTTTGTTCGGAATCGGGTAACCGAAATTCAAGATTTGACGCCAGCAAGCAAATGGAAACACGTCAGATCGGAGCATAACCCTGCCGACGTAATCTCGCGTGGCATTGATCCTGATCAACTAAAGGACTCAACTATTTGGTGGCATGGTCCGAGTTGGCTCAAGGACGATGAAGAAACTTGGCCAATTTCGCCTTGCCCGCCGGTTCCCGAAATACCCGAATCAAAAACGACTTCTCTCGCATTTCCGACCGTATCAAGCAACGAAGAAATTTTCGAAAGATTCTCATCATTGCGCAAACTTCAACGCGTCCTGGCATACTTACTTCGATTCAAGAATAACACAAGGTCAACTGCATCAAACACGGAGCGTCGTATTGGACCTTTGACGGTCGAAGAATTACAAAACGCCATGGAAGTTCTCATCAAAATCGTACAGCGACATACATTTGCACGTGAATTCAACGACTTAAAGAACAAACATACCATCCATCCGAAGAGTTTCCTCTCGCATCTTCATCCATTTATTGATGATAAGCAAGTGATGCGAGTAGGTGGCCGCTTGCAAAACGCGCCGTTATCATTCGAAAAACGTTGTCCGATCATTTTACCATCAAAACATCCGTTAACAAAACTGATAATTTTATTTTTTCATCATCGCAATTTGCACGCAGGGCCGTCAGCACTGCTAGCTTCAATTCGGGAGCAATATTGGATAATTTCCGCCCGAAACACGATTCGTAGCGTTCTACGAAAATGCATAACATGTTTTAGATTGCGGCCCGTTAGTCCGACTCAATTAATGGGAAGTTTACCCCCGGATCGAGTCACTCCGAGTAGGCCGTTTTCGTGCGTTGGGGTTGACTACGCAGGGCCCTACACCATAAATATTTCGCGAAATAAAACCGCGAAGGCGTATCTTTGTCTATTTGTCTGCTTAGCAACAAAGGCGGTTCACCTCGAAGTAGTTTCGGACATGACAACGTCAGCATTTCTAAATTCCTTCAAACGATTCATCTCGCGTCGTGGTCGGTGTAATAAAATTTACTCCGATAATGGTACGAATTTCGTAGGGGCCAATAACACGATGAAACAAGTCGCGGATTTAATCACGAGTAACTCACATAAAGAAGAAGTGGTTAAATTCGCGGCAGATCAAGCGATAGAGTGGAAATTTATCCCACCTCATTCACCTCACGTGGGAGGTCTGTGGGAATCATCAATCAAATCCGCTAAAACGCACGCCAAAGCTGTTATAGGCGATACCAGTCTTAGTTTCGAAGAATTGACCACGATATTTTGCCAGATTGAAGCATGTTTAAATTCACGCCCTTTGTTTCCATTGTCGCCGAATCCAGACGAACTTGAGGCACTCACGCCTGGCCATTTTTTGATTGGCTCCTCAATCGTTGCATCTCCGGAACGTGACGTATCCGACATACCCTCGAACCGCTTGACTCGATATGAGCTTCTGCTTAAAATGCACCAAGATTTTTGGCGTCGATGGTCTCGAGAGTATGTCTCCCAATTGCAACAAAGGACGAAGTGGAAAATATCAAAACCAAATGAAAATGTAAAAATCGGAGCAATGGTGTTGCTTCGCGACATCACACCCCCACTTCAATGGCGATTGGGGAGAATAATCGATATCCACCCTGGGAAGGATGGCTTGATTCGTACTGTCACGGTAAAAACGCAAAACGCTACAACACAAGGAACGCTGCCCAAAATATATGTTCTTCCGATTGAATAATTTAGTATTTACATTGCGATTTGTTTCATTGAAAGGCAACCCTTTCAAGCCCGCCGGTGTACGCGCCGCTTCGCGTTCGTTGGTCGTGTCGGTAAAGGAGACACTAACTTTACCTCACGGTACTCGGTGGTTTTCTTCAGTAGCCACGAGAGGCGCTGATATGTAACGTAAAGGCCAAGATGGCGATGGACGAGCGTAGGCATAAGACGTGATTTTTGTTCTGTATTAAGGAAAATTAATAAACTCATATTAAAGGCTCACGTGGTTCAACTACTGTTTTACCCGACGATACAATTATTGTAACGCAGTCTCCAACGTAGAACATTTTCACATCCCTGCATAATTCGTGAATTTTTTTTTGCTTTTCTGTGATATTCGTATTGACACTTGTTCACATTACGACTTTTCACCGAACGCTTTGGAATGTTTAGCGGAAGTGAGGCCGCTGTCTGAATTTCGCTTACAGCGCTCATACCGTGCTTACGGTTCATTTGATTGATCTGATTGCAGTGGGTATCGCGCCGTGAGCGCTTACAGAGCAATTCAGACGGCGGCCTAAGCGATCCCTATACCGGAAGTGTTCAGTGATTTCACATTTTCACTCACACGATTTATAATAGCGTGACTGAACTCGCGTAACGTGAAATGCGAACAGTGACAATCGTAATAAGTCTCACTCGAGAATCGTAATAAGCCACCTGACGTTAGAGCAAGAATATCCTTGAACAGGTATTATGATTTTTGGATAAACGATCATTCGTAAAGCCAATACAAGGTGCTTCAGCATCGGAACTTCGTTGAACAATTAATTAAATATAAAATTATGGAGGCTCGCGAATTATTATTTCTCACAATTGATACTAATAACGCAATGTATCTATAAAAGAGGAGATACCTTCGCATATGGTATATTGATTGTTTGACGTTAGCGACCACGTACTTCAGCATTTTTGTAAATGCAAACGATAGGACAGCCAGAAAATCGGAAATAATTGTGTTTAAGCACGACTCTGGTTTACAATACCATTACGTTTCTAAAATGCTTGCCCTACGGGGTTTTTAAAATTTGTTTTGTTGTTCACCCAAACGCATGTATTTTTTAATCGACATCATTACAATTGAGACAATTTTTTTTGCTATTGGATTTTAGGTGATCTGTGTTCGTGTGAAGCAATTATCAAAGTATTTTCCTCCCGAGTTTGGTGACTCTGTGATAAAGATCTTACTTACCGATTTTTGGAAAGAGGACATTCATTTATCTCGAAAATCACAGTTAGCGATTATCGCAATTGGCGTATAGGCACATATTCGTATAATTAGTAAGAAATTCACCATTTTTCGATTCAATGTGGCCGCAAAAATCAGCCATAATCAATTTGTTGCGCACGTATTCATAATATTGCCGCTCAAGAACACCGACCAATCAATAAACAGTTGATAAATAGCAACAAATTATTCTCATAGGTATTGTCGTAGAAACAATAGCTAGTGCCAGGACCAGAATACGTTCGGGTTGTTTTTATCAGGTTGATAAAAAAGTTTTGTCGCAATTATTTCAATATAATTTATTTATTTATATATGTTATACAAAACATTTCTAATCAACAATATATTCGCCATCGGTTTCTATGACACTCGACCATCTAGTTGGCAACTCATTTATTCTCTTTGCCCAAAACTGCGGCCGCTGGAACTCAAAGAAATTTGAAATATCCCTTCTGAGATCGTTGACGTTTTCGAAAGTTTTGTTTCTCAAATATGCCTTCAAATGTCTGAACAAATGGTAGTCAGATGGCCCGATGTCGGGAGAGTATGGTGGATGAGGAACGGTATTCCAGTGAAGCTCAGTGATTGTTTTGTGGGTTTCCTTTGTGACATGGGGTCTCGCGTTGTCGTGGAGAAGGTGCACAGTCGCGCGTCTTGGCCGTTTTTTTCTTATAGCTTTTGCCAATTCCTGGAGATTCTCGATGTATCGTGTAGAGGAGATCGTCTTACCTACAGGGAGAAAATTGTGAAACAGCATTCCCTTTGCGTCCCAGAAACAGCACAACAAAACCTTTTGTGAGTGACGATCAGATTTCGGTTGGTGTGGGGGTTTTTCTCTGATAGGAAGCCAGTAGGCTAAACGCATTCTGTTATCATACAAGACCCCCTGAGTCGAAATTTTCGAGCCGCGTTCAACCCACAAAATGAAGGCGAGCAGAAATCGGCGTGAGCGGATTATTGGGTATCTAAAGGAGGGTACCACCCGAGTCGAAATTTTTAGCCTCCTCTGAACCCTCGCAGAACCTATTTCTTTTGTAATGCACAAGCCGCCGGCCTCCGTTGAACCTACCAAACCCCATTTGTCGAGTTCAGTGCCATGAAGAGACCTCCCCTTGGTCCAGTGTAGCCTCTATTAGACCTCCCAAACCTTCTCTCGACCCCCAGTTTCAGTGAAACGTGCAGAGCACAGGCCTCCTTAACCTGCTTTCAATCTCAAACTGTTGCCTCGACCCCACCTAACCTGCTTTCGGCCCAAATTCGATATCTCCTCCATCATCATTCCATTGTGGCCTGATCGGGAACCCGTTCGATGACGAAAATAATACGAAATTAATAAAAATACATCGTCCCCTTATTAAATTATTATTGCAATATTAATATGCGAAAACAATCAAATTTGCTCAATATCGATTTATTATTATTTAATAGGCAATTCATAAAAGAATGCTTGTATATATAGTCTTACTCCAATTCTATCGGATTAATGGGCTTAAAATTGGGCTAAATGGGCTTAAACATGGGATTAAAATTCTTAAAAAATGCCAGTCTATCCAGTATAAGCTTACGCGACGTTTGTCGTCCTTGACATTTCTTCTTAGACCCTCTAGTTCTTGAGTTACATTGCATTGTCTAGAATTAGTCTTTTGTAGCAAAAAATGAAATAACATTGCGAAAAAAATCGTACAAAACTTTATAAAAAACGCAAATGGAGTTCCTGCTACCCCGTTCAAGTTTATCATGGATAAACGTAACAAATTTTTTTTGCATAAGTCATGCACAATATTCTCGATGGTCGAAAAAAAAACGAAAATCAGTCATGTATAAAAGTGCGTACTGGGCCGAAAAGAAAATTATAAAACAATATTTCAGAAAAGCGATATAAAGCTGAACTTATTCCCGTCAAAACGCCGTTCGGTAAATTTGGTTATCTTTCTTTTTTTACGAAGCTATGTAACTTTTAGTGCAGCAAGTAATATCGACTGGTGTATCCAAACTTTTAAGCGACTGTATATATTATATAATACTATATATGGGTCATTCCATGTCAAATCGACAAATTTTTTACCTGACCCCCTTTGATTTCGCTGAAAATTTTCTATCTTTTTCTACCCCCCGAAAGTTATTTTTCAGAATTTTTTCAAATTTTTTTTCCCGACTCAAAAAAAGTTATGAATTTTTGAAAAAAACCGCTCTTTTATTTTTAAATTGCCAGAACTTTTTCAAAAATTGACCGTTTGGGAACTTTTTTTTTTCAAAATTTTTGTTTTTAAATGTAGTTTTCGAAAAAAAATATGAAAAAATTTTCAGAATCCCAGATATATGAAATATTTTAGTTTTTTTGAAAAAACCGTAATTTTCTCAAAGTCCGACCGTTTTTTTTTTTTTTTATTTTGCTCTAAAAATACTTCAACTAATTCTGCAATGATCCCCGTTAATCAAAAGATGTGACGACAATCGCTTCTAATTTTTTTTCTTGATTATAAAAAAATTTTTGTTGAATTTTTGCTGATTTTATATAACTTTGTTATGAAATTTTTTTTATTTCCTCGTGAAACCTCAAAAGTTAAAAAATAAAATTTTATTGGAGAATTTCAAGTGATTATCGTCCAAGAAATTGTTATTTAAAAAAAAAAAAATAATTTTTTTCTCTCATTGACGTTATTTTTTTACTCTTATGGACGTTTTTTTTTGGTACTGAAATATGACAACTTAACGTCATTTTGGTACTGAAACATGACAAAATAACGTCAATGAGAGAAAAAAATTATTTTTTTTTTTAAATAACAATTTCTTGGACGATAATCACTTGAAATTGTCCAATAAAATTTTATTTTTCAACTTTTGAGGTTTCACGAGGAAATAAAAAAAATTTCATAACAAAGTTATATAAAATCAGCAAAAATTCAACAAAATTTTTTTTATAATCAAGAAAAAAAATTAGAAGCGATTGTCGTCACATCTTTTGATTAACGGGGATCATTGCAGAATTAGTTGAAGTATTTTTAGAGCAAAATAAAAAAAAAAAAAACGGTCGGACTTTGAGAAAATTACGGTTTTTTCAAAAAAACTAAAATATTTCATATATCTGGGATTCGGAAAATTTTTTCATATTTTTTTTCGAAAACTACATTTAAAAACAAAAATTTTGAAAAAAAAAAGTTCCCAAACGGTCAATTTTTGAAAAAGTTCTGGCAATTTAAAAATAAAAGAGCGGTTTTTTTCAAAAATTCATAACTTTTTTTGAGTCGGGAAAAAAAATTTGAAAAAATTCTGAAAAATAACTTTCGGGGGGTAGAAAAAGATAGAAAATTTTCAGCGAAATCAAAGGGGGTCAGGTAAAAAATTTGTCGATTTGACATGGAATGACCCATATATATATATTACACTCGAAATATGTGGTTGTATTAATATATTCGAATATACACTACCAGTCAAAAGTATTCGGACACTTCAGAAAACTGCAAAACTTAATATCACTTTGGATCATTGAAAACTTATGATAGAATAATAATTATTTTACGAAGATACTATAAAGCTCTGTATAATTACTTAATTATATAGATCTTTATAGTATCTTTGTGAAATAATAAATGAAATGAATTATATTACTCTAACATTATTTGGCAATTATCCAGCGCTCAAAAGTTTTGCGATCATGTGGAGTGTCCGAAAACTTTTGGCTGGCAGTGTAGATCTAAATAACATATAATGTTGATATCTATATGGAACGTTAGGGTGTTAATTATAGTCTATTTCATGTTCTAAAGGATTGAAATTGTCGGTTTAGAGTTCAACCTCATTCGATTTTTTCTTTATTTTTTAATTTTGCTTTTGTTCGTTTTGTTTTTCTTGTTAATTCAATAATGAGTTGATAAATGGCGACGGCCGATTACCGTCGATTTTAAATAAAATGTTTGATTTTTCTTTGTTTTCATTTTTAGCACGTCGAAAATTTAAAAAATATTTCCACGTGCATGTATGAAGCATATTTTTATTTTTTTCCGCTAAATATGATATTAACTGCATTCCATTATTAAAATTATTGATTTCACAAATGTTCATTTATAGAAAATCAATCTATTTAATATCGTCCAATAAGTACATGTTTTATTTGATCCTCATAAATCTGTGATTCGGTTTCATCAGTTCAACATTTTCATCTGTTCAAAAAAACAATTTAGTTAAGTTCACTGAATGGATCTAGTTATTCTTTTTAAATTGACCTTGAATAGAATTTTCGTAGAGTTAACCATTTTTCTATTTGATTGAACTAACGGTCCATCTTTATTGCAACATTCATATCAAAGGGGTAGGGAAGGTGGAGAGAGAGGAATTTTGTGTGTGTGTGTGTGTGCGTGTGTGTGTGTACGCGCGCGCGTTTGTTTGAAAAATCTATAGCATGTTATTCGATGAAACTCTCTAGTTATCACAATCATATTAACTAATTCATATAGCTTATGTGATGCAACAAATAGTTAGAGGTATTCATTTGGTCTCTTATGCCATATCAGCGACCCAAGTGTTATAAGCACTCGGTAGCATAGGGGCAGCGGAGCATAGCTATGATTAGGTAGGACTAGGTTCAAGTCGCATATAGGGCCAATATTTTCTTCGAAAAAAATCATTTCTAAAGGCCAGGGAACGACGAATTACGATGAAAAATCCTTGTGGTAAAGCTCTCAATTAAGGAGTTCATTTTATTTTCGATTTATGAAATATTTTATGCATATAGTACACTTAGCTTTACAGTGTACATTGTAAGCAAATAAAGATTAATTTGAATCTCATCTTTATTAATATATATAAATATCTTTGAAAGAAATATGATCGTAGTAGGCTGTGAGACAAGGAAAAAACCTATTTTATTTAAATAGATTCTATATAAATTATTTTTTTTGTTTAGCAGTGTACAGTAGGCCGAAAGGGGGGGCAGTAGGTTCTGCGGGAGCGCTCGAAGTAGGCCGACCTGAGGTTCCGTAGGTTCAATTGTGAGCCTCACTGACCTCCTTTGAGTCAAAAAGTCTACTTTCTGCCATGCCGGAGGTTCATCGGAGGCTCTAACGCATGGTACTTTCAAGCATCGTACCCTTCGTTAGATACCCAATAATCCGCTCACGCCGATTTCTGCTCGCCTTCATTTTGTGGGTTGAACGCGGCTCGAAAATTTCGACTCGCCCGAGTCGAAATTTTTAGCCTCCTCTGAACCCTCGCAGGACCCATTTCTTTTGTAATACATAAGCCGCCAGCCTCCGTTGAACCTACGAAACCTCTTTTGTCGAGTTCAGTGCCATGAAGAGACCTCGTCTTGGCCCAGGGTAGCCTCTGCTAGACCTCCCAAACCTTCTCTCGACCCCCAGTTTCAGTGAAACGTGCAGAGCACAGGCCTCCTTAACCTGCTTTCAATCTCAAACTGTTGCCTCGACCCCACCTAACCTGCTTTCGGCCCAAATTTGATATCTCCTCCATCATCATTCCATTGTGACCTGATCGGTAACCCGTTCGATGACGAAAATAATACGAAATTAATAAAAATACATCGTCCCCTTATCAAATTAATAGTCCTATATTAATATGCGAAAACAATCAAATTTGCTCAATATCGATTTATTATTATTTTATAGGCAATTGATAAAAGAATGCTTGTGTATACAGTCTTACTCCAATTCTATCGGATTAATAGGCATTTTCCTGTGAGAAAAAATCTCACAGGAAAATTCTTTAAAAAATGCCAGTCTATCCAGTATAAGCTTACGCGACGTTTTTCGTTCTTGACATTTCTTCTTAAGCCCTCTAGTTCTTGAGTTACATTGCATTATCTAGAATTAGTCTTTTTAGCAAAAAATGAAATAACATTGCGAAAAAAATCGTACAAAACTTTATAAAAAACGCAAATGAAGTTCCTGCTACCCCTTTCAAGTTCATCATGGATAAACGTAATCATTTTTTTTCCATAAGTCATGCGTTCAATTCTTGATGGTCGAAAAAAAGCCGAAAATCAGTCACGTATAAAAGTGCGTACCGGGTCGAAAAGAAAATGATAAAAAAATATTTCAGAAAAGCAATATACAGCTGAATTTATTCCCGTCAAAACGCCGTTCGGTAAATTTGGTTATCTTTTTTTTACGAAGCTATATGACTTTTAGTGCAGCAAGAAATATCGACTGGTGTATCCAAACATTTAAGCGACGGTATATATTATATAATACTTTATATATATATATATAATACTCGAAATATATGGTTGCGTTAATATATTCGAATATACACTACCAGTCAAAAGTATTCGGACACTTCAGATAACTGCAAAGCTTAATATCACCTTGGATCATTGCAAACTTATGGTAGAATAATAATTATTTTACGAAGATACTATAAAGCTCTGTGAAATTACTTAATCATATAGATCTTTATAGTATCTTCGTGAAATAATAAATGAAATGAATTATATTACTCTAACATCATTTGGCAATTGTCCAGCGCTCAAAAGTTTTGCGATTATGTGGAGTGTCCGAAAACTTTTAGCTGGCAGTGTATATCTAAATAACATATAATGTTGATTTCTATATGGAACGATAGGGTGTTAATTATGGTCTATTTCATGTTCTGAAGGATTGAAATTGTCGGTTTAGAATTCAACTTTATTCGATTTTTTCTTTTTGTTTTTGTTCGTTTTGTTTTTTTTTTGTTTGTTCAATAATGAGTTGATAAATGGCGACGGCCGATTACCGTCGATTTCAAATAAGATGTTTGATTTTTCCTTGTTTTCATTTTTAGCACGTCGAAAATTAAAAAAATATTTCCACGTGTATGTATGAAGCATATTTATATTTTTTCCTGCTAAATATTATGATATTAACTAACCGCGTCTATTTGATTTTTTTTAAATTTGTATTAACTAATAGATTTTTCATAGAACCAAATTTTTCCTATTGCATTCCATTATTAAAATGATTGATTTTAAAAATGTTTATTTATAGAAAATCAATCTATTTAATATCGTCCAATAAATATATATTTTATTTCATCCTAATAAATCTGTGATTCGGTTTCATCAGTTTAACATTTTCATCCGTTCAAAAAAACAATTTAGTCAAGTTCACTGAATGGATCTAGTTATTTTTTTTAATTTACCTTAAATAGAATATTTGTAGAGTTCAGCATTTTTCTATTTGATTGAACTAATGGTCCATCTTTATTGCAACACTCATATCAATGGGGCGGGGGGTAGTGAAGGTGGAGAGAGAGGAATTCACTACCCCCCCGCCTATTTTATATATATATATATATATATATAATTCCTCTCACTCCACCTTCACTACCCCCCGCCCCTTTGATATGAGTGTTACAATAAAGATGGACCATTAGTTCAATCAAATAGAAAAATGCTTAACTCTACAAATATTTTATTTAAGGTACATTAAAAAAAAATAACTAGATATATTCAGTGAACTTGACTAAATCTTTTTTTTGAACAGATGAAAATGTTAAACTGATGAAACCGAATCACAGATTTATTAGGATCAAATAAAATATGTAATTATTGGACGATATTAAATAGATTGATTTTCTATAAATAAACATATACATATACACACACAAACACCCACCCACACACACACACACACACACGCGCGCGCGCGCGCGCACGCGTGTGTATGTGTGTGTGTGTGTGTGTGTGTGTGTACGCACGAGCTAGCAACAGAACTTGGCTGCACCCAACCGTCAATAGTCAATCACTTATACAACTTGGGATACAGGAAGGTTCTAGCTCAATGGTACTTTCAAGCATCCCCGCGGGGATGGTACTTTCAAGCATCCCCGCGGGGATGCTTGAAAGTACCATGCGTTAGAGCCTCCGATGAACCTCCGGCATGGCAGAAAGTTGACTTTTTGACTCAAAGGAGGTCAGTGAGGCTCACAATTGAACCTACGGAACCTCAGGTCGGCCTACTTCGAGCACTCCCGCAGAACCTACTGCCCCCCCTTTCGGCCTACTGTACACTGCTAAACAAAAAAAATAATTTATATAGAATCTATTTAAATAAAATAGGTTTTTTCCTTGTCTCACAGCCTACTACGATCATATTTCTTTCAAAGATATTTATATATATGAATAAAGATGAGATTCAAATTAATCTTTATTTGCTTACAATGTACACTGTAAAGCTAAGTGTACTCTATGCATAAAATATTTCATAAATCGAAAATAAAATGAACTCCTTAATTGACAGCTTTACCACAAGGATTTTTCATCGTAATTCGTCATTCCCTGGCCTTTAGAAATGATTTTTTTCGAAGAAAATATTTGCCCTATATGCGACTTGAACCTAGTCCTACCTAATCATAGCTATGCTCCGCTGCCCCTATGCTACCGAGTGCTTATAACACTTGGGTCGCTGATATGGCATAAGAGACCAAATGAATACCTCTAACTATTTGTTGCATCACATAAGCTATATGAATTAGTTAATATGATTGTGATAACTAGAGAGTTTCATCGAATAACATGCTATAGATTTTTCAAACAAACGCGCGCGCGTACACACACACACGCACACACACACACACACAAAATTCCTCTCTCTCCACCTTCCCTACCCCTTTGATATGAATGTTGCAATAAAGATGGACCGTTAGTTCAATCAAATAGAAAAATGGTTAACTCTACGAAAATTCTATTCAAGGTCAATTTAAAAAGAATAACTAGATCCATTCAGTGAACTTAACTAAATTGTTTTTTTGAACAGATGAAAATGTTGAACTGATGAAACCGAATCACAGATTTATGAGGATCAAATAAAACATGTACTTATTGGACGATATTAAATAGATTGATTTTCTATAAATGAACATTTGTGAAATCAATAATTTTAATAATGGAATGCAGTTAATATCATATTTAGCGGAAAAAAATAAAAATATGCTTCATACATGCACGTGGAAATATTTTTTTAATTTTCGACGTGCTAAAAATGAAAACAAAGAAAAATCAAACATTTTATTTAAAATCGACGGTAATCGGCCGTCGCCATTTATCAACTCATTATTGAATTAACAAGAAAAACAAAACGAACAAAAGCAAAATTAAAAAATAAAGAAAAAATCGAATGAGGTTGAACTCTAAACCGACAATTTCAATCCTTTAGAACATGAAATAGACTATAATTAACACCCTAACGTTCCATATAGATATCAACATTATATGTTATTTAGATCTACACTGCCAGCCAAAAGTTTTCGGACACTCCACATGATCGCAAAACTTTTGAGCGCTGGATAATTGCCAAATAATGTTAGAGTAATATAATTCATTTCATTTATTATTTCACAAAGATACTATAAAGATCTATATAATTAAGTAATTATACAGAGCTTTATAGTATCTTCGTAAAATAATTATTATTCTATCATAAGTTTTCAATGATCCAAAGTGATATTAAGTTTTGCAGTTTTCTGAAGTGTCCGAATACTTTTGACTGGTAGTGTATATTCGAATATATTAATACAACCACATATTTCGAGTGTAATATATATATATATAGTATTATATAATATATACAGTCCCTTAAAAGTTTGGATACACCAGTCGATATTACTTGCTGCACTAAAAGTTACATAGCTTCGTAAAAAAAGAAAGATAACCAAATTTACCGAACGGCGTTTTGACGGGAATAAGTTCAGCTTTATATTGCTTTTCTGAAATATTGTTTTATAATTTTCTTTTCGGCCCAGTACGCACTTTTATACATGACTGATTTTCGTTTTTTTTCGACCATCGAGAATATTGTGCATGACTTATGCAAAAAAAATTTGTTACGTTTATCCATGATAAACTTGAACGGGGTAGCAGGAACTCCATTTGCGTTTTTTATAAAGTATTGTACGATTTTTTTCGCAATGTTATTTCATTTTTTGCTACAAAAGACTAATTCTAGATAATGCAATGTAACTCAAGAACTAGAGGGTCTAAGAAGAAATGTCAAGGACGACAAACGTCGCGTAAGCTTATACTGGATAGACTGGCATTTTTTAAGAATTTTAATCCCATGTTTAAGCCCATTTAGCCCAATTTTAAGCCCATTAATCCGATAGAATTGGAGTAAGACTATATATACAAGCATTCTTTTATGAATTGCCTATTAAATAATAATAAATCGATATTGAGCAAATTTGATTGTTTTCGCATATTAATATTGCAATAATAATTTAATAAGGGGACGATGTATTTTTATTAATTTCGTATTATTTTCGTCATCGAACGGGTTCCCGATCAGGCCACAATGGAATGATGATGGAGGAGATATCGAATTTGGGCCGAAAGCAGGTTAGGTGGGGTCGAGGCAACAGTTTGAGATTGAAAGCAGGTTAAGGAGGCCTGTGCTCTGCACGTTTCACTGAAACTGGGGGTCGAGAGAAGGTTTGGGAGGTCTAATAGAGGCTACACTGGACCAAGGGGAGGTCTCTTCATGGCACTGAACTCGACAAATGGGGTTTGGTAGGTTCAACGGAGGCCGGCGGCTTGTGCATTACAAAAAAAATAGGTTCTGCGAGGGTTCAGAGGAGGCTAAAAATTTCGACTCGGGCCAGCTTTCATCTCCCGTCACAAGATCTTCTAAAAACTCCTTGCGATGTTGGCGAAGCAGGAGAGACTGGCAGATGGTCATGCGACAGTTCTTATTGTCGTCGGTGAGATGGTGTGGTATCCATTGAGCTAGAACCTTCCTGTATCCCAAGTTGTATAAGTGATTGACTATTGACGGTTGGGTGCAGCCAAGTTCTCTTGCTAGCTCGTGCGTACTTGCTTCCGGTTTTTCTTTGATGCAGCGGAGTAATGCTTCATCATCGATGGTCGACGGTCGTCCGGAACGTTCCTTATCTTCAAGGCTTGTGTCTCCAGATTTAAAACGATTGAACCAACGCTGGACTGTTCGATGAGAAACTACGTTCTCGCTGAATGCATCCTGTATATATTTAGCAGTTGTGCTTGCGTTCGTGCCGCGCCGCCACTCGTAAAAAATGATCGCTCGAAGTTGCTCCTGCGAGATCGAAGTCATTTCTGTCCACTAGAACGCGCGCTCGCCCTTTTATACCCTGTCACGCGGAAGAGTAGAAAACATTCTAGAATATTCTCGACGTAGCTCGATGCCATATTGCGTCAATACGTATAAAGACATTTTTAAAATTTTTGCGACAAAACTTTTTATCAACCTGATACATTAGAATACTTAGAGACGTACGTACGGAATTTAAAAAATATTGTTTTATTCAAAAGTTGTACACTGAGAAAAAGAAATCGTTGAATGTGCAAAATGCATTGTGTTGTCTGGAAATTTTGTTGTTTCAATAGTTGCGTAGAAATGCTAAATAAGCTACAGTTCACACCACTAAAACTATCAGTTAGATTAACAAAACGTTTGTTATGCCAATCAAAAATCAAGTTGAACGTATTCAAAGATACATTTTGTGAAATCCGCTGAATTTTGGTTGGATGAACGAATTTTTTTTTCAGTGTAGGTATATGAACTGAAGGTATTTTCAGTGAAAAATTTCGTACAAAACTGCTCATAAAATGAAAAGTTTTCGATTAATGAGAAATTCCGTTCTCCGCGAAATGCAATTAGGAACACAACTTTTAAATTTGAAGTAAATCGAGTGAAAATTGTTGAAGTTATTTGTCACGCCAACTGGAAAAAAGCTGTTTCGAGAAAAACGCGTTTAAAGTTTCAGATACTCTATGGCCGTGCCAGCGGTTGACTTAGGTTTTACGCTCAAAGTCGGTGAAAAAATGTTTTCTTGCTATAGGTAAATCGAATAGTAACTCATTCTTATGATGATAAAGCACCGTTTTAGCGAGAAAAAAATCGATTTTTTGCAAAATCTACTGTGGCCTTACCCCTTAAACGCTCGAATACACAGACGCTTCAGAAGCACGGATCAGAGTAATTACCATTCTGCACTGTAACTCACATAGCCCCAAACAATTTTCACCGACGAAAATGAAAGGAGTTACCGGCGAGTGTTTGTCCACAAGCAGAAGGTATGAACTCATTGTTGTAACCATGGATGATCAAGATCAAGTATTTTAACAACAAAAATAATCGAGGCTGTATAGAGAAATTAGAGTCATAGTGGATATCTGTATATTCTAAAACACCAGCATTCTTTTGAACGTCACAAAAAGTAGCTCAATTACGGAATACAATTTGTTCTATATGACGTTTTAGATTTAAAGCAGGTACGGTTGCAGGCAAATATTTCTACACTACGAGTTTTAGATTTCGCTTCTGGTGCTATGGATACCTATATCATCTTTATGGTATCAATATAATCGCTTGGATTTCACTCCCCATAAATCTTATGGGGACGTCTTAGATTAGATTCTTCCTAATTTTTCGTCTGTCTAGGTGTACTACATCAGCCATAGAACATATACTTGTATAGCTTGCTTTATGCGCTTCCCATTGCAGATCGATCTTGGTGGACCGCTTGTTTATGAAGGGACAATCGTAGGAATACCTTCGGAGAGACCTTACAATGACAGTCAGGCCTGCAATTTCGTAAACGTCCTAAAATTTAAATCATTCATAGAAAGATTCATTGGAAGTGAAACATCTTCAAACGCAGAGCGTCCACCCGTCATTCAATGGGCGCCAAAACGCCGTCGTCTATAGCTATTTAACATGGATATGGATTTTTTTTATTTTGCTTATAAATATACATTTGACTCTGTAGAAGGGCATATCAAATAGAAAAATGTACGTGTCAGACGTTACCTGGAAACCGATTAATGTGATGCATTACCCGGAAACGGGATCAAGGAAATAAATGAAAGTGTGATTTTCAACATTCTTCTGCAACACAAAACCACTTCATTGCCCAATGGATCCTTTCCTCAAATCGCTGGTTTTTCACACACCGTTTTTTCCATCGGATGTGCCACTTTCGAAAGATAGACATCCATCAGTCGTGGGGGAAAAAAAATTTTCTGCGACGTCTTTGCCTGACCATTTTTTTGTACAAGTGCGTCACCCCACTTGAGCACCGCAAATAGTTCGTGACAATAAATTTGACTAGAAAAACGTTTCCGGCACGAGCTTGATCGTTTCGAGAGAGACAACCTTGGTGATATTAACATTTTTCTGGCGATGCGCTTACTAGATTCTGCTGTAAACTTTGGAATCTTGAATTGGAACATACAGCTTTAATTGGCTCAAAAAAAAATAAACAAGAATTGAGGGGTCTTTTCCTTTTTTGACGCAAAAAAGGCTATGTTCATGAATTTTTTTGATAGGCTTATATTTTAGATTTTAATATAAAAAGTTGTTCTACTTAATAAATACATTTTCTGTATAAATTTAAAAAAATATTCATATAAGTCACTATTTAAGGACGAAAATTGTAGTTAAAAAAAGTCCCAAAAAATTGTAGGTCTGCGCTGTTGATGAAATCTCGGAGATGGGTCATTCGAAACAAAAAAAAACAAACGGCTTTAGGTTCAATATGTTAATGGCTATAGCGCACATCATACCGTTGTTTATATGTGCCAAAAATATCAAAATGGCAGACACGTTTTGAAAAAACAAAAGAAACGTGTTTTTTACCGCTTTCGGCAAAAAAAGTAAATTGTAAATTTTAAAAATCCTTGATATGCGCTATAGCTATAGTTGTAAAGAATGTGTCGTTAAAATTTCATAAGGATCGGTTCAGTAGTTTTCAAAATTCTATCAATAAGCCGGCGAAACACGTTGTTTCGAGAAAAACGCGCTTAAAGTTTGTTTCTGTTACATAAATACATTTAAAAAAATTTGTTGTGTATTTCGAAAGTGTCTTTATTAAGTGTAACAACTTTTCTATCAATATCTATAAAATAAACCTATCAAAAACATTTATGAAAATAGCCGTTTTTTAGCGTTTTAAGTGAGAAGACCCCTTCGCCCAGCTAGTACCGTGTCAGGCTATGACTAACATTGTTATAACACAAAATACGAATAATATCCGTATTGTGACAAGTAACAATTCTGGAAACTAAATATACGAACCTCGGTTTGTGTGTGCGTATGTGCGACGCCGTCTTTGATGGTAGCTTTATGAAACGTTTTCCCGGATATGGATGAAAAACCAAATTTAATTACATGCTTGTTGCTATAAATGCTTTATCTTAAAACGCCAAACTACCTACAAAAGCTTTGGATTTATAACGTTAGAGGCGCCACGTGTACTTTCGACCTGCCCCCTATCATTTTGCACCTTCCCGATATTGTATTTCCCTCGAAAAACGACACCACCACCCATGGTATTCCCAATTTTGGGGATCAGTTTAAATGTCGAGTTCGGACCCATGTATCTAGTTTCCATGGTTATCACATTGAAGGTAACCTCCGAGCGGACATTAGGTACCCATTTTTGCGAAATTTTGACAACTTTTTGAAAATAGCTACTTGAATATTTGTACTCAACATTGTACCTCTATTTATATTGTTTGCTTTCCATAGATATTGAATGCAAATTAAGGTTATGTGCTCGTAAAAATTGTAATGTTCGAGAGCATTACTCGAATTGCCGAAATACCTTCAGCGCCTCCAGCAGCGTTAAACGCGACATCTACAAAAGGCGTCACCCATGTTAACCACGTGAAGCGGAAAACGGGCATTCTCGTCCATGCGGTCACCCAGCGAGCGTGTCGAAATGTGACTTGAAAACGTAATAAAGTTTAAGTCTTGTCGGCCATAGAAGTGGACAATATTATTCACAACGGAGTTTCCAAAGACATTACAAGAAGAACATACGAGTCTGGAAAGTTGTAAGGTGGCGAGTGACTCCGATAATGAGGCAAACTGGTAGTTCTCCTTTCTGCCATCTAAAGTGCTGCTACCTTGGGGTGAGCCAATGAGACGCAAGTCTGAACAGCTGCGCATTGGTGCAGATTTTTAGGAAGAAGAAATATTTCCAAGAGCGAAATGAGTTGAAAATGATTCAGTTTTGTTACTATTTGTCCTGTGGTGAGAGTGACAATTATTACTTCAGTAGACTGCATCTCTCGTATGTTCAAACTTCTGTTATTTTTCAATTTGGTCATTGGCCATTGCGATAGGTGAGATATGGCAGGGCGCTATAGATGGGGTATGAACAAATTTATACGGCTTACGTTTTTTTCTTCCTTTCTTCATAATCAATCTTTTTTCTCAGTCGATTGCATTCCTTGTTTGTTTGTACAATTTTATTTTCGTTTTTGTTTTTTTTTATATTGTTAATGAGAACCTGGAAATAAATGTAATGGAAGAGGAATAGAAAGAAAGGAATAAACGCATCGTGTTTGTTAAATAGGCACCGATCTTTGTTTTTGTACAACAAATTGTTTTCGCCATTTTCCCATTTTTGATCAAATTCTTCGTCCTGCGGAAGTCTAAATACACATCGCCGTCATAGGATGTATCACTTAGAAGCACGCATGTCGCCGTCATATTGCGCCCATCGAATGTATCACTGACAAACATGCATATTGCTTGCATGGCATGTCGACTACCAGTGCTAACCTAGTGTATTCATCAACACAAGTTATTGGATGACTTCCATATGACGTAAAATTTGCAGATATTAATTTTGGACACTTGAGCACAGCGATATGAGTTCAACGTGCTCCAAACATACGATGCATTTGTAAACGACATATTGAGATCAAAATGCTTTGTACATTCACTATACTGAATGAGTTCACGGCTTTGCATCATGGCATGTAGTTAATTTTCTGTAAAATTTGCTTCATCAATTGTGTGCACGGAGTGAACATCATGAGTGTCGATTATAGCCAAACGTGAGAATTTATGGAGTCTTCTCACTTTAGACGCTAAAAAAGGCTATTTTTATCAATTTTTTGATAGGTGCATATCATCGATATTGATATAAAAGTTGCTGCACTGAAGCAATACACTTTCGAAATACATAAAAAAAAATTCAATGTATTTATGGAACCCAAACGAACTTTTAACGCGTTTTTCTCGAAACACCGTTTTTCCACGGCTTGTTGATTAAATCTTCGAAACTACTGAACCGATCCTTGTGAAATGTTAACCACATATTGTTTACAACTATAGCTATAGCGCATATCAAGGATTAAAAAATATATATTTACTTTTTTGACAAAAACAGAGAAAAAACACGTACTTTGTTTCTTCGAAATATGTCCGTCATTTTGCTACTTATGCATATATCAAAAATCGTATGAGATGCGCTATAGTCTGTAATTAGTGACTTGAATAAATTTAAAAAAAAATGTATTTCGAAAGTGTATTGATTAAGTGCAACAACTTTTATATCAATATCTATAATATAAACCTATCAAAAAAGTTCATGAAAATAGCCTTTTTTAGCGTCTAAATTGAGAAGACCCCTTAAATTTCCACCATTTCCACAAGTTATTCCAAAACGAATGATATTTCTATGTAACTATAAATACATAAACTCATAAACTGACGAGTATAAATCAGAAAAATCTATCCAGTAATGAATTGGCAGATGGTGCATCAACCCTACAATTGAAATCCAAGCGAGTGTAATAAGCATAAATCATTTTTTTTCTCTTATGTATAAAATACATTCTAGCTGAATGGGTTGTTGCCTGGTTGAAAAGGTTGTTATCTCCGGTTCAATTCCCGTGCACAGGCTTAAAAATGTAATGCATATATAGCCAGGTAGCAAAATTTTATCTATATGGCATCCGAAAGATACCGCGAAACGGATGCGGATAACTTTTTGGTTGTCAAAAAGACGCCGTTTTGTGTTACAAAACGCATCACTTATGTCCGCTTGGCAGATAACTTATTTGTGCCCGATAGTTAACTATACGGCAACTTTTAAAGGTTAACAAAGTGTCGAAAAAAGGTTAACATTTTTCGGTTATTGGTACTTTAGTGCAAAGTTATCAAATCGATATATCTGAACGATATCTTCTTAACGGCACAAAAATGCCAAGATACCAGTGCCATGTAAAAGTTGTCCAATAGGCATCCGCAAGAGGTTAACAAAACGACATCTAAACGGCATCGAAAAGTACTATTGAAAAGATATCTATTTTTGGCGATATATAGATGTATATAAATATACAGGGTGAGGCACATAAATTGTTTCAGAGCAATAGCACTCAAACTATTGATCATATCCAAAAATATTTCAGACAAAAGTTTCAGTGTAAGAGAAGGCGATCATACTGGACGGCCCTATTTTTTTAGCGTTGGAGGCGCTGAAGCTACGTCAAGGTCAACTCCACTTTTTTAAATGGAATGGTACATTTTTTTTCAACCATCTTGTGGAGCACCCCAAGCCGCATAAAAAACATTAAGGGGTCAATGTCGTTCAAGGTCATTCAAGGCCAGTTTCGATGATACAAACCAAAATATCTCGGATCACTACCAAATATTTGGTAGTGATCCGAGATATTTATATTTGTATTTCATTTTAAAAGGTGACCTTGAATGACCTTGAACGACTTTGATCCTCGATGTTGTTTATGCGGCTTGAGGTGCTCCACAAGATGGTTGAAAAAAAGTACCATTCCATTTAAAAAAGTAGAGTTGACCTTGACGTAGCTTCAGCGCCTCCACCGCTAAAAAATAGGGTGGTCCAGTATGATGTATACAGGGTGTCCCAGAACTCAACGTCAAGCCGAAACGGGGTGACAGGATTGATTGTAACCATCATGAGAAAAATCAGAAAAAAATCTATCGCATGCAGTTTGAAAATTATGGGCATTTAAGAAAAACCTAGAAATTTGGTCAAACTGTAACCATTTTTCGTTTGTCGTGGTTAATTTTTATTATTTTTGTTCATTTAAACTTTGGTAGCGTAACCCTAAATAACATTTCTAGAATCACAGTCAAAAATAATGACACAATTGCCCCAAGTTTTCTAGAATTAAGACTATTTGTTAAACTATGAATTTAAAATTTTCAAAATTTGTCGACTTTGAAAGGCCCTCCTTTAAAAAAAAAGTACTAGAGTGCCTTGGCAAGTGCCATTAAAAGTTGGCGCATTTAATCAGGATTGTAAAATGGTACAATACTTGTTAGTTTCATACTTAAAAAAACGAGTAAAAAAATTAATACCTCAAGTAACCCGATTTTTGCTAACCCATTTTACTCAGTGAAAATGTTTTTTATTCGCACAAGCTCTTGGTAGGTTCTTAAGGTGCTCCACAAGATGGTTGAAAAAAAGTACCATTCCATTTAAAAAAGTAGAGTTGACCTTGACGTAGCTTCAGCGCCTCCACCGCTAAAAAATAGGGTGGTCCAGTATGATGTATACAGGGTGTCCCAGAACTCAACGTCAAGCCGAAACGGGGTGACAGGATTGATTGTAACCATCATGAGAAAAATCAGAAAAAAATCTATCGCATGCAGTTTGAAAATTATGGGCATTTAAGAAAAACCTAGAAATTTGGTCAAACTGTAACCATTTTTCGTTTGTCGTGGTTAATTTTTATTATTTTTGTTCATTTAAACTTTGGTAGCGTAACCCTAAATAACATTTCTAGAATCACAGTCAAAAATAATGACACAATTGCCCCAAGTTTTCTAGAATTAAGACTATTTGTTAAACTATGAATTTAAAATTTTCAAAATTTGTCGACTTTGAAAGGCCCTCCTTTAAAAAAAAAGTACTAGAGTGCCTTGGCAAGTGCCATTAAAAGTTGGCGCATTTAATCAGGATTGTAAAATGGTACAATACTTGTTAGTTTCATACTTAAAAAAACGAGTAAAAAAATTAATACCTCAAGTAACCCGATTTTTGCTAACCCATTTTACTCAGTGAAAATGTTTTTTATTCGCACAAGCTCTTGGTAGGTTCTTAAGGTGCTCCACAAGATGGTTGAAAAAAAGTACCATTCCATTTAAAAAAGTAGAGTTGACCTTGACGTAGCTTCAGCGCCTCCACCGCTAAAAAATAGGGTGGTCCAGTATGATGTATACAGGGTGTCCCAGAACTCAACGTCAAGCCGAAACGGGGTGACAGGATTGATTGTAACCATCATGAGAAAAATCAGAAAAAAATCTATCGCATGCAGTTTGAAAATTATGGGCATTTAAGAAAAACCTAGAAATTTGGTCAAACTGTAACCATTTTTCGTTTGTCGTGGTTAATTTTTATTATTTTTGTTCATTTAAACTTTGGTAGCGTAACCCTAAATAACATTTCTAGAATCACAGTCAAAGATAATGACACAATTGCCCCAAGTTTTCTAGAATTAAGACTATTTGTTAAACTATGAATTTAAAATTTTCAAAATTTGTCGACTTTGAAAGGCCCTCCTTTAAAAAAAAAGTACTAGAGTGCCTTGGCAAGTGCCATTAAAAGTTGGCGCATTTAATCAGGATTGTAAAATGGTACAATACTTGTTAGTTTCATACTTAAAAAAACGAGTAAAAAAATTAATACCTCAAGTAACCCGATTTTTGCTAACCCATTTTACTCAGTGAAAATGTTTTTTATTCGCACAAGCTCTTGGTAGGTTCTTAATTTTACGGCAAAATGATGAGAGAGATGGATAGTGGACATGTTTGCCATGAGTGAGAGAAACAGATAGTGACGCCACTTTTACCAAAGTCAACAAAAGTAAGTAAAATTAATAAAATAATTAAAAATCTTGACCTAGTTTAGGTTTATTGGAATAAAAGTCAAATACATAGGGAAATAACATTTTTTATTACAGCAAATGTTCAAATTGTTTACCATCAGCCTCAATACACGCCCTACATCTTCTTAAAAAAGATCTACTTATTAGCCGGGCATATCCTCGAGAGTTGATGTCCTCAGCAGCTTGAGAAATTCGAATTAAGAACCTACCAAGAGCTTGTGCGAATAAAAAACGTTTTCACTGAGTAAAATGGGTTAGCAAAAATCGGGTTGCTTGAGGTTTTAATTTTTTTACTCGTTTTTTTTTAGTATGAAACTAACAAGTATTGTACCATTTTACAATCCTGATTAAATGCGCCAACTTTTAATGGCACTTGCCAAGGCACTCTAGTACTTTTTTTTTAAAGGAGAGCCTTTCAAAGTCGACAAATTTTGAAAATTTTAAATTCATAGTTTAACAAATAGTCTTAATTCTAGGAAACTTGGGGCAATTGTGTCATTATTTTTGACTGTGATTCTAGAAATGTTATTTAGGGTTACGGTTCCAAAGTTTAAATGAACAAAAATAATAAAAATTAACCACAATAACCGAAAAATGGTTACAGTTTGACCAAATTGCTAGGTTTTTCTTAAATGCCCATAATTTTCAAACTGCATGGGATAGATTTTTTTTCTGATTTTTCTCATGATGGTTACAATCAATCCTGTCACCCCGTTTCGGCTTGACGTTGAGTTCTGGGACACCCTGTATATACAGGGTGAGACACATAAAGTGTTATTGAGCAATAACACTCAAACTATTGATCATATCTAAAAATGTTTCAGACAAAAGTTTCAGTGTTCGAGAAGGCCGTCATACTGGACCACCCTATTTTTTTATCGGTGGAGGCGCTGAAGGTACGTCAAGGTCAACTCCACTTTTTTCAATGGAACCACGTATTTTTTTTTCGATGACATTATTAGAAGGTTTTAAAACGAATTCAGTCACTTAAAACACAAGGTCATTCTATTGTCCAGAAATAAAGCTGTACCTCAATCAGAATTGGACGTTGAAGGAGTTTTTCTCTACACACAGCAAATCCCTTCATATATATAACAATAACCTATCCATTTCTTTATAAAAATTAACCTATTAATAGTCTAGAATATTAAATATAGCTCAATATTCTGGACTGTTAATAAGTGAATTTTTGTAATGAAGAAATTGATAAGATATTGTTATGTCGGTTTCGAAGTGGGCTAGGTCATTATAAATAAATCATCAATTAATTCATTATAAGTAAAATATAATTTAATAATATAAAAACGGTACAGGCGTTATTAGACTTCGCTCCCGTTACGGTCACGTCCTTTGGTAGTTGCTATACTCCAAACGATCCCTTGGTTAATCTCAAAAGCAGACCTACGCTTTTAGAATAAAAAGCCAGTACATTAAATACATATATGTATTCACAGAGGCGAAAAGAATAGTAGGATAAAAGGCTCTCACGTACATATATTTCAACGCCTGTATTTTTTCAACTACTTGTGGTTGCAAATAATTTTTTGCCGGTGAAATGAAATATGACACGCTATATTCGCACTATGATAAAAGTGAACCGTTGGATGTCATCTTTAGGACAACATTTGGATGACTTTTTACTATATCCCGCCAATACTAAATATCTTAAAAGACAGCAAATTACCGATATTTGAAAGAGGTCGTGATAAAGACGTCTAATGTAATTCAGCTTAATGATATCCTTTGGACAACGTTGAACTAGATACAATAGACACAGTAAATAGATAACTAAATAGAAGATACAGTAAATAGATAAATTTTGATAACTTAAAAACGTTATGAATTGGATAATATTTTGGGATACCTTTGAGACATCCGTTTTCATCGCCGAAAGATATAAAAAATATAACTTTACGGCAGCACTATACGGGATGCCATTTCAAAGATGTCGAATAGTTATCTTACGGTCATGTCTTAAAGGTAACCGGACAACGGTAACTTATCGACGTCAATTGGACATTTATGCTGCCTGGGTAACTGCAGAAAATGAATGCAAATTTAAATAGATTGTAAAATTGTAACGAATAATTGAAGTTACTGCTCGCACGTATTTCCATGTACATGTATACATCTACTGCGATTTTCGCTAACACTAAATATAGCACCTCAAATTTTTCACGCAAACATAATTTCGAGTGGTATTTATCTCTTGCAATTCGCGATGGTGGCGGATTGAAAGACGTTTATGAATTGCGGTTGTGCAGGTACGACATAATCGCAGACAAAACGTACAATATTTCGAATTAACCACAATTTGATTGGATTGTCAATTCAGACAAATTTTTATTAACAAGATTTTTTTATTTCATATTTCCCTGGACTGCACTTTGCCTTATGCGCAAACTAATCTAATAAACAATCGCGTAGGATAGAATACCCGAGCCATTTTCTTCGTATGAAAAAGTAAAATTATAAGTCGCTAACGCGTCTTCGGAATTGAATCAAACACAAAAATTTGTGGCATGCTCCGCAAAACACTATTCAACCTAGCGTATAAGATTAATTTTTTTTTAAAATTAACACGGATCAACCCGCCACGACATAAAACAACATCCCTCGATACTAGCGATACCAAAAACCCTTTCAATACGCGAGTCACCCCCCACCATTGAAATTCTATCGAGTTGTAAGACCTGTATCAAAGAACAGATCTGTTCTTCGTTAAAATGCACTGTATGAGAGCACGCTCCGCGAGATGTACGTTATTCAATGCGACGTAGCGCTCACACATACGTGCATATGTGTATACGTGTGTTTATATGTGCATATGTACGTTTACGCAAAGGAACCGATGCACTAATCCTTCCTATCAATCCTCGCCTGTTTTGCCAAATTCTCCCGCGCATTTTATTATCTCTGTTAGAATAAAACTTTTTTGTATTTCAATCGCGGCCGAAAATAGTAATGATGAATTTGAGAAACGTGCAAATATTTTCGTTAAATATATACTGAAAGCTGCAAACGCACGGTCTTAGACGTCGAAGCTAATGCGGTGGGAGATGGTGCTCGACCGTTGGTTCGGGCGGTATCCGCTAGAACCGCGTTCGGGAGAAGTATACGCGAGCGTGTGACGATGAAAGGGTTAGGATACTGTGGAAAATAAAAAAAAATGTTGCTTAAGGGGTCTTCTCACTTTTGACGCTAAAAAGGTTATTTTTATGAATTTTTTTGATAGTTTTACATTGTAGATATTGAGATAAAAGTTGTTACACTTAATAAATACACTTTCGAAATATATTAAAAACATGTTCTTAATGAATTTATGTAATTCAAACATACTTTAAACGCGTCTTTCTCGGAACAACGTTTTTCGACGGCTTGTTGATAAAATCTTCGAAAGTACTGAATAGATCCTTATCAAATTTTAACCACATATTCTTTACAACTATGGCTATAGCGCATATCAAAGGTTTTTTTTTAAATTTTGATATTTACTATTTTTGTTTTGCCAAAAATGGTGAAAAAGCACGTTTTTTTGTTTGTTCGAAAAATGTCCGCCATTTTGTTAGTTTTGCATATATCAAAAATCGTATGATATGCGCTATAGCCATTAACATACTGTATCTAAAACCCTTTGATTTTTTTGTTTCAGATGGTCCATCTCCGACATTTCATCGACAGCGAAGACTTACAATTTTTTAGGACATTATTTTAACTACCAGTTTCGTCTATAAATAGTGAATTAAATAAATAATTTTTTAAACGTATTTCAAAAGTGTATTTGTTAAGGGAAGGTTCTGCCTTCTTGGGCGAAAAAATGTTCGATTTTTCACCAATTTTTTATGCGAAAAGTATTAAATATAGAATGTTGATATTTTGTATGTTGATTAAGCGGTCTTTATTGAACATGAAAATGTTTTTAAAGTTTGACAAAACATGGTAGTGGGAGTGGAAGGAGCTACGTATGTCGGTGCGCGGGCGATGACATTCTTCGCTTGTGGAAGTCCTAAGTACCGGACAGGTGATCTGAAGCAAAAAGTCAAATATATTTTTACTTTGTACATTCTTGTATATAAGTTGACCTAGAATCAAGAAGAAAATTTGAAAAACAAAAAAATAGTGAACAAAAACTGCGAAAACTTTTGGGAAAAAAACAAACTTCCTTCCGATCGCTCACTATTTTTTCATTTTTCAATTTTTCTTCTTGATTGTAGGTCAACTTATACACAATATTGTACCAAGTAAAAATATGTTTGATTATTTTGCTTCAGATCACCTGGCCGGGACTTAGGATTTCCACAAGAGAAGAATGTCATCGCCTGCGCACCGACATACGTGGCTCCTCCCACTCTAACCTCCATGTTTTGTCAAACTTTAGAAAATATTTTGATGTTCAATAAAGCCCGATTAGTCAACATACCAAGTATCAACATTCTATATTTAATACTTTTCGCATTAAAAATTGGTGGAAAATCGAAGATTTTTTGGCCCAACATGGCAGAACCTTCCCTTAAGTGCAACAACTTTTATATTAATGTCTATAATATAAACCTAAAAAAAACATGAAAATAGCCTGTTTTTACATGTAGCATGTCTTTTGTGTTGACTTTTTTCATTAGTTTTTAATAATAACGATGTAAATTTTCATCAAAGAAAAAATAATTCAACAATTTTTTTTTCATGATTGAAACACGATTACGCTCAGCCAAGTCCGAGCCAACATTGTCTGTTTAAAAAAAACTCGTTTTTTTCATTTCAGATCAACCGGGTGGCCAAAATCAAGTACACCGTTGAGCCCCCACTCACGGTCAAACGTCCTTCATGAGATTGTTGATAACTTCTTTGATTATTAATATATTTTATGAAATTTGCTACACAACTTTCTTCATGTACATACAAATAAATATTCAATCGATTTTTTAATCATCTCACGTATTCTTTGAAAATTAATTTTTTCTAATAACCCTTATTTTCGGCTCGTCACAGCAGTCTAAGCCCTGAGTGCATCGGAACCCGCACCATTTTTTCAAGTCCCATAAATGTCGGATGTCGATAGCGTTTGCGAACTTTCGAATGATAACGGTGATTGTATATTAGTAAAGATACTGACCAAGCGATTGAAATACACCAATCACGCCGAAGTTATCGCCGGTAGGTCAATTTATTCGAAAATCAAAAGAATTTCTCAATCTCGCAAAATCGTTTGGAATCATATTTTATTCTCAGGAACCTTGTAAGATATACGCAATTTATTCACCTTTGCACGAAACTGAAGAAACAATGATGCTTCTTTTCATTAAGATTATAAATTAAATTGCATATATTTAATAAATGAAAAAACAAAGACATTGTGCAGATTACGCGTATGTTTTGGTCACGACGTTATCGAAGTGTGTGTATTTGAGTAGAGTGTGCATAGAAATAAAAGCGATTATCAGTAGCTGTAGAGATTATTCGTCTCAAATAAACGCTCGCACTACGTGACATTCCAACCAATTCTCTGCTCGGTGTTAGAACACCGACCAGCGACGAAGAAGTGAACAAGTGGGACCGCCACATTTGTATCTGTGCAAATGAATCTTGTAGAATTAAATAAATGAGTATCCAATAATAATTTTTAAAAAACGTTACAACCGAATCCTGTATTCAGCAAAATTTTAACCCCAATGTTCACATTTTCCTAATTGTCCCTAGATATTTTTAATTTTATTCATAGGATTGCCATGGTTTGAACTGTAACGGCCAACGAAGTGAGCTCAGAGCTGCCATGCTAGGATACGGAAAGGCTGCAGACGCGTGAAGCGGTCACAACATTTTTGTAATTACAGCATACGGTTTCGACATGATTGAAGCTGATTGCAGTTTTATAAACATTGTTTGATAAGTACTTTATATCGGCTTTCTTAACTTTTGCTCCTCCCCCCGGGGGCAAACAAATGGATGAGATTATCGGGGCTGTAGCGAGTATTGTTTTCAAATAAACGCCCGGACTACGTGACATTTGACCAATCCACTGCTCATTGTTAGAATACTTACAAGCGACGAAGTGAATAATTATTCCCTGAAGAAAGATGAAAATTCATATGCACAGAATTCGCATTGTGAGTTATATATAGCCTTTTTAAGTCGTAGCAAAATTTCACGTCGAGCGATTTGTTTCCTCTCGCCGTTCCGTCGAAGCACGATTGCACCAGGGTTGAAAATACAGATAGAGCGACATAAAAGCTACGTTCTTCTCAAATTGGAATTTACAAAATATAATCACGGACATCATCTTTTTTTACCTGCGTCAAAAGACATTCTATTAAGGCGAACCTCTAGTTTCTCGGGTCGAAAAAGTCGATTTATTTTTCTTCATAAATCACATCTACAACATGTGTAGAAAATGTGTGCCAAAGGATTTTTCGATATTCGAAGTGGTTCACAAGTTACAGCCCTGGAACGGAGCAGGTATACGGAGCAGGTATACTTTCAAACGCGTTTTTCTCGAAACACCATTTTTCGAAACGGTGACCACGATATTGCAGAAACTACTGCACCGATCTTGTTCAAATTTGTACAGCATCTTTAATATGTTATAAGCCAGTGATTGAACTAGGATTATCATAATTGCTTCGATAGTTTTTGTTGTACGAGCGAAAAACTTAAGAAAAAATGAGTAAAAAATAGAATGTAATTTTCAAAAGTGTATAAAAAAGTCAATTTTTGTAATTTAGAATTCACTCTAGTTCAATCGCTAGTCTTAAATATGAAGATCAAAATGCCGTTAGGTTTTTTGATTTCAGATAAGCAGAACAGCCGCAATCTTGGTCACCGTCAAGCATCTCTTTTACTTGATGTCTTCCTGTCGGCCACTATAACTTATATTCTATTATATATTTTGACTTCAAAAAATTTGCAAAGCTTATTTAAATGTTAATAAAGATTATGCAAAAACAATGAGATTGATTATTTCAATGCTTTGCCCGTAAAAAAATATTGAAAAAGCCGTAAAAAAACAGCCGAGAAACTAGAGGACCGCGTTAAGGCAGTATCGTTTCCTAGAGGGCTATTTTGGAGGTTATTTTCGGTTTGGAATAACCACAAGAAACTGAAAAAATAAATTCACATGTTTATGAGTCCTTCAAGAATAAGTACAAGCTAAAAACATTCTTATCATATAATTTGTACGTTTGTGTCAAGTGCGCGAAACGCCGCCAATTAGCAACCAGTGTTGTGGACATTGTATGAATCTGAAAAAAAAACATACATATTCTTAATCAGTATTTTAGTTGTAATGTTTGGTACCATATTGAACAAAAAAAAATTACAAAATGGCGGTATGCTGAACTTTCATTATCAATTTTTCCTATTTTTCTGATCTTTCGACGAGCGATATATATATTCAAAAAATTATTCCGACCCGATTTTGGTACGAACATGTAAAAACAGTCTGCTGAAGGTGAATGCCGAATTTGAGCTCAATCGGCCAATCGGTTATCGAAATATCGTGGTTGCCGATTTCAAAGGCATAATTTCGAGAAAAACGCGTTTAAGGGACTATACCAGTGTGAACGCTGAAAATTTGGGTGATTTTCGGGGATTTTTTGGAAGAAAAGTACTCAACTAAATGTTTCGGAAAATGAAGAATATATTTGGCTATATTTGACCTATGTCACATAATTTTTTCACAGGAAAATATTGAGATCCAAGCTACTTATGCGCTGCTTTCGTAGGCGCCAAAAAAAAGTTTATCCACTGCTGACATGACTCCGGCCGATTGAGTAGCTGAAACCAAAAAAGGAAAGAATTTTGTGAAACTGGAAGGTATTTCTTGTACAATGACGTAGGATTTTCGAAAAATATCAAAATCTTACATAATGGCGTAGTTATGAAAAAAGTCTGTTTTCTTGCTTACAAAATGGTCGTTTTTTTCAATGTCAAATCGTCAATTTTCATCCTATCAAAAATATCCCACGTCATTATAGAGTAAATATATTCAAGACTCCTCAGTTCAAATTTCATGTCAATCGGATAATTGCTCTTTGAGTTACAATATCAGCAAATTTGAAAAATCTCATTTCCAGAAAAACGCTTTTAAAGATTCAACTATCGATTTTTGCAAGATGAAATGATTAGAGATACGGCCTTGAAATTTTTACAGGGTATTTTTGAGAGTATAACCTGCCGAAAAAGGCAAAATAAATCGATTTTTTGAAAGTGTCGCACTGGTATAGCCCCTCAAAGTTGTTGCATCTTGACCGCGCACCTGGAGCGTTTTGTCATCGGGAAAAGCAGAATTCGAGAGGTTACTCCAGTACCTAATGTCATTTGTAACATGTTGACCCATAAAGTTAAGTACATCGAATCCCATTTAATTAAAAAAAGTTTCATAACGTTTTGATGACGACGTCTCGGGATCGTTCAAATGATAACGGTGATACTATGATAGTAAATATACTGAACAGACGCTTCGTAAAAGCGAATAATATCGAAGTTATTATCGGTGGATTAATTTTTACGAAAATATGAAAATTTTCTGGCCAAATCGTTCGGAATGATATTTTATTCTCAGCAACTTTGTATTATACAGGGTGGACCATTTAACGTGACCAACCGAAATATCTCCGTTGCCTTTAGAGGGACGAAAAAAATGTCAGGGGGTAATTTGATTGATTTCGAAGGGCGACAGTGGTGAAAATTTCAGTTTTGTCAAGGTCATAGTTGTTGCGTTCTCAAGGTCATCAATGGTTTTTCAAATGGGCACACGTTTTTTTTTATGAAGGGAGGCGTTCTTTTTACCAAGAACGCCTTTGGTAAAACACGTTTTGCGGTGTTCACTGTATCTCAGCTAGAAATTATCTGAAATCAAGTACCATTAAAATTTAGTCAAGGTATCATCAAATCCTCCCCTCAACGGTCTTTTGTAATTTTCTTTTTCATTTCTAAATTTTTGGTGCCCATGTAAAGTGAAAAGTGCTATTTTTCACGAAAAATTCCGCTATTTGGGGGTGGAAAACCCCCTCAATGTAAACAAAAAATCTCAAACTAACCGCTGGGGGGAGGTATTTTATATGTAGAAAGTGTATACCAAGTTTGAAATAAATCGGTCATGTAGTTTTCAAATGGCAGTGAACACGGACTTTGAAAAAGTGGTTTCGAGAAAAACGCGGCAACGGCTTGTTTGTGGATATTTTTGCGTACAAATTTTACGGAATGTTCTTGACATGACACTTAACAATGTAAAAAAGATTTCAATAAAATTACTCTATCCATATAAATGAAAAAAAAATCGCAAACAAGTGTTTTTTTCACCCTGAAACCCCTATTCTCCCCTTAAGACGATGTAGCTGATATTTAGATAAACCTAACGACCTATGATATCATCATCTTGAAATGATTTTTCACCAAAATACACGTGTAAAAGCGGTAAATCGTGATGGTTTTGACAATTAGAATATCCGAATAATTGAATCTTTTGTACAGAATATTTATTGTAACACATATTCGAAGTGATGTCCATTAACCTCGACACATTTTTGAAGACGTCGGATGAATGATTCTCTTGACCTTCAAATAGTTTCTGGTGTCATAATCGATATCTTTTTTTATATGTACGAACACGGATTAGGCCGTGATGGCTGATCCGATTTGAATGGTTGTTTCTTTGCCGTGTAGGGAAAGACGGCGATGTGATCCCATGAAAATGTTGTGCTAATCTGCATGCTTCTCAACATCTGGGACCTAATTCGCACCGACAACTAAGCGAATCCTTGCTTCGTAACCGCGACGATTTGTATGTAGATGACACTGATGAACATGGTGTGTGCTAGGCGCGATCGGTCGGCCCTACAGAATTCAGGCTCAAGGTTCAGTCATTCGAAATATCATAAACGTTTTAGGTGACAAATAAATCAGGCAGTAGAGTATGTTAATTTCATAAGCTAGATTTAGATAGGCAAAGTCCAGTTAAGTAGTTTGGCAATTCGACCTTCGATGTTTTATTAGGAACACGATAGTACTTGATGAGCAATTTGACAGATGTGTAGATTATTTAACAGAACGTTACAACCAAATCCTGTATTCAGCTCAATTTTAACCCGAATGTTCACATTTTACTGATTGGGCCTAAATTTATATTATTTTATTGGTAGGATTGCACACAGTGTATACTTTAACGGCCAAAGAAGCGAGTTCAAAGCTGCTATCCAGGATAGGAAAACGATGCAGGCGCGCGAAGCGGACGCAACATTTTTGTAATCACGGCATACGGTTCCGACACGATCGAAGTCGATTGCAGTTTTTATAATAATTGTTTAATAAGTACTTTGTGTCGACTTTCCTTGTTCTTGGCCCCTCTCCTCTAAAGCAAATCCAGGCTACGGCTCTGGATCGATGTGTTGGTATTTCCGTGGAGCATGCATGGAAATGGGTGAGATTATCGGGTCTATGGCGATTATTCTTTTAAAATGAACGCCAGAACTACGTGACATCTAACAAATCCACTGCTCATTGTTAGAACACCGACAAGCGACGAAGAAGTGAATAATTATTCCCTGCAGAACGATGAAAATTCATATGCAAAGAATTCGCATTGTGAGTTATATATATTTGCTTTTTTACGTCGTAGCAAAGTTTCATATCAAGCGATTCGTTTTTTTTGCGCAGATTCTCGGAAGCACGATTGTACCAGGGTTACTCAATTACACAGATACAGCGATATAAAAATTCGATACATTCTTCTCGAAGTGGAATTAAAGAAATATAGTCCCCACATTATCTTTTTGACCGGCGTCAAAAGTGTTTCTTCTAAAAGACTACAATTTGTGTACAAGTAAACTTATAAGGATACGTACAGACAAATTGTATATAAGTCCTCTATTATGTACAAATTGTATATTCGTATATAAGTAACTTATGCTGGCACTACCCACACTTTATCGGCTAGGTCATCTCAATGGAGCTGTGTCGGTTATATATTTATTGCCCTGTCAATGAGCTAATCTTTATATCTATTTTTACCACGAGTGCTGATTGGAAACTCCATAAAGTTTTTCCTCGGTGTGAATGACTAATTTCAAAGCCTAACTGATCAGCTTACAAGTAAACTTGATCATTTGTTGAATTAAGTTTTTGAGAGGATTCTCGTAAACTCATCGATCGGAGCTGTATTAACTACCTGAAGCACACTTCATACTTTTTATTGCTATTTTTATTCCCTGGGATACGTACCCGTGCGGAAATTGAACCAGGGCTTTGGTCGGGCCCATATAGAATTTCCCTAACTTTAATAGGGCCCTAATCGAGTAACCTCGCATGGGCCCTTAGTGGCTAGTCACACTTTGCTACTGAGGGCCATTAAAGGCAGAATAATGAGGGCCTTCAAGGATGCCTGATCGACGCCTCATGTAAACCATGGTGTGCCCATAAATTATCCCTGTCAATGGCTCACGTGTGTGTAAATGCATGTGTTTCTGCGTATATGTGTCGTTTATATAAGGTCACGATACACTGCCATTTTTTTAAATTCCAATTTGATCTATTTAAATGAAATAGGTTTTTTACTCGTCTCACGGCCTACTGCGATCTTATTTGTTTTAAAGATATTTTTTTATTCGGTTAAGCTATTCTTTTTAAATATCAAATATATTCAAATCGAATAAATAAAGATTCGATTCAAATAAATCTTTATTTGCTTACAATGTACACTGTAAATCTAAGTGTACTATGTGCATAAAATATTTCATGAATCCAAAATGAAATTAAGCACTTAATTGAGAGTTTACCACAACGATTTTGTATCGTAATTCGTCATGCCCTAGCCTTTCCGAAATATTTTTTTCCAAGAAAATCTTTCACCTATATGGGTAATGAACCTAGTACCTACCTACTCATAGCTACGCACGCTGCCTCTATAGTAGAAATTAGAAACATATTCGGATCCAATCAATGTCGGTGTGGGGCATTTTCCTGTGCAGGTTATAGGCTACGTGACATTACGGTAGGTTATCGGGGGGGGGGGCTGAGCAGTCAGCAAAAATTTCGAACAAAAATTCACCACTACAAAATTCGCGAGCGAGCGCGCGCTCCACTCGACATGTCGAGTGTACTGTATTTTTTTTTCGTGATCAGATGACGTCACTTGTGTACTTCAAGGAGGTTGGAGCGATCGAGTTGAGTGAAATAACGGTTTATACATTATTTTTCAATGAACCGCAAAAAATGCATACGAAATAGAGATTTATTCGGTAGACCTGATATATCACGAAATATATAATTAGACAATTAAACATATAAGAGACAGAAACTGGTAGATGGGCGATCGTGGTTTGGCTCTGGCGGCACTTCGAGGGAAGCAGCATTGTGCGTGGCCAATACTTGGAGCGGAGACCGCTTAGCTGTGCACTGACTGGCGCAACAATCAGAGAGTTCAGAAGTGAGAATCAGAAGAATATACAGCCGGCTATACAGGTACGGTTTTCCACAGAAATTCAAAAAGCTTCGAACGTTACAGCCCGTCAACGCTGTGCTGCTCGGATTCGAAACTCGGAGTTGAAACTTGATAAAAATATTGATAATATTGGTACCTTATACTTGACGATAATTGTTTTTGAAAAATCGGAAAACAAACTACGTTTTTTAACCACATTTTACAGAAATGTTGGATGAAATGTCGATTTTTTTGTAAATGCGTGCCATATTCTCAAATTCGCATTTTCTTCATTTTAATTACCGTCACATAGACACTACGCATGTTCTAACTGAAAAAATGTTTTAACTTTTTTGCAAATCAAAGTCTACGGGAAGCTAGACTGCACGCCGATTCGCAACTCCCACGGCGACCATTCTGTAACACTCAGACACAGCTCCGCCATTTTGATAATGAATTAATTTTAAAGAATTGTTTCGTATACTGAAATACACTCTTAAAGTATACCTAAAGTTTGATAATTGTAGAATAATTATTTCTTAGTTTCGAAAGTCGCTCAATATTGCTTTTTTTCCTGTCTGAATGTATATCCCGCCTTTAGACGGCTGTGGACGCAACGGAGGTTAGGTTAGATTAGCAAGGTGTGGGTAGGGAGTGATGGCTAAGGGCTTAATGGGGAAGGGTTATACGTAAAAACCTGCGAGGGTATACGTTGGAAATCAGGAATCATGACCACAAAAAAATAAAAATT
>OX101784.1:42552129-42812710 GCA_944452715.1 Ophion slaviceki
GAAATAACAATTGCACAGGCACCTTATTACGTATCGTTGAGGCGGAATGGAACTCATGTATGCGGCGGTGCATTGATAGGCCCAGAGCACGTTCTTACGGCGGCGCACTGTGTCTGGGATCGATCGGTCGGACCACTTCTTTACACAAAAGTGGTATGCGGTACGGATAGATACAATCGAGCAGATATTGGACACACGATAATAAACATATTTCCACATAACGGCTTCATAACGGGAGAATCCGCGTGCGACATAGCTGTTATCAGGGTACGAGAACGAAAAATATTTATTCCATGCACTCTATCACTTTAATTCATGATTCTGAATTTGTACGTCATCGGAATTCCTAATCTATCAAAACATTGAATGATTAAATCATGAATCATCAATGTGGACCCAGTCGTAGTCACGTGGTGACTCTCTCAATTAATGTCGTCGCATCATCCTAAACTTAGCCGCCTGAGCGTTTTGCCAGTTTTCTCTCAATACGTTGCAGTTGTCATCGCAGTGCGCATGGATCATACCGCGAGACTATATACTATTGCCAAATGCAGAACCACCGTATGGCAAGTACACCACATTGGTGGCATTAAAAGTACGCACTACTCCTTCCTCGAACCCTGGTCTGCAAGAGTTAAGGTCGAAAATACGGCGTACGAATTACGAAGGGGTCTTTTATGGAACGATACTACATCCGCAAAGCATATCCGACGTAAGTCCGCATGCTGGGTAACCTGTTCCCGTACTGACCACGTAAATCAATATTCTTTATTTCACGAGATATGTTTTCATTAAACTCTCGAATGCACAAACGCTTCAGAATCACGGATCAGCGTAATTACCATTCTTCACTATATCTCACGTGGCCCCAAAGAATTTTTACCGACGAGAATGAAAGGAGTTACCGGCGAGTGTTTGTCCACAAGCAGATTACATGAACTCATTGCTGTATCCATAGATGATCAAGATCGAGTATTTGAAAAACAATAATAATCGAGGCTGTATAGAGTAATTGACGACAGAGTGGATTTCCGTATCTTCTTAAACATGAGCATTATTTTGAACGTCACAAAAAGTAGCTCAGTTACGGAATACATTTTGTTCTATATGACATTTTAGATTAAAAAAAGGGACGGTTGCAGGCGAATATTTCTACAGTACGAGTTCTAGATTTCGCATCTGGCGATGACATGCCGATATCATTTCTATGGTATCAATATAATGGCTTGGATTTCACTCCCCAAAAATCTTAAGAAGACGTCTCACAATTAGATTTCATTGTTCCTACTTATTCGTCTGTCTAGGGATACTACGTCAGCCATAGAACATATACTTGTATAGCTTGTTTTTTGCGCTTCCCATTGCAGGTCGATCTCGGCGGACCACTTGTTTATGAAGGGAGAATCATAGGAATACCTTCGAAGAGGCCTAAACGTGACGGCCGTGCCTGCTATTTCGTAAACGTCTTAAAATTTAAATCATTCATAGAAACATTCATCGGAAATGAAACGGCTTCACACACAGAGCGTCCATCCGTCATTCAATGGGCGCCAAAACGCCGTCGTCTATAGCTATTTAACATGGATATAGGTTTTTTTGCTTTGCATGTGAATATACATTTGGCTCTGTAGAAGGGCATATAAAAGTGAAAAATGTACGTGCCAGACGTAACCTGGAAACCGATTAATGTGATGCATTACCCGGAAACGGGATCAAGGAAATAAATGAAAGTGTTATTTTCAACATTCTTCTGCAGCACAAAACCACTCCATTGCCCAATCAATCTCTTCCTCAGATAGCTGGTTTTACACACACAGTTTTTTTCATCGTAATTGCCACTTTCGAAAGATACACATCGATCAGTCGTGGGGGAACTTTTTTTATTGTGTTGTCTTTAGCTGACATTTTTTTTGTACAAGTGCGCCACCTCGCGTGCGCACCATAAATAGTTCGTGAAAATAAATTTGACTAGAAAACCGTTTTCGGCAAGAACTTGATCGTTTCTACTAGATTCTGCTGTAAACTTCGGTATCTTGAATTGGACTGTCCAGTTTCAATTGCCTCAAAAAATAATGAACAAGAATTAAAGGGTCTTCTCTCTTTCGACGCTAAAAACGGCTATTTTCATGATTTTTTATAGGTTTATATTATAGATATTGATATAAAAGTCGTTACACTTATTAAATGCATTTTCTAAATGGATTAAAAAAAAAATTCAATTGAGGGGCTATACCAGTGTGAATGCTGAAAATTTTGGTGATTTTCGAGATTTTTTTGGAAGAAAAGTACTCAATTAAATGTTTCAGAAAATTAACAACATATTTGGCTGTATTTGACCTATATTACCTAATTTTTTCATAGAAAAATATTGAGATCTAAGCGACGTATGCGCTACCTTCGGAGGCGCCAAAAAAAAGTTCCTCCACTGCTGACTTCATTCCGGCCGATTGAGTAGCTCATAACGAAAACGAAAAAAATGTCGTTCAACTGGAAGGTATTTGCTGTACAATGACGTAGGATTTTCGAAAAATTTCAAAATCTAACAAATTGTGTAGTTATGAAAAAAGTTTGTTTTCTTGCCTATAAAATGGTCGTTTTTTTCAATGCCAAATCGTCAACTTTCAGCCAATCAAAAATATCGTACGTCATTGCAGAGTAAATATATTGAGTACTCAGTTCAAATTTCAAGGCAATCGGATAACTGTCCTTTGAGTTACAATGTGAGCAAATTTGAAAAATCTCATTTCGAAAAAAAAGCGTTTAAGGATAGATATACACCTCGGTGGTCGAGGTCGAGGATTTAGAAGCTATGAACGGTCGACCGTAGAAGACCTACACTATGGGCCTGGTATCGATGATTCCATGGAATATGACAAATTTCATGATTTATTCATTCCCAAATGTTCAACCGCGTTTTTCTCAAAACCACGTTTTTCAAATCGGTACCCAAAATTTCTCGAAAGCCAATGAACCGATTGCCTTGAGGTTTTTTGTGGTTATTCTATACACCATTATATAGTACTTGTCATAGGATTTTTTTCCGTTACTTAGTTTTTGTTTTATAGGCAAAATAAGAACTAATTTTTGGCCCAAAAATCACTATTTATGTTCAAACGTCCGCCATTTTGTCATAAATCGATATTTTCAAAATCGGCTATGACAAGTACTAGCTTATAGTATCTAATTTAATAATCTTTTTGGTTTTTTTTTCAAATGATTTTCGAAGAAACGCCAATGGGTACCGTATACGCAGATTTTTTTACGACGCTCCAAGGATCATACAATATCCTTGTATATTTTTGATATTTTTAAATAAAGAAAATTAAACATATTTTTGAATGTATATACTTTTAGATAATTAAAACCCCAATCCGAAAATTCAAATAGTTTTCCTTGAAAAAATTCACAAACATGACCTTTTTTCTGGTTCCTAGGTGTTTATCTCCCCTTGAAGATTAGTTATCGATTTTTGCATGATAAAATGACATTTACCATATAAACTGCTCATCAGCTATACCTGGCCCATCAATGAACCCTCCTCTTCCTCGAATAATGCCTGCTGAGAGGCTGAAGCTTTTCATACTGGAATAGCTCCTTAAATCGCTATTTATAGACGAAAATGGTAGTTAAAAAAAATGTCCTAAAAAAATTGTAGGTCTGCGCTGTTGATGAAATCTCGGAGATGGATCATCCGAAACAAAAAAATCAAACGGTTTTAGATTCCGTATGTTAATGGCTATAGCGCATACTGTACGATTTTTGATAAATGCAAAAATTACAAAATGGCGGACATTTTTCGAAAAAACAAAACAATTGTGTTTTTTCACCATTTTTGGCAAAAAAATAGTAAATAACAAAATTTCAAAAAATCATTGATATGCGCTTTAGCTATAGTTGCATAGAATACGTGGTTCAAATTTCACAAGGATCGGTTCAGTAGTTTCGAATATTTAATCAACAAGCCGTCGAAAAATGTCGTTTCCAGAAAAACGCGTATAAAGTTTGTTTGGGTTACATACAAATTTTTTCTATGTATCTTGGAAGTGTTTTTATTAAGTGTAACAACTTTTAAATCAATATCTATAATATAAACCTATCAAAAACATTCATGAAAATACCCTTTTTTTATCGTCTGAAGCGAGAAGACCCCTTAAAGCTTGCATTAGAATCGCCCAGCATGTACCGTGTCAGGGTATGACTAACATTGTTATACCACAAAATACGGATGCTATCCGTATTGTGACAAGTAAGAATTCTGGAAACTAAATATACGAATCTGCGTGTGTGTGTGTGCGCGCGCGTGTGAAGCCTTCTTTGATGGTAGCTTTATGAAACGTTTGACCGGATATGGATGAAAAGCCAAATTAATTTACATGCATTTTGCTATAAATGCCTTATCTTCATCGCTAAACTACCTGCAAAAGCTTTGGATTTATAACGTTAAAGGCGCCACGTGTACTTTCAACCTACCCCCTATCATTTTGCACCTTCCCTATAGTATATTACCCTCGGAAAACCACAGCACCACCCTTAGTATTCACAATTTTGGGGATCAGTTCAAATGTTGAGTTCGGGCCCATGTATTCCATGATTATCACATTGAAGGTAACCTCCGGGCGGACATTAGGTACCCATTTACGCGACATTCAGACCAGTTCTTGAAAATAGCTACTGGAATATTTATACTCAACATTGTACCCCTATTTATATTGTATACTTTCGATAGATAATGATAGCAAAATAAGGTGATGTGCCCGTCAAAATAACATACGCGTCACGGTCTTACATCCAAGTCTGGAAATTTGTAAGTTGGAAAGTGACTCAGATAATGAAGCAAAGTGGTAGTTCTCGCTTCTGCCACCTAAAGTGCTGTCACCTAGGGGTGAGCCAATGAAACGCAGGTCCGACTAGCTGCGCATTGGAGCAAATTTTTTGGAATAATCAATATTTTCAAGAGTGATATGAGAGGAACATGATTCACGTTTGTCAGTAATGATCCTATGGTGAGAATGACAATTATAATTTCAGTAGACTGCATCTCTCGTATGTTCGAACTTCTGTTATTTTTCAATTTCGTCATTGGCCATTGAATTAGATGAGATATTGGGTCGGGTGGGAGGGGGGGGGGGGGGGGGTACATGGGCTATGAACAAATTTATACGGCCCAAATGTTTTCCTTTCTTTCTTCATAATTAATCTTTTTTTTCTCAGTCGATAGCATTCCTTGGTTGTTTGTACAACTTGTAATTTCGTTTTTGTTTTCTTTATAATGTTAATGAGAACCTGGAAATAAATGTAATGGAAGAGGAATGAAAAAAGAAATAAACGCATTGTGTATGTTTAATAGGCACCGATCTTTGTTGGTTTTTTTACAGCAAATTGTTTTTGCCATTTTGCCATTTTCGATCAAATTCTTCGTCCTGTGGAAGTCTCGACACTAAATGATTTCTAGTATCATTCTCAAAACTGTTCCAACAGTTCAGAACGATGCACGCTTTAGGCATTTTCCGAATTCATGATTAGACCGTCTGCTTGCTGAGGACGTTACCTATGGTTGTATATCTATATCTACAAGACCCCTACGTGACTGCGCTTCCAGTGGATAGACGAGGAACTTAGTTTTGGCCTCACTAATAGTGGCACTTCCCACCACTAAAAAACGCCGGAGTTCCTGACGTGCATGTAAGACCACGGTCTTACACACAGGTCTTGCAGGGATGTAGTGGGGGCGTATGGTTTTCTTGACGAAGCCAAAAGTTTATTGTTTATCTTGAATCCGCTAGAGCCGCTATATTCGAGGGATGTTCTGTGCGACAAGCACAACAGCCACGCATTCTCATTTATAGCCTAACCTGAGAATTTGAATAATCCACGAGTTATTAAAAAACGAATGATATTTCTATGTACCGAGAAATACATAAACTCATAAACTGACGAGTATAAATCAGAAGAATCTATCCAGTAATGAATTGGCGAATGGTCCATTAACCCTACAATTGAAATCCAAGCGAGTTTAATAAGCATAAATCATTTTTGTTCCCTTATGTATAAAATACATTCTAGCTGAATGGGTTGATGCCTGGTTGAAAAGTTTGTTATCTCCGGTTCAATTCCCGTGCACTGCCTTAAAAAATGGAATGCATATATATATACATATATATATCCTTTGAAATTCAAGATGGTGGCGGAATGAAAGACAATTATGAGTTGCTGTTGTGCAGGTACGACATAATCGCAGACAAAACGTAAAATGTAGCGAATCAACCAATATTTTATTGGTTTGTCAATTTAGACAAATTTTTATTAACCATTTTTTTTGTTTCATATTTTCCTGGACTGCATTTTGCCTCATGTGCAAACTAATTTAATAAACAATCGCGTAGGATAGAATACCCGAGCCATGTTCTTCGTATGAAATAGTGAAATCATAAGTCACTAACACGTTTTCGAGAGTTAAGGCGAAGTAGAACATCTTCCACGTGACATATGAGCGCGAGAAAAATAGCTGAAATTTTAGAAAAGAGATTTCTCAGAGATCGATAATATTTAGAGCAAAAGGAAATCATCAAGCTCTGCGTCAGGGAATTCTTCAGAGCCTAATGCCTTGTTTTTTCTAAAAAATGTAACCATCTATGGGAAAATTGGGTTGGAAAATTGTGAGGTTATGTTGACCTTGTACATGCTCTTAAATCAAACAAAAATTTGAGGCATGCCTCACAAAACACTATTTATCGTAGCGTATAAGATGGAAGAATTTTAAATCAACCCGCCACGATATAAAACAACATCCCTCGGTACTAGCGACATCAAAAACGCTTTCAATACGCGAGTCACCCCCACCATTGAAATTCTATCGAGTCGCAAGACCAGTATGTAAGACCGTGGTCGAGCGTTATACAGCAAAATACGCTAATAATGGTGTCGATCATGGAGCCGATTAGGGAAAAAGCGCTACAGGAGTATCGAAAGAAGTTGCTGGAGCACAAAGAAGTAGAGTCTCGTCTCAAAGAAGGTGAGTTTATTCGGCTACTTCTTCTCAATTTCACTGCTGAAAAAACACGAAGAATATTGGCTACGAGAAGCCGAGACGCCATAACCTCACTTTTAACTGGGCCTCTGTCAAAAAATCATTCCGTGCTATCGGCACTATTCGTTGTATACATTTTACGAGATAAGCCCTCGAATAATTTACGTCTGTGACCGACGGTCAGTGGTTTTCGTGCTAATTGACGAACCATTTTTCCGTCAGTGCGAGAACACCTTAAGGATCTTACAAAGCAGTACGACAAGTCGGAAAACGATTTGAAAGCTCTGCAGAGCGTGGGACAGGTAAGTTTTGTTTCAAACGCTCATGCACCCCTGTTCCGAAAGCGCATGGCTCATTAAGTTTTTATTGTTTTAGATCGTCGGGGAAGTGTTGAAACAGCTAACGGAAGAGAAATGTGAGTCGGGAGTAATTTCTAATACTTTGGGTCACTTGGATATTGCCATGGTTATTGTCATAATGCAAGGGAAGATCTGAAATTGATTCATATGCTCAATTGCAGTGTGGGCTAGACAAATTTTCGTTTCTTTGAGGGGGTACATCGGCGCGATATCCTCAAGATTGGTACAAATCTTTGAAACTTTAGTAAAAAGGAAAATGGCAATGGCTAAGAAAAAAATTCGGTTCGGGGCAACAAAAAAAACTGATGATTTGTTATTAAGGGGAGATACACACCTAGAAGCCGGAAAAAAGGTCATTTTTGTAAATTTTTCAAGGAAAACTATTTGTAATTTCGGTTTGGGGTTTAAATTATCTAAAAGTATATACATTCAAAAATATGTTTAATTTTCTTTATTTAAAAATATGAAAAATATATAAGAATATTGTATGATCCTTGGAGTGTCGCAAAAAAATCTGCATATACGGTACCCACTGGCGTTTCTTCAAAAATCATCTGAAAAAAAAACCAACAAGATTATTAAATTAGATACTATAATCTAGTACTTGTCATAGCCAATTTTGAAAATATCGATTTATGACAAAATGGCGGACGTTTCAACATAAATAGTGATTTTTGGGCCAAAAATTAGTTATTATTTTGCCTATAAAACAAAAACTAAGTAACGGAAAAAAAAATCCTATGACAAGTACTAGATAATGGTGTGTGGAATAACCACAAAAAACGTCAAGGCAATCGGTTCATTGGTTTTCGAGAAATTTTGGGTACCGATTTGAAAAACGTGGTTTTGAGGAAAACGCGTTTGAAAATTTGGGAATGAATAAATCATGAAATTTGTCAACTTACATGGAATCATCGATACCAGGCCCATAGTGTAGGTCTTCTACGGTCGACGGAATGTTCATAGCTTCTAAATCCTCGACCTCGAACATCTAGGTGTCCGTCTCCCCTTAACAAATGGATAAACGTATTACATGGGTAGGTTACTATCACGACCCAAAAATGACGATTATTTTGAAAAATTAATCTTGAAGAAATTAGTAAGATGATTGAAAAATTGTTTAGACATTTATTTGTATGTACATTAACAAAGTAGTGTACCATATTTCATTTAAAAATATCGATAATTGAGGAAGTTGAAACAATCTTGGGAAGGACCTTTGAACGTAAGGGGCTCAATGGTGTACTTGATTTTGGCTACCCGGTTGATCTGAGACAAAATAAAACGATGTTTTTCTTAACCAGGCAATGTTGCCTAAGACTTGACTGCGTTTTTTTTTGTTATCGTGTTTCAATAATCAAAAGGAAAAAAAATGGATTATTTTTTGTCGATTTTCCGAGGAAATATGGCATTATTATTGTTAATAACTAATGAAAATGTTGGTCAAGCCTAAACTACTATTGCACCTAATAAGTGTACAAAATTTCAAGGTAATTCATTTATCATATGTTGAGAAATCATGCACAGCGTTTTGAAAAACATACACTGAAAAAAAAATTCGTTCATCCATCCAAAATTCAGTTGGATTAACAAAATGTATCTTTAAATACGTTCAACTTGATTTTTGATTGGCATGACAAAACTGTCTAGTTGGTGGTAAAATAGTATAGTGGTGTGAACTTTAGCTTATTTAGCATGTCTGAGCAACTGTTAAAACAACAATATTTCGAGACAACAAAATGCATTTTGCACATCCAACGATTCTTTTTTCTCAGTGTAGTTTCGAGAAAAACGCGTTGAAAGTTTTACTAGCAGTGCCTATCGTTTTAATCACAAGTTTACATTCAATCTGCGATTCCTGCACCATATCTTGAACCTTCCTCTTCACTTTGAGTTGCCTCAAGCGACGAACGAGTGTTCGTCATTTTCACAGTAGCCGAACCCCTTAAAAAATCATCCAGTCATAGGATAGAACATTTTATAAACTATGCTCTCGGGATTTAAAGTGACGAATACATTTGGAAGTACGACTTATGACGTTCTATAGAACAATTTCGAGAAAAACGCAAACGAAAAAAGTGTCAATCGCAGCGGGGCGGCTGTAGAGGCTTTCTCTCATTTAGTTCTCGAAATTTCCACCAGGGCTTAGGATGTAACTGTATAGTACCCTTTAATATGAGACTTAATAGAATAACAAATCACGATTACTCGCAGTCATCGTCAAGGCTACAAATGGACCACGATACGTTGTGGGATGCCGGCGTCAGTTGGACAAGAACAAGTTGAAATCCGGCACGAGGGTGGCTCTGGATATGACGACACTAACGATCATGCGGTATCTGCCTAGAGAGGTGAGAGAAAACTCCACGATAAAAATTCTCCGGTACTTACTTTTTCACACGCTGACGTTTGCATAGTTGAAATTCATTTTCTTTATATTTCGTATCCTTTACCTTTGTTACTATCCAAAAATTTTTACCGCATGTTCCGGTTTGAGATCTCTAACGAAGTGTTTCAGTAACTTTTCGCAGCGCTAATTACAGAGAAAAAATATATAATAATAACACTCGTGTTTTATTGGCACAACTTCCTTTACAAGTTTTTACAAAAAGTTTCCGATTTGTTTATACACACTTTTCTTAGATCGACCTTAATTCTATGTTCTACCCCGCATATCTTTGCTCTCTTTTTCTCCCTCTACTCCTCATCTTCATCGCTTTCAACTCCTTCTCCCTCCTTGCGCATTTTTTTACATACTTCCTCTATTTCTCTGAAATACTGGCATATCCCTATATTTATCTTTTCACTCAACATGTTTATAATTTCTCTCTTTATCGCCACCTTATCCACTCCTTGCACCCACTCCTCAGCTTCCTTTCTTGCTTTCGTCGTTACAATTTTCCATCCTTTTTCACATATTAGCAAGTGCTCCATTGTTTCATTTTATTTCTTGCAAATTCTGCATCTCCAGTCCGTTTCCCCCTTTTTTCCCGCCCTCCATATATTTCCGCATCTCAGTCTTGCCCACATTTCTTTATCTCTACCCTTCACACCCTCTTCCGCCCAATACTTCCATGGCCTTTCCTCATTTCCTACGATATATTTGTAGTTGCCATTAAATGACGATTTTCTGACCTGATGAACCTTTTTTCACCTTTTCATCTATTCTATCCTTTTCCCTTCTTTCTCTTGTCATTGTTACTACGTCCTCTATCCCCATATCCTTTACCACTTTCTCCAAGTTCTTTTCCCACTTTGATGGCACTCCATTAGCAATTGCCCTTACCTCCTCCATCACACAGATTTTTCGCCATCTTGAATCTTCCATCCTCAGAACCTCTCTTATGTACCTAAAAACTTTCTCTTATCAAATAGGCCATTGTTCGCACACCCAGCTCCCTTCTCCAAATATAGTTCGGGGTTGTTTTATTTACTCTTAACGCCATTTTGCAGTATCTGCTCTGTATTCTTTCAAACACCCCAATTTCCTCTTTTCCCCAAATCTCTACTCCGTACATAGCACCTGCTTTTACTATTGTTTCTAATAAATAGAGTCCAGAGAAAAAATATTAAAATTGCGTATTTTTGTGAAGAAATTCCGAGACGACATGCAAAAACCCAATTTCCGGTCGCTACAAAAGTGTATATAATCCCCCTATTATCCGTCAGATTCTTAAAAATAATCAGATTTACATACTTTACACTTGTAGTAATCCAATGCTCTCAGAAAAAAATACGCTTATTGACCTAATTTTTATGTAATACCAAGTTTAATTTGAACTTCCGGTATTGGATTTATTACGACTTGCGACGATAAAAAGACGTGACAGCAAGGCAACAGCTGACTGTAGTCCTAACCTCATCTCACTCATTTGAATTTCCACACATTCATTCATTTTCAACCGACATATTTCGCCGACACAAATTTTCCACGCTTTTTACCAGTCGTGGCCCGAATACAATGCTTTATATTTCCCGCAACTAACATTATTTTGACAGATCGACGTTGAAAAGCATGGAGGTTAAACTCGCCTGGTTGAGTAAAAGAGACGTAGATAGAACCAATGTTGCCAAATATCAAACCTAGAAATACTGCGCGAATCGTTGGAATAACTATTTTTCATTTTTCGAATTAAATGTGAATATTCATTCAACAGTTTACACATGGAAAATGTTACTTATTACAAATTATTTTTTTTCCATGTGTTGAAAATATAAATTGTACAAGTCTCAAGTATGATCAGTGGTATGGCTAGTGTGAAGCGATAGGATTCAGAAAATTTGAGGGGCAGACAGCTGTTCGTCTATCTATTTGACGTCGTTTGGCAAAGTTTCGACGGGATCTGAAAAGCTGTTTCAGAGATTTTTGGGTATCTATAATTGTTCTACCATACTGACCGCGATGAGGTGTCATTCCGTCTTAAGGCCTTAGGCTACAGTAACGGGTATAAAATCATGTGCGGATTTAACAATTTTTTTCGAATCAAAAAGTGATTCACTCATAAAATTAATTACACATCTATTTAGTATGAATATCAAGCTGTTAGAAAATATATATATATTTTTTTCGATGTACAAAATGGCCGACTACTATCAATCAATAGAGTTTTATTTGCATAACTTTAAAAAAGTTCCTTACAAAACTTATACAATGTCAGAAAATATATCTTCAACAAATCTTATAATCTCTGCCGTTTCATCCTTATCCATAAATCTGTATACCGTACATCGGCTCACCATTCGCCTAAAAACCCATTTATTCTTCCCCTCTCTCCGTCTCTTATTCCAAAATCCTTTTACTCCACATTTCCTCAATCTCCCTGAAATATGCACAAATCCCTTTCTGTATTTTTCCTCCCAACATAGTTATTACTTCCCCAATGATCGCCAGTTCATCAATTCCTTCCAGCCATTCCTCCACGCCTTTTCTCGAATTTTCCGTCACAAATGGCCGACTACTAATATTTTCTCTTGTTATCTTTTTTTTAGGTGCTCCGCGGCGTGACATTTAGCATCCACAATTTTTTACCTAGAACAAAAAACAAAAATTCTCGTCAATCTACATTAGAATACCTAGAGAAGTACGTACGAAAATAAAAAAATATTGTTTTATTCAAAAGTTGTAGATATTTGAACTTAAGAAATGAATTTTCAGCGAAAAATTTCGTTATAACTGCTCATAAAATGAAGAGTTTTCGATTAATCAGAAATTCCGTACGTACTTCTCTGCGAAATGCAATGAGGAACATAACTTTTAAATTTGAAGTAAATCGAGTGAAAATTGTTGAAGTGATTTGTCACGCCAATTGGAAAAAAGCTGTTTCGAGAAGTTTCGAGTAGTCGGCTATTTTGTACATCGAAAAAAATATATATATATATTTTCTAACACCTTGATATTCATATCAAGGTGTAATTAATTTCATGAGTGAATCACTTTTTATACGAAAAAAATGGTTAAATTCGCACATGATACTATACCCGTTACTGTGGCCTAAGGCTTTAACATAATAGAGGTACTGCCATTGAAAAACATCGCATTTCAAATGTTAGAGTTTCAGATACACACTGTATTTAACTTCTACGTTATTCTCACTTATCCGTCAATTTGACGTACCCCTTAAAATACGTATAACTGAAGTTTCGCTGTATTTGTATTTCAATGAAAGGTTGATCCTCTCGTGTACAACATGTCTCACGAGGATCCGGGTGACGTGAGATACTCGGCGATCGGTGGTCTGAGCGAGCAGATACGCGAGTTGCGCGAAGTGATAGAACTTCCGCTCTTGAATCCGGAGCTCTTCCAGCGCGTCGGTATAACACCGCCGAAGGGTTGCCTCTTGTACGGACCACCAGGAACGGGCAAGACTCTGCTAGCGCGTGCGGTCGCGAGCCAACTGGACGCGAATTTCTTGAAGGTCGTCTCGAGCGCCATAGTCGACAAGTACATCGGTGAATCGGCCCGATTGATCCGCGAGATGTTCAATTACGCTCGCGACCATCAGCCCTGTATAATATTCATGGATGAGATCGATGCGATCGGTGGTAGAAGATTTTCCGAAGGTACGAGCGCCGATCGGGAGATCCAACGTACGCTCATGGAGCTGCTCAACCAGATGGACGGCTTCGACTCCCTTGGTCAAGTGAAAATGATGATGGCGACGAATCGACCGGACACACTCGATCCGGCCCTCCTTCGTCCCGGTAGATTAGATCGTAAAATTGAAATTCCATTGCCGAACGAACAGGCGCGCCTGGAAATATTGAAAATTCACGCCGCACCGATCGCGAAACACGGCGAAATCGACTACGAGGCGGTCGTCAAATTGTCCGACGGCTTCAACGGCGCTGATCTCAGAAACGTTTGCACCGAGGCCGGAGTCTTCGCGATACGCCTCGAACGCGAGTACGTCATTCAGGAGGATTTCATGAAAGCTGTTAGGAAAGTCTCGGACAACAAGAAACTCGAGTCCAAACTTGATTACAAACCTGTTTAGTTTCGTTTTCGTTATTTTTTTTTCTCGAAAATATCACTAGACGAACGATATATCGTATATACACACAAGATAATAACGAAACCGTTCACACTGGAGCTTCGATTTAAGATTTAATAATAAAAGAAGGAGAAAGAACTGCGCTTACAATGTTTGTATTTGTCAGAGGAAACGTACGAATTATATTGATTTAAACACAAAGGTCTACGTTTTTGACACTTTTGAGGTTCCGTGACTACTCGTAAGGGAACCCACATTCATTCATTTCCGTCCTTCTCGTATAGCAAGCGTCCCTTTGGGGTCGTCCATTAATCGCGTGAGGCTCAAATAGAGGGATAACATCACGATTGATCATGGGGGGGGGGGGGGGGGTATTGTGACTTATCGCGTGTATTTTTTTTTGTGTAACTGCGCGGACAATGCCATTTAAATATATATATGAGGTATTCCAGGCCAAGTGTGTAAACCCGTGACCCTGACCCTCGGATTTCTTTGATTTTTTTTTATATGATCGCATTGAGTCTAAAATACACCCTCATAATTTTTTTAGATTTTTCCAAACATCCCTTATTAAAATTTTTTTTTTGAAAAAAAAACGCCATTTTTTAACAATCTACAAAAATTCTGGAAAAACCGTGATAATATATGAAAATTTTCGAGCTATCACCCGTAGTGGGCAGATTTTTTTTTCTGTATTTTACAAGCTATTAACGTTCTCAAAATTCCAAAAAAATCTCAAATAGCTCACCTTGAGCAGATACTGAATTATTTTGGTACTCAAATTAATTTGGTTGATGATTTTCGAATAATGAAATAGGAATTACCGGCTTTAAATTGAAAACATTACCAGTATTTTTATTAACCGATTGAAAAACGAACTATCCCATTTGTTGCCATGAGAACATAGATACAAAAATTCACAGTTAAAATCCAATCATCTGGAAAGTTTTTAGTTATGTTTTCGAATTTTATACGGTACATATTTTTCACTCGTAGAAAATCGTTTTACATTTATAATGCCGTTTATTTGAGGAATTATGCTGTGCAATCTTTGCGTTCCCGGTATTCGCTTGCTATTGAAGAATCGACTTTCTAAAATATTTTTGCTTCATTGTACCGATGTTCAGGTGAAAATTTCACTGTAATATTGGGAAGATTGTTTGATTGTGAAGTCCACTCGAAAAGTCCTTGCGGAGTTATTATTTGGCGATCAGGTGGTAACTACAAACTGGTGCGGGCGGCTAATCTTTTTACGGTGCCACAAGCACCTTTGCCGTGAGCTGTTGGAAAATAATGCCATTTTGCACTGATGCCATAATCCTCCTTTTGGTAATATATGTTTATAAAGTTAAAAAAAAAATTAATTGTTGTGCGGCTCCATCCGAGAAATATAATTGTGAACCCGCTTCGTTGATTGATTTTATAAAATCAATTATAATTCTGGTGTAAATATAAACGGCTATTGAGTCATGCGTCAAGCATTCTGAAATGACCACCAAGCCTTTGTGATTAATTTCACGGTTATGTTTGGAATACACAACAAAAGGATATATCGTTGCCTGATTGTTGTTCCAGATGAATCCGGGAGCAGCATTCTGCACGACGAAGGCGTAATTTGCCGTGAAGTCACAAAGCGCGAGAAATTCACCGTCTTGTAACGACTCTTTCGTTACTTTCATAACATTTCTTTGTTGCTTTGTGATAAATGAATGCGGTAAAAGAATTTTTACTTTTTCGCAAAAGTCGTAAACAAATTCGGATGCGTTTTTGATCGTGGTTTCGAGATTCGTACGTGGCGTTGATATCCAGTGTTTATAAGTAATAGAGTCAATATCCTTTTCTTCCAAAACATGATTAAGGAAGTCTTGTAGCGTTTCTGTTCCTGGGCAACTTGTACATGTTCCACTGTAGCACTCTGGAGTTGGATCGGTACATATTATTAAGGCCAAACAATCGTTATAATGTTCCAAAGGGTGTACTGGGTCCTTGGTCAATGCTTGTAAGTTACAGCCTACAAAAAAGATTAACATAACCTTATTTGCACTAAGTTTATTTATAGCTAATTCGTTTTTCAATTGGTTAATAAAAATACTGGTAATGTTTTCAATTTACGGCCGGTAATTCCTATTTCATTATTCGAAAATCATCAACGGAATTAATTTGAGTACGCAAAATAATTCAGTATCTGCTTAAGGTGAGCTATTTGTGATTTTTTTGGAATTGTGAGAACGTTAATAGCTTGTAAAACCAGAAAAAAAAATCTGCCCACTACGGGTGATAGCTTGAAAATTTTTATATATTATCACGGTTTTTTCCGAATTTTTTTAGATGAAAAAAATGTCGTTTTAAATAAGGGATGTTTGGAAAAATCTTAAAAAATATGAGGGTGGATTTCAGAATCAATGCGATCATATAAAAAAAATCAGAGAAATCCGAGAGGGTCAGGGTCACGGGTTTACACACTTGGGCTGGAATACCTCATATATTATTTCGTTTTTCATAATAAAATACCGCACTCTGTATCGCTTGTGTCTGACGTTTCTTAACAAAAAAATATACGTGATGGGGGAGGGGGGGGGGGGGCTAAAAACGTGGCCTAAAAAACCTCATGTGATTAATGGACAACCCCTTCTTGTAATCCTTTCGTTTAAGCATTTGAAATAGTTCATGGACGCATTTGGCGTGACTATCTGCCGCGAATTTTCAGACTGTTGGAAGTTTTTTACATCCAAATGTTAATAATTGTCGGTGTTTTCGAATAATGGTGACCAATAAACGACGGATAGTTTCGCAAAGTTTTCTAAATTAGTTACGGGGGCCGATCCCTTTAGATAGCTGAAAATAAGCTATTTTTAAAAGTATTTTTGTGTCTAAACTGTTTATTCTACATAATTCATATTTTATGGACATATTACGTTTCAATTTTCCAATTTTTTTACTATTTGAAAATGGCGGCTGTGCGACACTTGCTTCGGAGACGGTTACACGGCGTACATTCTAGCGTGGGCATAACTGTCACGCATATGGAAAACTGGGAAAACTCAGGGAATTTCTTCCCCCTGGAATAATCAGGGAATTTTTTAAATTATCTGGATTTTTGCCAGAATTTACTTTTTGTAAGAATTACGAAAAAAGAAACTGACTTGAGAAACAAAACTGAGATTATAAAAACGAATATTTTTGTACATTTTTATATTTATATTATTCTTCATTGTCTACAAAAAAAAGTTATGACAGTGCCAAACAATGAAAATTTCAAAAATTAATTTACTGTAAAGCTCTATACATTTGCATTCGATTTGTCGATACACAACCACACAATGATTATTGTAGATAAGTGTTTTTATTTTTTATTCATTGGCACCGACGTGAACATTCCTGTTTATAATAAGGAACAGGTTCTGTATTTGCTTTAAAATGATTTTTTACAGTGTTCAAATTATTTTTCGAATTTCAGTTTTTTGTAAATTTAAGATAGTAGTATAAAAGAAATTATGTTCTCTACTTGACCCTAATCTCCCTGGAATATTTGCAAAACCTGGAAAAGTCAGGGAATTTGTTAGTCAATAACGCGTAGCAACCATGATCTGGTGCATTGATCTGCAACATCAGAGCCAAGAAATTTTAGGTTCCTAAGATCCACTCGCTTCATGTGCACTTAAAAAATCCAAAGCAAAGTGACAAAGCCAAAAATGCTACGTATTTGAAAAAAAAAATTCTATTTTTATGAAATTTTTACTATAAATGTTAATAATGAATAGTTAAAAAATAATAATTTTCAAGGAACTTTAGCTTCAGATAGAGCGTGTAGGTCTTACAAATCTAAAACTTCTTGGCTGTACTGTTTCAGACCAATACAACAGACGCTACGTTGTACGCCGTGTATGAACCGAGTGAAGTACAGGCGTCGTTTTTTTAATATCAAATAATGAAACAAAATCTTTGGCTAATTCCAATATTAAATATGTACATAAACTTTTAATTAAGTAGAATAGTTTCGCCCCTAAAAAATCTTGAAAACTCGCTTATTTTCGGCAGCCCAAAGAGATCACCCCCTCAAGGTATTCCTTTCGCGGACGGGTGTATTTTGTCGGAGCATACGCAGGGCCTTTCTGAATCATCGGTAAATTAGTGGCGCATACTGAAAATAAGTCACAATCAATTATTAAACCTAACGATAAAATTAAATAAAAAATTTCGCGCATATTTAGTAGATTTAGACATTTTTACATTTTCATTGAAAAGTCGCGGCTACGAAAATTCTTCTGCTAGTCACATTTTTCTAAGTTTTATGATTTATATTTTTTCTAAACATTCGGCGACCCCGTTTTTATCGTCGTTACGGAATCTTTAGAATTTTTTACACGCGTTGAGCGGTTTGTATCAGGCATCTAGAGTTATTTAGTGTACAAATTATAAGATAGGACAATTATAAGATATAATGATATTATTTAGTGTACAAATTGTAAAATAGGCCTTGAGACGAAAAATTTGGAATACGCTATTCGGCAAGGTGAAAGCACATTCTAGTTATTGAGCGTACAAATTATAAGATAGAAATGTGACCAGCGTGTCATCTCCATAAAGTGCCGTATAAATGAGATGATTTTTAATCGTAACTTTTCCCTAAAAATTCGGTAACTCGGCTTGAAATTCTACCAGTATACTGGCATTCTCACTTGATTATAGACGAAATCCAGTTAATTGTTAAATATTCGAGTTCGTGGAAGGAAACTTTAAGTGTCAATTTGATATTGCAACTGTGCCCTATTTTGTCTCTGAAATGCCAGTCTTCTTGGAGAAAAGACATTCGTCACGCGGTACATTTTCTTCTTCGCCTTCATCGTATGCCCAAAAACAGCGCCTTCGTTCCCAAACAAACGTAAAATCCGAATTTCTTGTTAAATTGTGTTTTATTACAAAACTAAAAGATCCAAATTCTGCGTCAATTACCCAAACGCGATTTTTTTCTCTCGCGGTACTCCTGCACGTTGTCGAATTTTCGTTTGTAAAGAATAGGAAAGAGGCTCTGCTTGTTGGCGTTTTTCCTCAGCGAGGACCACCGTCCGTTCAGTTCGGTCAAGCTCTCGTTTCTCGTCCGGTCAGCTTCGTACTTGTCGTTTCGGAGATTGTAGAGCCGGAGGCCCCGTTCGTCCAGTATCCAGAGTTCTCCGTCCCTCGGATGACACTCCAGAGGTTCTTCCTCCAGGGTCAGGGTCTCGCAATCTCGTAGCTCGTGTCTGTCGCGTAGCGAGTAAACAAGTACTCTCGAGCTGCTGTAAAAAGTGAGAATGAGTAACGTCTTGTCGTCATCTACAGCTGCCATTGTCAAATGTTTGACGGGTAACGTTTCGACGCGTTCCGTCAGTTCAAAACATTTAAGGCTCTCGTTCAGCGCGTCCAGCTCGTCGGAGGGAATGCACTCAGCGAAGCTGTACGACGATAGTTCCTTCCCCGCCGCGTAGTCCCAGAACTTGACGCGTCCGTCGCCACCGGCCGATACGAGGATGTCGGAGTGGCGGGGCGACTGGGCGACGGTGGTGACGAATTTTTCGTGACCGAGGCAGTAGGACTCGATGTTGTAGGCGTTCGGATAGCGAGATACTCGAATCTTCTCGTCCCTGTCGGCGCTGACGATGCGAGCGTTGTCCTCCGTCACCAGGCAATCGAGCAACATCGACAAATGGCCGAGGATCAAACGCCCTGGTGAGCCCGGACTTCTCGTCTCGTAGAGATAAACGTCGCCGGATTTGTCGGCGACTATGACGTCGTTGTCGGGCGTGAATCTCGCTCGGCTCGCTGCTCTCGCTAGTGTACGATTCGAGATCAACGATCGCGACTCGCGCTCGTAAAGGCACAATTGCTTGCGATTCGTACATACGCAAAAGTGTCGTCCGTCCCGCGACGTGAAAATCGCGGTTATACCGTGATACGCATCCAGGTCCGCGTTGTTGTGATGCTTTTGATTCGTGTCGATTGTCAATTTTGGCAATAATATCGTGCTCGTCACGCCACTCGACAAATCGTAACTCAGCACGCTCTCACCGCTGCACATTATTATGTCGTTTTCGTAAACGGTGAAACTCATTTTGTGTCCCACGGTGAATGTTTGTACGCCGTGAATGTTGAGGCTTGAAAGGCGCACGTGGCTTGTCACTTCTTGGGGGAAAATGACGCCGGATAACGGTCATTTAACTTTATTTTGCAATTACCGACGTTTTCGTGCACAGAGTCCTTGATCGTTCAGCATCTTTACATTTTCGTTTCACAACTGATGAAAAGTTATGGTTTTTTTGGTCAAATTTGAATTAAATGACCTATATTACCATAATGGACCTTAAATTACCTTAATTGGCCATGGCGGACCTCAAATGACGGCGACCAATTGAATTACTTTAAGGGTAATACACTGAGGTGAATTTTTAATTGAATTGCATTTTTTTAATTGACTTTGAATTGAATTTGAATTTTTAAATTTAATTTTTCACCTTACACTGGGGTGAATTTTTCAAAATATTGATTTTCGGTTTTTGACGGATTCTGAAAATATAACGTTTGAAAAATATTCTGCGGAAATGTCAAGTCGATCTCTTCTGAATTGAGGGAGTTATGGACGATTTTAGATAGGTTCCGCGAACCGGCGAACTTTAAACGCGTTTTGACTTTTGCAGGATGGGTGACCACGATATCTCAAAAATCACTGCACCGATGAATTTCAAATTTTACAAACTTCTTTGACATATCAAAAGGCAGTGCTTGAACGGAGGAATTTTTCGATGCATCATTTTTTTACCGACGAAAAAAGTGTTTTTTTTTTCACCAATAATCGATACATTTTTTTCGAAAATCAATATTTTGTTGAAACATTTCTCTAAGCTCTAGATAATTTCATGCAAAAACTAAATAGCCTGATTTTTTATTTCGGATGATTTGTCTCCGAGTAGCAGTGGTTACCGCGAAGGAAGCTTTTCAAACAGCGGTCTGCACAAACCATCGTACTTACCACTTATATAAATATTATTCATTACAAAAATTGCAAAATATACTTAAAACCATACTTTTTAACGTAAAAAAAGCATTCGATAACCTGCACACGTTTTTATAGACAGTATTCATGAAAATTCCTCTCTTTACCGGCCACGAGCTGGGTGTAACCCTTTAAATGACCATGGCGAATCTTAAATGACGGTGGTCAATTAAATTACCTTAAATGATTATGACGGCGGCCAATTAAACGGCCTGAAATGGCCATAACGGATTTTATATGATGGCGGCCAATTCAATGACCTTAAATAACCATGACGGACCTTACATGACGCCGGCTAATTAAAATACCTTGAATTACCAATGTTCGAAATACAAATGCAACCTAACTTTTCTCCTTACCCACGGTTGGTAGTACAGATCAACGCGTCCGATAACCGTCACTTAAGACGGAATGACACCTCATCGCGGTCGGTATGGTAGAACAATTATAGATTCCCAAAAATCTCTGAAACGGCTCTTCAGATCCCGTCGAAACTTTGCCAAACGACGTCAAATAGATAGACGAATAGCTTCCAGCCCCTCAAATTTTCTAAATTTGAGGGGCTGGAAGCTATTCGTCTATCTATTTGACGTCGTTTGGCAAAGTTTCGACGGGATCTGAAGAGCCGTTTCAAAGATTTTTGGGAATCTATAATTGTTCTACCATACCGACCGCGATGAGATGTCATTCCCTCTTAACCGTGTGTGGCAACTGCAGGCCTTTCCGTGTCTGTAGTGCTTATCGCATCGTTTTGGCATTTTATTATTGTATACAATAATACCCTGCGACTGTTTCATCTAGTTTTATATTCTGGAAGTCACATATTTCGTTACTATAGCGTCTGTTAATTAAATTACCTTTAATAACCAATGTTTGGAATACTATTCCAGCCTAATCCTCTTCTTATCAACAGCCGGCAATATAGCGTCCGGTAACGGTCACGTTATCCTGTTTTTATCAATATCATTCTACATAATGCTTCCGGTTAACATATTTTGTATAATCGATAAAAAATGACGCCTTTTTCAATTATATTTTACGATTCGCGACACCTAAATACGAGACGTATTTGAGCAATGTTGCGGCCGTTAAATGGCCGACTCTCGGGTAATAAACCTAACCTAACCGCTCTCTTATTAGCGGTTGGCAATGTAGGTTCTATGCTTACGAAATTGACACAAAAATCAGCTACACGGACCTGCATAATCAAATATTTGTTTTAAAAGTTCTCGTCTGATCTCAATCGTTTCTTTCGAGGAGCTCAAATTGCAGCTGATGACATCTCTGATTGCGACATAGTAAGAGTTACGTGTGTGTTAGGTGTACAAATACCTTCTCGGCCCTTTTTCATGAAAATGATTATTTATTTACTTAAAAGCAAAGTACATTTTAATAGGAAAAGTAATCTTCGTTGGCTTCCACACATTTCCCCCACCCGCCAGGTACATTGCAAATTCCTTGGCGGTAAAAAGATGGTGGTTTTGAACCGATAAAGTCGGTATTGAAGTTTTCGATTTCATCGGACGTTTTGAAGTGGCTATCAGCCAAATGATGTTGGGGCGATTGGAACAAGTGAAAACCCGATGGAGCTAAGTCTGCTGAATACGCCGGATGTGGCAAACGTCCCCAGCCCAACGAAGCCAAAGCGTCTCTAGTACTTCTTGCTGTATGTGGTGTGGCATTGTCATGCAGCAATATGACTCGCCTAGGTCCTTTGTCTGTGTAAGGCCGATTCGAATCTTGCCGAGCTTTTCTAAACGACTGGAAATGTCTTGTTGGGTAACTTCTATGTAGTAGCAAGCTCCGATTGCTTTTGGCAAGTACTTCGTTCAGCAACTCTCGTCTTCATATATGCGGAAGTATTTTTGTTTCAATTCGAACGCGAAAAACATACAGTGCCTAATATGCGCGTTATTGCAACTCATTTTGCTCACTGTGCTGACGATGTATATTTTAAGGTTATGTCGAGTTATTAGTCCGGAAAAATAGTCTGCTAGGTTGGTATTATACAACACAGACTTGGATGGACGTTTTCTGTTGTTCAAATACTCAACACAGCTCATTTTATCTCTACCCACTATATATAATAAACATTTTGGCGATGTGATCAGAAAATTGACTGCAAACGTCGGAAATATGGCCACTGACAAATCAACTACGATCTTGTTTCACGATATTTCGGTTTCGCAACAAATATGAAAGCGATCGTGAACGACAAAACGTTCTAAAAAATGTAAATAAAATTAAAATCGACTAGGTTTTCAATTTTTAATGCGCGATATCAACTCAGGAGTACAGGCCGTGCAATAACTTTCCGAGAAACGTTTCTCCAAATCACGTGTGTCAAATCGCAACTCGCCTTAGGCAAATTTTTTTCATCGTCCCATTTTTTCCTCGGTATTCACCGTGCTCGTGAATATTTCGGCGTTTTTGATACACAGCCTATTGTGAAATCGGTCGTCCGGACGGGCGCGCGCGCCCCGCTAGCTACACCGAAGCAACCCCCCGGGAAATAGCGTTCGAAAAAAAAGAGAGCGAGAGAGAAAAGAAAATGGATTATGTATATGAAGAGAGCGTAGTTCCAAGGGTTGGGGTTCATTCATTCATGGAAGCTGGAGTCTACCACGGTTTTACGTAGTTTGGTTGTCAGGGTTTTCGTCCCTTCGATTTGCTGCACAGATGACTGCTCCTCCCTCGGCTCGCCCTCGCTGGGCCGCGGGCCGCGCGAAGCGTCGCCGGCCGGCGAGCGACAGCAGCGCCAGAAGGCGCGGGTGGTGGAGCAAGCTCTTCGCCAGTGCACTGGAGCTTTTGTACTCCCCCACTCGTCAGTCGCGAATCGCGCGTCAGCCGGGTCACTTTTCTACGTGTTCTTGGTGCATCTCGAGGACCGCCGTTTCATCCGGAAAACAAACGGGTCGACGGGGGTAACCAAATAAATGCAGCATCCTCATAATCATTCGCTATCCACTCAAACCCGCAATATCGTCTTTACAATTCATCATTCATAACATTATTCAGAAATAACGAAGTCAACACGAAAGATAACGAGAATGAGGTCTGTGAATAGGTCGAGTGTTTGTTCAAAGTTGACGCGGTACGCAGTGATATTGTTGTGGTGAAGTTGTTGTTTGTTTTCTCGACATTTGTTGGCCAAAATTGCGACGACTCCGTGGCGCGGTATTGCGCCGGTTACCGTTGCGTTATTTTCACTTTTTATCTCATTATTTTTACGTTGAAAAGCAATCGCCGGCAAGTTATATTTCGTTTGTTGTGAAGCGCGCCACGGGCGGAGGACTCGCGAAGTGAGTTTTATCGCGCAGGATAAAAGTTTTCAATTCAATCGAGTTCGACGGTCCCGAAAACGCGCACTAGAGGACGAAGGAGAGAAAACATTTTTTTCTGCTTCAAGTGATTCGGTACTACGTTCCGTCGAGAGAGGGAGAGAGAGAGAGACATCGTGATAGGGGGAGACGAAAATATCTATACATGTAGGGCGGTCGAGCGTGCGGAGGTGACCATCGGAACATGGAAATATCACCGGCAATGTGAGTGACTCTTTTCACCTTTTGTTTTTAACAATCATCCATACACGTGGGTACAATGACCTAGTCGGGACATTTATTTCGACAGATTTTATCTTAATTTTGGTAAAATTAAATTATATTTTAAAAAACCAAACTTAAATTAAGAGAAAATTACATCTAAATTTAGTTTAAAAGAAAATTTAATTTAGATTTAAATTAAAAGAAAAAGAAATTTTCATTTTTATTCATTTGAACAATTCAAATGAAATTCTAATTGAAAGAAAATTAAATTACAGAACAATATCAATGAATTACCATTTCGTTTTGACTCTGCATTTTTTCAGTTTTCCAAATGTTTAGACCTGTTCTCATTTTTCAATTTCGTAATTGCTTTTATACAACCAAACATTACGACCCAAATGAATTCCCCAAGTATTCGAGGATTCACGGGAAATACGATTGCAGGCATACGCAGTAACCGATATTTGAAATTCTCAATGTATGACCTAGATGTAAAGTAAAGCCAGTCGGAAGTGGCGTATAGTACAGACGTGCTGTCGCTGTAAAACCCCGTAATCGGAAAAAATTAGAAGGCCAATTTTTTGGCTACTACAACCCCTACGAGTTTGGCGCCGTGAAACAAAATGATCAGAAAAATCCAGGCTTCAGTTTTGTCCACAGCGCCGAAGTCGTGGAAGTACATTTTGGGGGTGAAAAGGTTGGCTGAAATTTTGAAAAATTAGTTTTAATTCAATAACTCTTTAGGAAAAATTCGTTCACTTTTTGTTCAAATGGGAAAGTTGTAGCCCTGAAAATACGCATCGATAGAGTATTCGATCATCACTCTTCGATAATATCTTCACCCCCAAAAAAATGGTTAAAATACCGAAAAAAAATGTTTATTGAATTATTCAAAAACAATCAATTTTTCGGGCATGGTTTAAATGTACGAAATGTAAAGAATAGTTTTCTCTATATATTCGTTTCTATGGACCACCCTTGAATTTTGATTTTCCAATCCCTCTCGGGGGTTGAAAAAATCAAAATGAAATTCTGGGAAAATTATTGACCGCACGAATTCGCCGCCGTGGAACAATTTGTAGCTTGAACCCTCAGTTACATTTTTGTCCACAGCGCCAAACTCGTATCTCTTTATTTTCGGTCAATAGTTTCCCCAGAATTTCATTTTGAGTTTTCAACCCCCGAGAGGGGTTGGAAAAAGTAAAATTCAAGGGTGGTCCATAGAATTAAAAATATAGAGAACGTTATTCTCTAAATTTCGTACATTTAAACCATCCCCCCAAAATCGATTGTTTTTGAGTTATTCGATAAACAATTTTTTTTTATACTTCAACAATTTTTTTTGGGCTGAAAATATTATTGAAGAGGGATGATCGAATACTCGATCGACGTGTCTTTTCAAGGGCTACAACGTTCCCATTTGAACAAAAATTGTATGAATTTTTCCCAAAGAGTTATCAAATTAAAACTGATTTTTCTAAATTTCTCCCCTCTTTTTCAACCCCAAAATGTACTTCGACGACTTCAGCGCTGTGGGCAAAAATAAAGCCCGGATTTTTCTTAACATTTTGTCTCCCGGCGCCGACCTCGTGGGGGTTGTAGTTTGGCATTAATCCACCCCCGTCCCCCTTCAACCCCTAAAAAAAACCCGACATCCCGATTTTTACGCAAACTTGGATTTAGCACCTGCGGCACCTACAAAGTCACCTGTCAAAAAAGTAGCCTTCTTTTAATTTTTTCCGATTGCAATATACAGCGAGACTGTACTAGTAATATATAGACCGAGATTAAATTTTTCGGCTAAAGGGTTTCGACGATTCAACCTGTGCTGGATAATATTTAACTTCATCAGGGCAATACTCTCGACAGTGATAATGCCGCGCCTCACGAACGCCGCAATTTCGTAGCCACTCAACTGTCACATGCGAGGGAGAACCGAACGAGAAAACGAGCAGAATGTCAGTACGCTATGATTAATTACAATGACGTTGTAGTTTCCATCGTTGGAATTAACGAAAATTAGTTGTTTTTAATTGCTAATTTTTTTCGTTGCCGCTTTAGGCTTCGAAAATCACTCAAACGTCTCACATATTTTCATTAAAGATTTATGACCTCAAATCATCAAAAAAAGTCATATAAAAAAACATATTATAATAAGAATTAAGAAATGAAAAATTAAGCAAAAAAAATCGTTGCATGCCAACAATGCAAACTTCAACGTCATTAATTACACTACAATCATGGAGTGAACGATTGTGAAATTTCCAAAGAATTTTATTCTATACATAAATTAACCATGCAAAAAATGTAAAGGGTCTGCTTGAGGCCCAAAAAGCGTCAATTTTCAATCTTCTTTCTGATGATAGAGATTTTTTGTCGAAAAATATTGATAATCAATCGATTTATTATTATTTGAGGGGTGAGGGTACTGCGACGAGCCGAAAATCAGGATTATTAAAATAAAAATAAAATTTGAGGAATAAATAAGATGATCGAAAAATTGTTTGGACATTTATTCGCATGTACAAAAACAAAGTTGTGTGCCAAATTTCATTAGAAAATATTAATAATCAAAGAAGTTATAAACAATCTTGCGAAGAACATTTAAACGTACGATGCTGAAGTTTGCATCGTTGGACGGCAACGAATTTAATTTAATTTGGCTCATTTCACCGACAAAAGTTCTTCAATTATTTTTTAAGATATTTATTTAGCGATCTATATTATGAATCCATCAAAACAGATCGCCTATAACAATAAAAATATGGAAAATAAAATATAAAACGAAACTTTCATTGCGTCCCAACGATGCAAACTTCAACACCATTTAAACGTGAGGTACTTGATTCTGGCCACCCGGTTGATCTGAAAGAACGAAACGAGTTTTTTTTTTCTTAAAATAGATAATATTGGCTAAGACTTGGCCGAGATTTTTTCGTTATCGTGTTTCAATCGCCAAATAAACATTTTTGATTTTTTTTCTTCGATTTTTCGAGAACCATTGACATCATTATTGTTGAACTAAAATATTAAGAAGAAAAACGTCGGTGAACACTTAACTACTGTTATGCTGAATAATTGTACCAAATTTCAAGTGAATCCGTTCAGTAGATGTCGAAGAATCGTTTACACCGTTTTGAAAAATATAGTTTCGAGGAAAACGCGTTTAAAATTTCACTAGCAGTTCTATTGTTGTAATAATAAGTGGAGTTCGGATTCGACAGCCGCCGGAGACGGACGTGTTTACAAACGCGATAATACACGCGAACCAATAGTGTCGGCATACAGCCAAACACTTAATTATTATAATCGTGTCGTGAAATTAATAAATCCAAAGTGAACTATCACTAATATTTATGCAAATAATATCGTCAAAGTTAAGGGTCAGCCAACGGCTGACCCAAGTGCAACCGCCCCCTGCAATAGTAAACCGCACATCTATGCACCCGTTTGGCTTGAAAGACACACGGAAACAATGGAATACGACGAAACCTCTGGTGAGGAAAACATGGAAACGTCTAATAATAATAAAACAACGCTACAAAAATTAGCGATGAAAAGAAAACCGACGCACAATTCCGGTTCGAGCGAGAATCTTCAATACACCGACCCTTTAGACGAGGCGAGAAAAAAGATGAAAAGAAAGGAAAATAAGCAGCCTGCTTCAATAAATATCGCCACATCATCAGCTGGCGAGAATGAGCAAGCACGACTGACATGTATATCTCGCGTCGAATCTGACAAGACTTAAGAAACGATACACAACAAAAACAACGACAATCGAAAACCTAGCCCGATTGTAATTAAATCAGCCCTACTTCAGCGAAACAGCTACTTACAAACACAACTGTATAATTTCTGCCGCAAGCAAAAAGTAGAACTCAAACACGATGGCGGTGCAAACTGGAGAATCAGATGCAACAACCCCCAATTCAAAACGGAACTACAGAACTTTCTAAGAGTAAATGAAATAGAACATCATACTTTCAATGATTCTATCGAAAAAAACAAACAAGTCATGATCAAAGGTATCAAGGCGAAACTGTACGAAGAGGAAGAACTAGAACTTATAATCGAACAAGAGTGGGGAATCAAACCTCTACAGCTCATCCTTTTCACAAATATCAGCATCTTCATGGTGTCTATCTTCCCGCCGGAGACAAAACTCCTTGAGCTGTACAAGAAAACCAGACTTGACGTCTGCGTCGTAAAACGCGAAAAATATCAAGCAAAAGAGAACCGAGCGCGACAATGCATGAAATGCCCCAACTTTGGACACATTGCCAAAAACTGCGAACGCAAAGAAATCCCTACGACAAAAACCATCGACCACATTGAAAAATGCTCTCTGTGCGAAAGCTCCGAACACGACGCTAAAAGCAAGCTATGCCCAGTCAGAGAGGCTAATATGGAAAAAGCAACGGAAAAACGAAAAAAAAACTAAATTCCATTCAGAAACCAACTCGACACGTAATACCCACACCGCCAATAATTAACTATGATAACGACTTTCCAGCTATCAGAAGACGACCTAATTACAGAACTGATGAGCAAACAAACAGAAACAAACAAAGCAACACAACTAACCGAACACAACAAACAAAAACTGTCTCAAGCAGACCAAACCTAACACCTACCACTGACTCGACTGAGCGAATTGAGCATTTCAGAAACAATGAGCTCACGAATCGCGATTACAAATCAAACCCAAACCAAAAAAAGAGAACACCGATAAAAATACCTATCAGTAAAGCAATAAGCGAAATCTCTTACGATGACGTTGACGCGAGTTTTCTCCTACCGATATTCAGAATAATCGACGAACTGGACAATGAATCTAAGATAAAATACACAATCGGAGGGGTGACGAATGTAGCAATCACTGTGCTAGATCGCCAGTGGAACGAAATTGAAAATTCATCGTGATTCTTCAATGCAACGTATTCGGGATTCATAAGAGAATAAATAAAATCAGGAATCTCGCCACGAAACACAATCCACACGTAATAATATTAAACGAAGTTAAAGTCAAGCCCGGTGGAATCTATAAGTATAATATTCAAGGGTATTTAAAAATCTCTGACAACAAAACAAACTATGAAACGCGGGGCCAAGGAGTCCGTGGAACCTTCATGTACACTAGAAACGACCTTTTCTGGTCCAGACTGAAATCACAGGACAATCTTGAGTGTTGTTCAATACTACTCAGCACTCAAAACGGTCAAAAAATTACTATCAACGGCATTTACGCAGCACCAGAAGAACACAACGTAAACAATGACATAGAAAATATCTTGAATACACAAAACTCGATCACCATCGGAGACTGGAATGCTCAACATCAAATATTTGGACATAGAGCAAATGATCAACGTGGGACCATCATATACCAATACATAAACAATGGTCTAGTCGACATCGCAATGGATCCACGAGGATCAAGGCCAAATTCCGTCTACAATAATATATTAGACTTCGCTTTGACCAACATCGCCGATAACATTACCTCTTGCGAAAATATCGACGACATCGGAAGTGATCACATGCCAATCATCGTAAAAATAAAAATAACACCAGAGCTCACAAAAAAGGCAGAACGAGAATTAAATCGAACGAGGAATGGCTCGAATATGAAAATCATACAACGCTCGCACAGCCGCTCCCAATACAATCAACTGACGAGGTCGAAAACGCCATCGAGCATCTTACATTCCACTTGCAGTCTGTCGTGCGCGGTATGACTCGTGAGATAAATAAATCCAGTGAACTATTACCGGATGAAATCCAGCAAACAATTCGCGAGAGAAATCGAGTGCGGTACGCTATGCGACGCAACGGATGCGTTCGGGATCCCGCTTGGATCGCGCGCCTACACGAGCTCAAATCGCGCGTGATTGAGCAAATACGCAAGTATAAACAAGAACAATGGTTACGCGTTATCGAGAGTGAAACAGACAATTGTAAAGCAATGTGGAAAATACAAAAATCCCTTAAAAGGCCAGAAAACAGGGTGCCTTTTTTTGAAGGTGCAACCACTCAAAAAGAGGTAGCGGCGATACTAATCGACGCTGCAATCATTCGTGAAAGCGCAGTAAAGAACGTACACAAATCAACAGTCGTTAACACACCCTCTAAGCCCCTACCGTTAACCAACGATCAGGAAATGAAAAAAGCACTAAACAAACTTAAAAATAACAAAGCCCCGGGACCAGACGGACTCGGAGCGAAGCATTTAAAATGTATGCACGACAGCTGTTTCGCAAGAGTCCTAGAAATCTTTAATTTCTGTTTAATTCACAATTATTATCCAAACATGTGGAAACTAGGCACGTGCATTTTTTTACGTAAACCAGGGAAACCTGTAAACGAATCGTCATCATGTAGACCGATAACCTTGCTTAATATAATGCAAATGGTTCGAACGCATAATTAAAAACAGAATGGACTCTTGTTTCCAAATACTACCAGATTCTCAACATGGATTTCGACCAGCCCTGTGGACAGACAGCCAGCTAACCAGAACGATGCACATATCCAAAAAGCAATAAACGAAGAAACAACCTGTTACGCTGTCTCGCTGGATCTCTCCAATGCTTTCGACAGTATTAACCATGCAGCATTGGTATATAAATTAATAGAAAAAAATATTGATGTGGGCATAATAAAAATACTCGAGTCATATCTCCTAGATCGGAAATTGCAGTTCAAATTCCTAAATGAGACATGCGAGGCCATTCACCAACCACTCGGAGTCCCACAAGGATCTGTGCTTGGGCCGATAATATTCAACCTCTATATCTCAGACGTCCCGCACTCGGCCAGTCTTAGCTCCCAGTACGCAGACGATATGATGATATTGAACAACGGACATTCCCCTTGCCGAGCGCAATACCTGGCGGAAAAGAACACGCAAGAATTATTTGAATACTATCACAAATGGGGACTCAAATGCAATGCTTCAAAAACACAAGCGATGATCTTCGGACGACAACATCGACATATAGAGCAACGCGGAATCAGCATTGTCAATCCACGAACCAGGAACGTCGAAATAATAAATCCAATAAGGAAACTCAATTATCTTGGAGTAACTGTCTCGTGAACCCTTAAAATAACACCGCAATCCGAGAAAAGACTCGGAATTACGAAATTTGTAGGCAACTGTCTGCAAGGAATTATTGGGCGCTACAGCGAAGTAGACGCATACATAAAATGGAGAGTCATCAGAGCATGTATTCTCCCATCACTGGATTATGGCACCGGCTGTTTACTACCACTATATAATAAAACATCCCTACGAAAAATGGAGATAACGTACAAAGCAACGCTTAAACAAGCGACCGGTCTACCGGTATCTTTTCCAACTGCCGATTTGTGGATTATGACGGGCGAGAAACCCTTTCTCGAGCGCCTCTGCGAGATACACCGAAACAATCTGGACAAACTCGAAAATCACGCCTGCCCCTATTTACGTGGATTCACACCAGAAGATCGCCGGCCATACGACAACCCATCGGCGAAACCTAACATTCTTTGCCCGATCCAACTCCCCCTCCTCTAAATCCCCCCTCCTAAATTACCTATTCCATTTTTATTATATTTATTAGAATTAAGTAAAAAAAAGATGTAGAAAAGCAAAAAATATCAGCCCGAAGGCAAATAAAACACTGTAATATATGTAAATAAAACAATACCCTATCCCATAAATGGAGAGAAACCTTAGAGACAATACTCGAAAAATGTAAATAAACCAAATCAAAACAATAAAGAAGAAATTGAAAAAAAAAATAATAATAAGTGACCGTTCGTCATTTTCACAGTAGCCAAACCCCTTAAAAAATTGCCGCGTTGCTGTATGGCCGATCGGTGTAGGTGGGTCTTCTGAAAATAAAAATAAAAGATGTACGTTCAGTATAATAACAAGACTTTTGTATAACCGAAAACATTTTTGAAATTTTGATAATCTCGGTAATGGCAAGCTGTAGAAAAAAGTATCATGTTGAAGTTTGCATCGTTGGAATGCAACGGAAGTTTTTTTTTCATATTTTTATTTACTTATACTTATTATTATACAAAATGTTCTTTTGCGAATTCAGATTGTCGGTCATTGAAAAAGCATCTTAAAAATAGTTGGGGTTTTTTTTGTGACCAAAGCCTGCCAAGAAAAATGTATGGAATTCAGAAAAAAATTGACTTCCATTGCATCGCAACGATGCAAACTTTAATCTGGAGAAAAGTTCGATTGTCGACAATAAAAAACTTGAATAATTTGTTATTAATAAATTAAAAAATCATTCGGTCCTACGATAGAAAATGTTATAAACTATGCGCTGCCCGAGGTTGAAGTAAATCGGACGAATGGATTTTGAGATACGACTTTCACTCTGTCATACAACATAGTTTTGAGAAAAACGCAAAAGAGAAATGAATTTGATGACGTTGAAGTTTGGATAGTTGGAATGAAACGATATTTTTTTTCATTTTTATCTCGTCTTTTTTAAAATCATTATCCAAAGATTTTCTTTTTTGCAAATTGAGGTCGTAAATTTCTAATAAGAATACGTAGAAACGTTCGAGCAATTTTCACAGCCTAAAGGCGGCCAAAAAAAAGTTGAGTTAAAAAGGATTCATTTTCATTGCGTACCAACGATGCAAACTTCATGCGATCTGAACCTTCACAAAAATAGTCACAGCAAGTTTTCGAGTTTCTACAAAATTATTGTTGCAAATTAAAGTTAAGACCCTACACTATAAAACTACGCAATAAAAAACCCTATTGTTGATATTTCAAGCTTATGCAGACCTTTCAAAGCATTGTGTGCCTTTTCCCGGCACAGTCGAACCTCAATATGACAAATCTCAAGGGAAGTTCGTTGTGTCGAGTTTTCGTTAAATGGAGGTTATGTCATACCGAAGTCATGTTCCTCAAAATGTTCTTTAAAAAAATACATCAGTACAATAAATATGGGGATATTTTTTAAAGAAAGAAAGGTTTAATTTAGATAATTTTTTACAAGCAATAAGCAATTAGAGCCTAATGAGCATGATTACGTCGTTGTATCAAGGTTTCGGGTGTCTATCGGAAGGGAATGGACAAATCTTCGTAATATCGAGGATTTCGTTATATCGAGGTTCGACTGTATCCTTCTCATCGTATCTGATTGTGATAGTAAGCCAACGTCCCATAAGGACGCATGCAAACCTACCGCAAATTAAAAGTTTTATAATTATTCAACGGTATCGGATCGATCCCAAATATTGCGTGCAGACTCGCAACGAACGAACTAACAATGCACCAAACTTCCATCGCCACGTCAACATTTTGCAAGGCTCCCATACATCCTCACGAAATTGAAGGTTGCATCGTTGGAGCTCAATGAAAAATTTATTTTTAGTTCCTCCGGATAAATTTGCTCGAAATCCCTTAATTGTTTTTCAGAACAATTATTCGAAGATCTAAAATATAAATATGTAAAAGAGGATTTTTCATACGAGAAAAAAAATTAAAATCTTCTGAAGAATTTTCGTGGCATTCCAACGATGCAAACGTCAACACCTCCTCAATGCTGATTCACTAACAATGGGGAAGCGAAACTCTCGGTTAAAATTATCCCTAACGCGACCGAACCACTTGATTGCCTAAAACACTAAAAGTAGAAATAATTCCACCGTCTATAAAATCCAATCATACCAATAGCAGTGACGACAATCTTAACGAGAAGCTTGCATCGTTGAAGCACAGCCGAAACTTTTGATTTTTCTTAATTGCCTAAATACCTTTTCCCCGAATTTGGGCTAAGAAAATCTTTCAAACATTTTTCAATATCCTTGTCGAAAATCTACAACCAAAAACTGGCAAAAAAATAATGTAGATAATAAAAATAAATCCGTTCGAACCGCCGCGTAGGTTAAACCGTCCGTGATATTGAAGTCTGCATCGTTGAAATGCAACGATTTTTTTTTTTCTAGTTGCAGATTTTTATGGCATATAAAAGTTACGGTAAACTTTTTTGAAGATCCTCATTAGAGACCTACAACCTAACTCTATCGGCAAATATTTTGGATAACAGTAAACATTTATTTTCTTTTTCTATGCCTGTAAATGAAAGTCCGTTTTCTGTCTGTCCCGGATAAACTTCGGAACCAATGGTCCGATCTTGATGCGGTTTTCACCAGTGTATGGCGTATTTTCCGGTGCAGGTTATAGGCTACGGTACTATTACGGTAGTTTATCGCGGGGCTGAGCAGTCAACAAAAATGCCGAACAAAAATGTCAGACGTACAAACATTCAATCTTTTTTATCTCTGGTATTTGGTGGTTAAAGAATTTAAAAAGATTCGTGAAAACTCAGTATACTGTACACGATAACATATATTTAATAAAAATGTAATCTAAGATTGTGGCTAACACTCCACCCTTAATATTGAGCAGCGAACAAAAATGTCGGACACGCTGAAAGAAAATGTTCACAACGGAAACACCAACGAGCGAGTACGCGCCACCACGCACTTCACTCGACACGTCTACTCCACTGTTTCTCTTTTCGTGATCAGACGATGTTACTTAAGTACTTGAATATCACAGAGATTAATTTGATGTTTTCACAACGCCGAAAAGGAAATCCGCTCATGGTCGCAACAGCGGAGAATAAATAAGTACAAAAGAATTTCCGTTGCAAACTTCAACATCATAAACCGCGACCATTGAATGGACGGATAACGACACTAATAAAATGAAAATATTATTAAATTCTAATATTATACGATTATTATTATACTTATTATTATTATTATTAAATACACTAAGTAAAATTAAAATATTATGAAAACTAGTTTTTCAAATGATCTAGCTGAGAAAAGATATTATTCTGATAGTAGAAAAAAAAATTTAGATTAAATGCATGAAATAATATTGGAGGAATTGATAAATGAGTAGCGAAATGACCAAATCGTCAGTGAAAGGACGAAATTATCAGTAAATGGACGCGTAGTATAGATGACCGCTGTAAAGGATAACTATTAATTATTTATTTTTTATTAAATGCTAGATTTGGAGATCACTATGGTGCACAAAAACTAACATTCTTATACATACATACGTAACATTCTAAAAAAACTACCAGTTTTTTTTCGACAGAGAAATAAAAAATGTAATTCTGTCAACATTTCAAAAACGACTGAAATTATTCTATGACAACATTTAATGTTATGTAAATTGACATCTCTCAACAGTAATTGCTTGTACAATTTTCGGCAGATGAGTTAAATGTTCTACTCTGCTTTGAGAATTATCAGACCAGAGTCCATTTGTCCATTCACTGGAAAGAGGTTAGAATGCAGCACCAGTGGATAAAAATGTCTAATACTGATCTTTTATCACAAACTTGTTAAAAAAATTTGCGAAAAATAAAAAATTCGTTCTACCTCAAGCAATGAAAGTAATACTTAGCGTAAGTTTCGCGCTTTGCGAGTACCATAAACTAGAAAAATTCCGTGTGGCCTCAAAATTCGATATTAAACTGAGAAATCTGTTTTAACGACATCTGTGATTTTTTTTCGCTAAAGTATAATAATTCGAGTTTTTATCGACAATTCATATTCTTTACTTATTCTAAATATGAATCAGTTTTCGTCCATTCACTGGTCGGTTTACCCTAGTAATCGTGGCATTTTTTTTCTTTCACTTTCAATTTCTTTATCAGTATCCATTCTTATTTGCGAATTGCGGTCGAACATTTCCAATAAGAATGCGTGAAAACGTTGGAGTGATTTCGAAGCCTAAATCGGCAAAAAAAATTGGCAATTCGAAAAAATAACTGTCGTTGCATTCCAACTATGCAAACTTCAACGTCATCGAAATAGAGGCGTGTCATCCTGCCTAATGTCGCAACATCGTTCCACACACATGTACACGTAGCAAGGCATTTGCCGCGTATTTTTTCCATCCGGAACAACACAACTAACGCGCAAATGTACCCGAAAGGAAATAAAATTGGACGTTTTTAAGCGTAAAAAACTTCTCATTTCGTGCTTTGTGATCGCAAAACAGAGAGAAAAGTCACAGATACCATTATTTCGGTTTCGCTTTCCTTCTTTGCCTTGGACTAAACGTAGACAATTTACCAAACGAAATGAGGGGAAAAGGAGTTGCTGTTAAGGAAGAGAGGCGCCCAGTGATATAGTGCGAAAATTAAAGGGGAGAGAGGAGAGGAGGTTTCATTATTACAGCCTTTCAAGCCGTGATGCCCATTATCGCATGTACTGTGTGACACACACACACACACCCACACACACACACACACACACGCACGCACGCACGCACGCACGCACGCACGCACGCACGCACGCACGCACGCACGCACGCACGCACGCACGCACGCACGCACACACACACACACACACACGCACGCACGCACGCACGCACACACACACACACACACACACACACACACACCACTCTTAGGTCAAGTATAGACAGCTGATTCTAGACGTACCGTATGCCTCCTTTGTATGGACTATTTCATCCCGAATCGAACCCAATTAATTTTTTCGAAATCGACATATTTTCGCCACTTTTTTCACATAAGTATATTGCGAAGAAGCGAAAGATCAGAAATTTCTATTATACAAAATTATGAGAAGATATTTTAATAATTTTCGAAAAAAAGTAAATCCAATCGCAATAGTAAGCAGTGAAATGTCTTCTGAAATTCATAGATCTTTTTCGATACTCGATGTGAAAGTTGTTGTAATAATATTAGAAATGGCGATAAATCAAAATATATTATTTAGATAATGTATTTTGAATTATCACAGTTTATTTCTCAGAATTTGAAAATTCGATCATTATTAGACACCACCTTTGGAAAATCGTAATAATTGTCTAAAAATGCATTAAGTTTTATATTAATTTATTATTCTTTTTTTTATGTATTTATAAGTTTTTCTCATATATTCCTGTGTTCATATATTATAATCGTCTGAAACAATGGTATTACCTGAAACGATAAAATTCGAAGTTTAGTACTATTAACTCACAATCAATTCGCTCAACGTTAGGGTAGAGCCATCAAAAAGTGCGCGCCACCAAAGAGTCCGCAGTGCTTTAAATTGTTTCATTTTTTCTTGTGTTGGCAACACCACCTAACCTGCCAGTGGCATATGTCATGTTAAGGTGTTGGACAACAACTCGCTTCGTTAAGGTATTTATTTATGATTTCATAACTAATAATAGATTTTTGATGTGTTTGATCTTATTTTTTAACAATTTTAAACACGTTTTGTAAGGTTTGCGATTAATTTGCACCCAACGAATGTTATGATACTGAAATTTGGGATCCGAATTTTGTTTTTATTGAGACGTTATGTCGCCGTTTTGCTTGCTTACGAAAATTATAGTGGCCATAGACTAATAACACGTATTTGGTAAGAGTACGCACCCAAAGAGTGCGCACTCTTACCACTACTGCGCACATTTAGTTTCTATGAAACGTTCTCAGTGCGTACTCTTTGCAACACAGCACCTTAAGAGTGCGCACGGGTCTAGTTCTAAGTTTAAGCGTTTTAAAATATTTTTCGATATTGTTACATAACATTTATATTTAAAATAATGTTTTTGAATGACCAAAGCTCAATTTAAATAGAAGTACAGAGAGTATTATTAAAATTGATTTTTCTAGAAATAAAAGTTTATAAAGTGCGTGTTTTCTGGTCGCTTTACCCTATACGAGATGTTGAAGTTTGTATCGTTGGAATGCAACGAAGGTTAATTTTTATTCTGCTGCTCACATTTATTTCGCCGATTAAGGGTTCGAAAATAACCCAAACGTTTTTTCTTATCTCCGTCAGAGACCCACGAATTTACTCTATCAAAAAATTATAGATCACGATCAAAATGAAGAAATGCAAAAACAACTAGACAAAAACTTTCGTTGCATTGCAATGCAAACTTCAGCGCCATCGTTATACAACGAAAGTTCTCTATTATTTCTTCCTTGCTATTATAATCTAACTTTTTTTTCATTGGTTGAGGTCGTAGATCTCTGCTTAAGGGGAGATATACACCTAGGAGCCGGAAAAAGGGTCATTTTTGTGAATTTTTTAAAGGAAAACTATATGAAATTTCGGATTGGGGTTTTAATTATCTAAAAGTATATAAATTGAAAAATATGTTTAATTTTCTTTATTTAAAAATATAAAAAATATACAAGGATATTGTATGATCCTTGGAGCGTCGTAAAAAAATCTGCGTATACGGTACCCACTGGCGTTTCTTCAAAAATCATCTGAAAAGAAAACCAAAAAGATTATTAAATTAGATATTATAATCTAGTACTTGTCATAGCCGATTTTGAAAATATCGATTTATGACAAAATGGCGGACGTTTGAACATAAATAGTGATTTTTGGGCCAAAAATTATTGATTATTTTGCCTATAAAACAAAAACTAAGCAACGGAAAAAAAATCTTATGACAAGTACTAGATAATGGTGTATAGAATAACCACAAAAAACCTCAAGGCAATAGGTTAAGGCGTTACCCCCACTTGTAGCGCAAAAAAGGCCTTTTTCATGAATTTTTTTAAAGAAAACTACAAAACTTTTTTAATCGATCAATATACCATCTTAAAGAACACGTCTTGAAGAACTTTCAGTAATTTTTTTATTGAAAAATATTACATTGTTTAGTGGCAAATGGCCGTCAATGAAATAATGTTTTTATATACACGGTTTGCGGTGACCAACATTGCGGCGAAGTGGATCATCTGAAAAAAAATGCGGATGGATTTAGTCAAATATAAGTATAAACTAGTCTTTAATCGAAGGATTTTAAAAAATATTCATTTTTCACAAAATGGCTGACAGTCAAAGTTAATGGTTCGATTTTAACGAAAAAAAACGGCCGTTTTTTGGCTATAAAACGGCCATTTTTTTTCAAAAAAAAAAAAATCGAACGATTAAAGACTACATTTTTATGTATTAAATAAGCCTGCAAAATTTCAAGAAGATCGGTTCATTAGTGTTCGAGTAATGTTGGTCACCGACTTCAGAAATGCCATTTTGAGAAAAACGCGTTTAAAGTTTCAATTTCAGTTTACACGAAGAAAATATTTTTTTTTGTAACCTTACATAGAGTCATCTATTCCGGGCCCATACAGAAGTATGGGCCCGGATACTTATACTTCAAAAAATGCAATAAAAAAAATCGATTTTTTCAAAATCGTAAGTGGGGGGTAACCTCTTAATTGGTTTTCGAGAAATTTTGGGTACCGATTTGAAAAACGTGGTTTTGAGAAAAACGCGTTTGAAAATTTGGGAATGAATAAATCATGGTATTTATCAACTTACATGGAATCATCGATACCAGGCCTATAGTGTAGGTCTTCTACGGTCGACGGAATGGTCATAGCTTCTAAATCCTCGACCTCGACCATTTAGGTGTATATCTCTCCTTAAGATAGGAAACACCATTTGAGTGATTTTCCTACCCTAAGGCCGCGAAAAAAAACACGAGCAATCGAAGAAAAGTTAACTTTCGTTGCATTCCAACGATGCAAACTTCAACATCATCACACATCATACGACCACCGATGAATGTTCATCGTATAATCACATATATGCATCGTATATCTAAATGCATTGCAAAATAGAAAAAATGATATATTGGATTTTTTCATTCACTTTTTACTTCCACCAATGGCATTCCGACACACACGCATATGTATATGGAGTAATCGGAATATCGTATTGTGATATTGAACACGAATTTTTTGTAGCACACTACGTCAGTCAGGGTCGCTGGGGGACCGCGGCGGGGTTGATAGGGCGTGGAATGAACGATACATAGCCCATGTAAATGGGTTGCTACCGGTCGTGAACATCGCTAACGCGATTATCAGAGTTCAGGTTACTCATCCCGCTCTCTCTCCTTCGCTTCGCGTAATAAATGTTGTCGTTCGCAACATATATAAAGGCCGTTCCAGGTCAAATGGAAAGATGGCTGCGCTCGGTTCATTTGCATTATTTAATTTTATGGCAGTATGTTCCGGACCCCAAAAAATACTTATATAAGAACGATTCCTTGGTCCAACGATTGGTAACGGAACATTCCATGATGAATGAAAACTTGGCAATGAAAATTGTGGTACTTTTGAGAAAACCACATATACAGTGCGTCCTGTTATGAATGGATAATCCTGCAACTGCCGATAGGTCAAATCATGTCTTACTATATGCTGGAATTTCAGTTTAGTAAAAGTCCCATTTTCGAGGAGCTGAAAAAGCCAAGATTTTCTGCGCCTTGACCTTCATCCTTTATTTCTATCCCGAAATAAGCAAAAAAACACTATTCCCGAAATCTGCAAGCGTTTTTATAAATTTTTCAATAACATACTCTCCGCATCTATAACAAAATAGATTAGGGTAGCTCGAACGAGTTTGTCTCGGCTATGGTGCCGGCGACATATCACCGAATCAACTGATAACGTCAAATAATAAAAAAAAAACAAAGAAAATTGTTAATAATAAATGAACTATGCAATGTAAGAAAAAATCCTACGTACTTCCATAGATAATGTATTTTTCAAGATATCCCGCGTAGAAATTTCGATGGGGCCCAGATCAGGGTCCGATCAGGTTGCCTGACTGCCCTGGTAGGGCACTAATAAGGCAGCCTGAAAGGGCCCTACTAGGAAATGTAACGTTGTGTCACATATGGGCCTGATCTGATTGCGTGATCAGGCCCCTATCAGGTTGCCTGATCAGAAAGAAATGCATATAATATTTCAAAAAACCAAAATGGAATGAACCACTTAATTTAGAGTTCCACTACAATGATTTTGTATCATAATTGGTCATGCCCTGGCCTGCTGAAACATTTTTGTTCGAAGAAAATATTTCGCCTATATGGGAATCGAACCTCCTACCTTCCTACCCAAAGCTGGGCACGCTGCCCCTATGCTACCGAGTGCTTGTAACATCTTGGTCCCAGATATGGCATAACAGACCAAATGAATTCCTATAATTATTTGTTGTATCACATAAAGTATATCAATTAGTTAACATCATTGTGACAATTAAAGAGGTTTATCGAATAACATACTGTAGATTTTTGAAACTTAACCTTATATATATATATTTTATATATATATAATAAAAATAATTTATATGTATGTATGTATGTGTATATATATATATATATATATATATATATATATATAGTTCCTCTCTCTCTCTCTCTCTCTTCGCCTTATGAAGCTACCGAAATCTTCTAGCACGCATCCGAGTTGCATAACGTTTTTTGTCGTGACAGTCTATAGCACCTTTTTTAAATAGAATTCGGGAAAGCATCGAAACTCCGAAGCTACGATGCTGTAAAATCGAAGTTTCCATGTGAAAAATGAGAGGTTATGTGCATCTAGCGACTGCTGCGGCAGGCATAGGGCAAGCCTATTTATGGCCTCATCAGGGAAAGCCTTAGTAGGGCCACATTAGGGACAGCCTTAGTAAGGCCCTATCATGGAAAGCCTTAGTAGGGCCTATCAGGGCAAGCCTTGGTAGGGCCCTATCGGGGAAAGCCTTAGTAGGATCTTATCAGGGACGGCCTTAGTAGGACCATTTTCGTATAGCCTGATGTAGGGCCTAAATACTTCCGGCCCGATCGGGGCCGGATCAGGATGTCCGTAATAGGTGTTACCCCTATCACACCCCGATCGGGGCCTGATCCTGGTCAGGCTAACCCTAAGAAATTTCTATTCGGGATATTCAACATTTCAAGTGAATCGGTTGAAAATTGTCTGAGTTATGTTTCCGGCCAACTTAAAAAATGCAGTTTTGAGATAAGCGCTGCACAGCCGCCATTTTGAAATTAATCGCTTAAAAAAAATTATTGTATACAGTCACTGATATGTATGATAAACACCCTTTTTTGTAATCTCGATTTATTTGTAGTTTTTCTGAAGAGAAAAAAAGCTCCAAAAAGCCTTTTTCGGTCTCTAGGGTGGCCTAAGGCCTTAAATGAACTGCCAACGACGATGTTGAAGTTTGCATCGTTGGGATGCAACGAAAATTTATTTTTATTTTTGTATTGCCTCCTTTTTATTATCATCCAAAAAGATTCCTTACATATTTAGGCTGAAGATCTCTAAAAAGAATCCTAAAAAAAGTTCGAGCGTTTTTGGAGGCCTAAATTTGTAAAAAAAATTAGACTGCGAAACTTTCGTTGCGTTCCAACGATGCAAATTTTAGTATCATCTGCCAACGACACTTACTATGAAATTAAAACTCATTTAAAAAGCCGGTGTAGTAACTTGAAATATAGGTTGGTATAGGTCTCACCAGTAGTCACTTGACAAAGTCATACGAATTTTGCCGGCAGAGTCGCATACAGGTGCACGAATATTCCGCTCGTTCCATCAATTTAGTCACGTCAATCGACCGGATACAAACCGGTCAGACGTCTCTGCAGTCGGATCGAATTACTCTCGTTTGTTGTGTCTCTTCCTTCTCGATTCGACGAGATTCTCATGAATAATTGTAATGCACATGGCTGTAGTACCTCTTTTATACGGACCATCTCTTCGTTTCGTAATTGCCCATTATGATTTTCCTCGTCGAGGTGTATTTGCCTGTCTGAACCTCTTTTGTACCGTATTTATATGCATTATATTTCCATTTGATCACGTCGCTCAAGTTTTATTCTTTGAATCTCTTTTGCCTGCGGGGCCCTCATTAAAACTCGCGTATTATTTCATCAATCGTTCTCTTGGCTGAGCGTAGTTGAATTCGTTCGAAAAGTTGCCTCGATAGGACACTCGTCAGCGTGAGCCCTTGCAATTTCAAACAAAGCTTTTCAATTCGAGATGCAGTAAGTGCGAGATATTGATAATTTAGTAATAATAGTAATAATGCATAGTAATTAATGGTAATAATTTATAGTAGTAATAGTAATAATAATAACGTTCGTTTTAAATTTACGTATTTATTTATAGTAATAAAAGTAGTAATAACCGTAATATTAGTAGTAATAATTATAATACTCGATAATTAATAGTGATAATACTAGTAATAATAATCTGATCGCTAGGCACTTATAATATTGCTATACTTATAATGTTCACTTAGCAAATATATTTTATAAATATGTTTCAGTAATTGGGTACCGACACTTACAGTTAAGGGGGAAGGTCCTTTTAGGCAGCCGAAAATAAGCGAATTTACCATTTTTTTTTGTGTCGGACCTATTTATTCTACAAAACTAAAACTTTACGTATGTATTATTACGTCTTTAAATTTACCGATTTTTTTTATTTAAAAAAATGGTGGCTATACGACACTCGCTTCAGAGACGGTTTTCGCCTGAGTTGTCGCACGGCGTACTACCTAGCGTCCGGTGCATTGATCTGAAACATCAGAGCGAAGAAGTTTGAGATTTCTATACCCACACGCTCTATGTGAACCTTAAAAATCCAAAGCCAAGTGAAAATGCGAAAAACAATACGTTTTTGAAAAAAACGTATTTTTCATGAAATTTTTTCATGAAATTTTTACTATGGTATTTGTTAATGAAAAAGTCGTTTTTAAAAATAACTTTCAAGAAACTTTAGGTTCGCATAGAGCGTGTGCGTCTCAGAGACGTAAAATTTCTTGGCTCTGATGTTTCAGATAAATTCACTAGACGCTAGGCTGTACGCTGTGGAACAACTCAGGCGACAATTATCTCTAGAGCAAGTGTCGTACGTCCAGTATTTTTATATATTAAAAGAAAAACAAATTTGTGGGAAATTAAAAGGTGTAATAATGTGGACATAAAATTTTAATTATGCATAATAAATAGTTTCTATAACTAAAAAAAATATGAATAAAATAAAATTAATAACTAAAATAAAACTATAAATAAAATTATCTTATTTTCGACTGCCTAAAGGGATCTCTCCCCTTCAGTAGAATATTGTTTGCCCTGCTTATCATATGTAACTGATTATTGTAGTTATACTTAAGTATAATTACTTTTTAGTTAGTTACATTTCACACTCACATTAGGCGAGAGTCCGGGGGATTAGCTTAATAAATTGGCGTATAAACGTGTTATGGCAATATTAAATACGCGTTACAGTAATATGAAATGCAACAGTTTTACGACACTTGTTTGCATACTGCATTTTATATACTATGCACCTGTTAATTTTGATGCTTTTATCCTCCTCTCTTTCTCCCTCCTTTCTCTTCTCTCTGTATCTCTCCTCCTTCCTTTTCCAATGTCTCTCTCTCTCTCTCTCTCTCTCTCTCTCTCTCTCTCTCTCTCTCTCTCTCTCTCTCTCTCTCTCTCTCTCTCTCTTCGCGATTCGCCATTAATATGCATCGTGCACATTCGAAATGTAAATTCCGCGAGAAACCTACGCGACCGATATACGGCCATACGCGATGTGCATTTTGTCGATTAATTTATGCAATACGTAACACGGTGCACGCGGCATCCGCTCTATGCACCTATATATCGCCCTCATTAGCCCTCGATTGCCCATTTTTTTCAGGTTTTTGTACACGGATTCGCGCCGTCAAACCACATCGTTGAAATGCCACGGAAATTGTTTTTTTTTAAATTTTTTAAGTTTTTGTTATTATCTAAATTATTTTTTTGCAGCTTCAGCTCGTAGATTTATAACCACGATTCGAGCAAAACGTTCGAAGGGTTAGTATAGCCTAAGTGTGTAGGAAAAAAAATGGGCTATTGAATTTATTGAATTTAATTGCGTTCCAAAGATGCAAATGTTGTCAACACACAATATATTAGGGCAATGCAAGAACATCGATATTTACATACACGTGTGGGTGTGTGAATCGAGGTCGAGGGATTTCCATAGCTAACAATAATATCTGCAAAAAGAAGCTTGGGTGATTCAAGAGATTTAATTCCCCTTGCATTCCAACGATCCAAACTTCAATCCCCCAATTGAATGTCATTTTGTCGATGTGGATCGTTCTGGTGCACATATCGTATCCTTATCGAACAGTGTTCTCATTTTCACTCCAATATATAGCTGTTCGGCAAATTCCGTCTATTGCTATAGCAATAGGCGGAATTTGCCGAACAAGCAGGAAGAAAATTGGATTGAGAATCATTAGCCAAAAGTAGGAAAGAAGTAGATCAAGGTTATGTTATTGGGGTGATACGCAAACGCGCTCGTTGGGTTGGTGGTCGCCGAGCGCTCGGTGGTCGAGCCATCAGGACTAGCAGGACCAAATTTCCATTGACTTGTAGGTGCGGCGGCGCCTACGGCCTTTATCATACCCCTCTTTCATGAATAATATATACAATATGGAGATGAGCTATCCGATCCATCAAGCTCCATAAAATGGAACCTTCGTCATGCTGGATACGCGATTCGATATTATGGTGCTATAGTGTGCATATATATTCATCCAGGGTGCCAACACAGGGTCCTTAATTGTGGCGGAGCAACGTGGCCTGACTAACTTCGTTAAAAAAGATCACCTTAATTAACTCTTCGATCATCGACGCGCGGTTATTGGCGATCTCGGGTAATATTGAAACTGAACGGGTCATTTTCCAAGGAGATTTTTCTCCGGTACATGTACCTAAGTTGGAATTGGCAGCTGATGGGAAAAGTCATTGGATTTAATGGAAAACGATATTTTTTTTGGAACGATGCAGTGGGAGGAATATTTTCTAGGATTATGCTTTTTTTTTGCTAAGGATGAAGTTCGTGCATGATAAATCGTGTAGTTAGGTGGTTTAAGCGAGAACGTGCGCCTTGGCGTTCCCGGGTGCGTCAACGTGATAGTGTTACCAAGTGGCAGCGAAAATCAGCCGGTCTATCCGAACTTCCTCACGTTTCGTGTATCTTATCGTATCCTTTTCCGCACTCTGTCTCTCTCTTTCTTTCTGGTAGCTGCATCCTTCTCCCACACTGTGTCTCTTTCGCTCATGCGAGAGTTGAAGTTTACAACTACAAGTCTATTTATTAATTCTTTATGATTCTTGTGGAAGTATGGGACGGAAAGAAGCACCTGGCTTTGTCAGAACTGAGATAGAATTGAATTGTTGGTGGCATTGTTGGAATGCAACGAAGATTCTCTTCCAATTTTTCCGTCTCCAATGAGGATACAACACTTACTGACAATGTGGATTCAGGCTCTTCAAGGATCTTTACATTTGCAATATTCCTTTGAAAGCACTTGCTATTTTTCATTTCTTTGGGTCCTGCTAGCGTACTGTATCGCGTTTGCACGAGAGCACAGGAAAATTGTGGAAAAACTGTGCCGATACAGACATCTATCCGTGCAGAAATGTGACCGGCCATTTCCTACTTAATGTCGGGCACGACCACACTTGCCTTGTCTGATTTACCTGACCGGGTCCCCCCATGAAACAAACCGGGAAGATCGCAGAATTGGTTTTTTCAGCTTACCCTCTATGTTTGGAAATTACAATCTCCTGGCTGGGGTACGTTGCGAGCAAGTACATCTTCACGTAATGTCTATTCGGTCAAAACATTGACATGTGCTGACGGGTGGAACCTGTCTTCAAGAACTGTGTAAAGCTGCTTCGCTTTTTACCCCATCAAAGATATTTACAATTGATTAGGATAAAACTAATACATTTGTTGTCATTACATTCACCATTAAAAGCATTCATTTCATCGATGATAATGGACAAGGTTACATGCTAATCATAAGTACCGGGTTATTACAAGAACTAATGATTTGAGCATAATGAATAGCCAAATTCTTTATAATTATTTATAATTTGGCTATTTGTCATGCTAAAATCATTAGTTCTTGTAATATCCCGGTATTTATGATAAGCATGTAACCTTGTCGATCAACCTCATCAAAATGAGACAAAAAAGTGACGCAGGTCATTCGTGGTTTTTGAACGCCCTGTCGCCTTGTCAGGAAATATCGATGTTCTGGCCGGGAACACATTACCTGAATGTATTTCGCCAACAATCCACCAGGTGGCTTGAAACAAAGTGCTTCGCGTAAGCAAGGTACCATTGTACGAGAATAAAAGTTCGACCTGTTGTTGTATCACGTACAGAAGTGCCACAGCGGGCACTCACCCGTATGATTTTGCGATATTTGTGAAATAATACGGGAGAAGCACCATACCTATATCAGATAGTTGCTTAATTTCAGATAGTGGACTATCTCGAGTTTTCCTATCGTGACATTTGTTTTTCATTTTATACACCAATCGTTTGAATACCCAGTCGTGAGATGTCGCTACTGCAAAACTTTTGGTTGCCTATCAACAAAAATGGCACAACAGTGAACTGATGTTAACTTTCGCCGGTGTGAAAAAACATTTTTTGTGTTAAAAAGTGTTGTTTTCATTGAGATAAGTCCAAAGGATTTATGTTTTTGTTATTTTACATGAACTGAAGCATTTAATTTACTCAATAAATATATAATGTTCGCAAAAAATAGCAGTATGTACAAACATTTTACTATTCATATTCAGCCATGTCAAATCAATATCGGATACTTAACCCTAGGACCCTACACTATCTGTACGGAACAAATAACCTACACTGGGTTTACGCACACCCCAGAACTTCAAATCAACGCTGCTAAGGAACTGTTTGTCGTAGAGATTTTTTTTTTAAATCGAAGGCTCGAGAATTGACGAATGGAATAGGATATGCGAAAAAACCTAGTATTAATTTATCACCGTGAAAAATGCGATCGAACAAAGTAAGAAAAATGATGTTAGCATTTCTCACTAATAATGTGGGGTTTGCGCTACCCATGTGTTTCCCCATCTTAGGATTAATCGAGCCTAATATTGGATACACGTTTGTGCCAAAATGTTCCTACCTAATCAACGATTAACTTATAAACACTAATTGTTTGATAATAATTACAAAGTAAAAGCAATAGGCGTTTTGATTTATTTTACATAGAAATAGACCCCTAATATCAGATATAAAAAAAATTGAGTTTAGGCCCTTATATCATATATCGGATTATACGCAACTTTTTTGAAAACCGTGATTCCCGTAATTTTTTGTAAAACATAATATAACTCAATATATTCAAATGTAATGTGTAAAATAATTATTAGCATCTTGTTGTATATGACATGGAGACCATAAAATCGTAAAATTTGGAGGTCTTAGCAATTCTTTACTTTTTTTTCAATTTCAAACGAAAGTATCCGATATATGGTTCCTCTCCCCTAAGTATCAGTACCACCTAATACGCTTTACTCGGGTTGATCCCCAAAAGCCCTTCCAGTCCTTGATTATTTCCCTGTCCAGTTGCTAATCAGTTCCCAAAAAAGCAAACGGCGGATCAGGGCCTGGTCTAAGACCTGTAACATGCCGAGCCTGACTCACGCTGGAAGGCCTGACCATGGCCTTCCATGGCCCATATTATGCAGGAAAGGCAGATAAGAGGGAGTACGTTTTTCCCGAATTAAATTTCTACACGGGTATTTCCACTGAGTTTCAGTTGCCGAACTATCAAAAGTTCAGGAAAACTGCCTTCCGCATGGTAGTGTGCGCAGCTAAGCGGTCACCCATCCGAGTAACGGGGCTGCTTGACACGCTGTCACTCGATCCTTCCTACGTGAATTCTTGTAACAACTTCACTTGATTGTGAAGTTGTTACAAGAACCTACTCAAGTGAACTTCACTTGAACTCCACTTGAATTGTATTTTCCTCACTTGATCCAGCCAACTGTGCATTTTATAATTTGCTTTTCGCAGCCAAATTCGAAAAAATGAAAGAAAAAGTACGCGCGGCGGTTCATCCAGGTCGAGATGAAAAGGATTTCCTCGGTCCTAAAGCTCGGTGGTACGAGTTTGTGGAAATATTTTTATGAGTTTTTTTCCCAGAGGATTCTATTCACTTCTCGTTGTGCAATAACGATTGGGACGTTGCTACAAGCCATGGTGTTTGAACTGCGTAACCAAATATGGGATTTAGCCGCAGAGCAACTAACCTATACACTTCGTACATGTACGCACATACATGAAGGTACACACACATACACGCATACGACACGCAAAGCTGTACATACACTAGAAGCACAGCTTTGATTCTGGAGGACATGGATATACTGTGTACGGAAGTTTGAACTGCATTAATCAGACTTCGATCTAACTCTCTGATTCTACATCTCTCGCAGTCCCTGACTATCTCTCTCTATGTCCTTCTCTTCGATAGCGTTTATTTGAATCGACAAGTGAGCTGCGCAACATTACATCCTCGTTCTGCACGTTTTCATGTTGATTCCTCTATATCTGAAAATAAAACAGCGATTTGAAAAAAAAAAGAATATTTGTTCTCGAACGCAACGAGTTGTAAAAGCAGGTGGACGAAAATAAAGTTTTATTTAGCAATGCAAGCTTCATCGGTATACAGTTTATTTTGTTCTGGTTGCTGTGCACTCGTTTACTTTCCAATTATTCATCATTCATGGTGTTGATGTTTGCATCGTTCAAACGCAATGAGAATTGAGTTTTTAATCAATTATATTTTCTTTGACACATTTAGGCTACGGAATTGACGCCAACGTTTGTTAAGGGGCTATACCAGTGTGAACGCTGAAAATTTGGGTGATTTTCGTGAATTTTTTGGAAGAAAAGTACTCAATTAAATGTTCCGAAAAATTGAGAATATATTTGGCTATATTTGACCTATATTACATCATTTTTTCATAGAAAAATATTGAGATCCAAGCGATTTATGCGCTGCCTTCGGAGGCGCCAAAAAAAAAATTCCTCCAGTGCTCACGTGATTCCAGCCGATTGAGTAGCTGAAAGCGAAAAAGGAAAAAATGTCGTTAAACTGGAAGGTATTTCCTGTACAATGACGTAGGATTTTCGAAAAATATCAAAATCAAACAAAATGGCGTAGTTATGAACAAAATTCTGTTTTCTTGCCTATAAAATGGTCGATTTTTTCAATGCCAAATCGTCATTTTTCATCCAATCAAAAATATCCTACGTCATTGCAGAGTAAATTTATTCAAGACTACTCAGTTCAAATTTCAAGTCAATCGGATAATTGCTCTTTGAGTTACAATGTCAGCAAATTTGAAAAATCTCATTTCGAGAAAAACGCGTTTAAAGATTTAACTATCGATTTTTGCAAGATAAAATGATAGAGATACGGCCTTGAAATTTTTACAGGATATTCTTGAAAGTTTAAACTGTCGAAAAGGGCAAAAGAATCGAATTTTTTAAAGTGCCACACTGGTATAGCCCCTTAAAATCCCTATTAGGGCCCATTGGCGTAGCCAGGAGGGGTGCCCTTCCAGACAAAATCGTTTAAAAATAACTGAATTAAAACAATCGATTAATCTTATTTAAGTTTCACCCAAGCAAGCATTAAGAAAAAATTGATAATACTTGAACTCTTTGTTTCTTCGTAATGTCGTAATTTGTATAAAAAGTAGCTATTTCATTACGTCAGTCAAATAGATATTCGAATTTTAGAATTTAAGTTAATTGTGGGCAAAAGCAATACGGTATATTGTCGGATGATACACTATCAGAAGAATACTGGAAGATCGACATTTACTACCAACTAATAGATAATATCATTATAAATGTAAAACGCCGTTTAGACAATGTACTGTTGGCTCATGCAGTTGACACATTTTTTAAATAGATGTGTAGAACGGAGAGGATTTCGTCAATTATTATTTAAAAATTTTAACAATTGGTACGCCAGCCTTATAAGCTAAAGTGATAGTCATGAAAAACATATTTTCATTTAAAAAGAATGAAGTCAATGGTGGAAATTTGATAAAGCATATTAATAAGGAGTACAACCCGAACTTATAAAACTTTTAAAAGCAGCAATAGTACTCCTAGCGAGCGTTTCCTGCCCTAACGCGGATAAAAACGTGCCTTAGAAGCACAATGCTTCAGGAAAGATTCTCTCATATGCCACTGCTGAACATAGAGAACGACATTGTTGAAAAACGAAATTCCAACTAAAAAGTGTTCGAACAATTTGCAGAAAAAAAAGAAAGCTCAGACTTATTCTTTTTTCCTACTGAGTCTCTACGTAGAACCTACTTGAGTAGCTATTAGAAGTAAAGTTTGAAGACTGGCAACTGGATTATAGAAATATGAAAGATTAGTTGATTACTTTTTAAGTTATTGCAACAGTTTGATATTAACGTCAACATAAACATGCTATTGAAGCTTCATATTTTATGTGCGCTACGCAATTATCGACTATTATGTAAATTTTATTTAAGAAAAATATGATTATGAACAAAACTATTTTAACCTACAAACAAAACAAACAATCTAAACCTGGTAAGAATTTTTTTGATGATCACACGAGTGAAAACGATGATGAAACGACGAACGAATGACGATTCATATTTTTTGTCTGCATATCAATTTTTTTCAATATTTGTTGTTCAACCTATGTTTCAATATTTGTTCGATCACCAAACAGTTGGGCTCGAAATACTTTTTTGTTTTGATAAACCTACGAGTCGAAAATCCTTGTGGTTTGATGAACAATTAACACTTAACCCTTGTCAGTCGCACCTCCAGATTGTGACGTTATAGTCATTGGGGGTGTAATCAATTCCACCCACTTTGGAGAGTGATAAATCATTGAAAAATTGAAAAAAAATACTACAATGCATTTTCAACCCTTGTGTATAATACCATGCCGATTATTTCCAAGCCGTGTAATTTTTAATATAAAAAAATAATGTCCCATTTTATCAAAATTTCTGGAAAGCATCGCAGATCGAAAAGAGGCTGGGGTTGATTCAACCCCCGATAATTGTTAAGGGCTAAAAAAATACTATTATTATAAATAATATTTATATCATTATGAATTGTATGAACAAAGTTAACCACGTGCTTTGTGCTTTGTGCTTTGGTAAAGGGCTTTTTGTCCAACATACTCGGTGATTTGATACACATCTTGGTTTGTCAGTCGGGCCCAAAAGATTTTTCGGTACATTAAATGATGTAAAAGCCTTGAGTACACTCACACGAGTGGTCCTTCGATTTTTATGAAAAAGCGATTAGCCGAGGTATTTGAAACAAGACCGCTGTCGTTAAGCTGCCAGCTGTGCGAAGGATATTAGCGGTAGAAAATAGAACAACATTCTCGAAATATTGTCTTCACCAAGACGACATCGTGATTTATAGGGCGCATCACGGAGGACGTGTACTTCTCTTTAATATCTGTCACATTTGCCAACCCTCGTTGTGTTACGAGCCCCTGGTATAAAATGTCCCGCGATGTCTCGAGACATGTGTTTTGCTAGCTAAATTCCTCCACCGCAGTTCCTGCGCACACGTTGAAGTCTGCAACTGACAGAGGGAGATAGACCGAGAGGGGGTATGGAGGTGGGGGTGTGAGTGAAGATAAAACGAAGAAGGCAGGAAAGGACCGAGGATGAGATGAGAAGAGAGACGTGCATAAAGTTTGTCGACTAAGTTATTCCACCCTTAATTACTGTACGCCTATAGACCTCCTTCGTAAATTATGGTCCTGGAATCGTTAACGCGATCATTTCTTAGACACAGCTTCGCCAGATTGAAATGTTTTTCCTCCCGAAGACTTCTGGAGAACACTCAAAAACTCTACTAATGTTGAAGAATGTGTCCTTCCTCACGAAATTCGTCTCCGATCGTTCCAAACGACACTTTCGTCGCTGTCCTTTTTTATCCTTTTTCCTCGCTGCTCCTTCCTATACCCTCCCGAACTCCTACCGTCACACTTTTTACCCAACACTTGTCACTTCACAGTTTCCGAACGTGCGGCCACTACTGTCGGCTGTGGGAACTGACAATTTCGCTTAAGATGCTCAAGCTCGCATCGTTGGGACGCAATGGAGATTGATTTCTTTTTAATTGCTCCATCGTCATTTTGATTCAGGCCGCGAAAGTCACTCCAACGTTTTTTTTTTCGGATTACCATTAGGGATCTGCACGCTGAATCTGCACAGCTTTTAGGCAATGACGAGAATATCAAGAAATGGAATTAAGAGAAGGAGAATCCGTTGTTGAAGTTTCCATCGCTGGAATAGAACGAGAAGTAATTTTGTTTTTGCCAAAATATTGTCGAATTTGGGGTGCGAAAATCTCAAACGTTTTTCGGGTTTTATTGAAAATCTACAACATAAATTGGCGAGAAAATATATATTCGATAATAATTAAGGCAGACACCATTGTGAAGGGTAAAAAAATCGATTTTTTTGCATTTTCGCGAAGAATACATGTTCAAGGATATGTGAAAAATTTCAAATTAAAATATTGAAAATTGACCGAGATACAGGCAATTTAGTGAGAGTAGGTAGCGCAGAGATTTACGTATAGTGAAACTTTCATTCGCGTTTTTCTCGAAAAGACTTTGCTCGACCTGGCTGGAATCATAACTCTAGCTTTAATTGTCCGATTTTCCATTGACAAACCAAAATTTCTGCTATTACAGTAGCTATCGTTGTACGTAGCCGTTTTTTAAATTTAGTATTTTTTCAGCCGCTGGATATAAGTAAAGATTTTGCCAGAAGAACAATTTTTTGAACACCCAAAGTTTAGTGAAATTTGTCTTCCTCGTAAAACGGCTACATCCACAGAGAAGTACATTTATATAGATGATAAAACTTATATTTCCATTTTTGAGACCGACCATTATAAACTTATCGATTCGGCCGTTGAACCACATTTTTTATACAGAGGCTCCATTATACCTCAATAACGTTGTTGATGTGTAATTTTTTCAAATAAAAATGTACACGTAAGAAGTTCAACGTATGCTTAATAACATACCTTTTTTCCAAATCCCAAATAAATAATCTAGTAGACAAAAAAGAAATCGGAAAACGACCTGTTTCGGCCCGTCTCAATGATGTCCTTCCTTAAAATATACTTACAAAAATGTAATTGCATTCCAACGATGAAAACCTCAACACTTAGCCAACTTATCGTTTCTTTGTTGCATAATTCACTGTAGCTTTTCCGTAAATTCTTCAATATTTCGCGGTCGACCGAAGTAGGTGTACCTGCTGCTCGAAGAAGTCATTACTAAATGGAGCGACATAATGATGAGATGCAACGAATGGAGAGGCAAATGGGTCGAACGAACGGGAACTAAATGATCGCGACGATGCGTTGGCTTGAATAAAATCGATGTTATCTCGAGTCTGAGGGGTCATTGAGATTCTATTGGAGGCAAACTGACCTGCGCGTAATGTTCACTGCCGGAAGATGTCACTCGTGTCCCATTGATGTGTATCAATTACGTGACTGGTGGTGAAAAAAAACAACCCTTTAGTCATGACTTTCCATCAGTATGTCCCTCTTCCTGCATTCACCCCCTTCATCTATCTTTACCCATCTTATTTCCTCTCTCGCACACTCCTTCTCGCGGAATATAATTACGGCAAAATCGTCCCCGTGGCACTGACACAGAATAGAGAATGGACTATGTTAAACCGGATCCGGAAATGGAGAAGGCGGAACATCAAAATCGGAAAACGAAACGCTTCTCATACGGCCGTCGTGTCGTTGTGGCTAAAAAGTGTGACGCGTGAGGGATAGGAGGATAAAAATAGAGAACAAAGTACCGGACGTACGGAGGGTAAGGGTGTGTGTCACATCGGTTTTCTGAACACGTAACAATTTTCGCTTTTCACCTTTCTCTCCCTCACTCACTCACTCACTCACTCACTCACTCACTCACTCACTCACTCACTCACTCACTCACTCACTCACTCACTCACTCACTCACTCACTCACTCACTCACTCACTCACTCACTCACTCACTCACTCACTCACTCACTCACTCACTCACTCACTCACTCACTCACTCTCGCTCTCTCTATCTATTTGTAGTTGAATGTGTCACGTGCGATTGCACTGGACATTGTGAAATAGAACTTGAGGCGAATGAGTAATGATTTCCGGTCTTTTTAAAAGCGGAAATGCCATACTATGCTCTTGTTGACGAGCGCGTTCTCGTCCATGAAGGAATCAATTTTCCTTTTCGCTCTTTCTCTCTCAATTTCTCTTCCTACTTCTGACTTTTCCACCCTCACTTTATTGGCACTTTTTATGCGCAAATTTCAATCATTTCTTTATGTCGAAGTTCTCTCTCCCTTTCTATCTCTTTTTCTCATTTTCAAAGGCGAAGTATATGTTCAGCAGGAAACAAAACTCCCCCGTATGGCAAGAATTGCAAATCGAATTCGAAAAATCATCTTCCTCCGAGGCGTATCGTTGTACGTATATGAGTAGCGAGGGTGAAAAGACGTTCGGGATATGAGGGTGAGAAATAGTTGAGTTCGCTATCTCCGCGATATTCTCGCTCCAGAAATCGAAGAGAAGGACAATTGTTTTCTATATAGTGCGCCGCAAAAATGCGAGAAGAAGGAAGTGACGACCCACCGTATATACGGAAATATACACGTGTGTGTGTCTATACGAAAAGCCGTTTTACATTAGGATGCCTCAAACTTTGAACTTTTCCTGCTTTTAACGATAACTTTACGTGCAGTGCAGATTTAACATCCGACTTACACAAATTCGCAGATACGTATAAAAATTTTCAACAGGAAAAATACAAATTCTGAAAACAATCAACGTGTATAAAACTATCATGCATCCCTTCGGCGCCGTCTCTCCCTGTGCGAGGCCAACTTAACCCTCAAAGGGCGAATTTAACCAAACCTAAACCTTCTTTGAATTTAGAACATCAGAAAAAATAACTTAAACCAACTTAACCCTTTTTTAAATTTAGCAATTGATTCAATATCAGTTTGTTTTTGTATATTCGTTTACGCATTTTGTCATAATCTTCATAATTTATATGAGCGTTGAAACTGCTGCATGACTTTTTTTTTTATAATTTTTTACTCATTTGCTGATGTCTACTCTAATCGGGGAATGAAAGACGAAGAAAATCGTAACTTCCACGGCGAGGAGATTGACTATTTCTTTTTCGGCATTATAGGTAATCTGACCCTAAATGAGCTTGGACAAGGACGGGACTAGGGAATACGTGACCAACTAACGTTTTTACATAGAACAAGAGCTTGCCCAATACATTTTGGCGGGAAACCTAAAATGCTTCATTTTCAGGTCTCTCGTGTCCTCCCGATTAGGACTAATTTGAATCTTCGGTTCAATCGAGTTGCGGACACCCTTGTCGATGTAAAATTTTCCGCTGATTGCGAATTTCTCAGATAGAACTCGATCGGATCAAAACTCTCGGTCCGGGACACATTTATACAAAAAAAATCCATCTGCTACCCTCAATAAGGTCTGGGCGAGAATGGCACTAGGAAATTCGTAACCACCATACGATTTTGCATCGAAGAAGAGCCTGTCCGATCCATTTTAGCGAGACATAACATTTTTTAGCAGGAAATATGAAATCGGACCAAAACTTTTCGGAAGTCTGCACTGCTTGCGGATGCATTTACCTCCTCCATTTTCGTATATTTCTCATCTCTAAATTCGACACACTTTATGACTATATTCAACTTGGTTCCGCCTTCCGTACTGAGCATTTGCAAGTAAAAGCGTGGGAGGGAGAGCGAGAAATAGAGAGAAGCGATCGCGGTGCGCGCCGTTGAAATTCGCGTATGGTTATAAACTTTGACATGACTTTGCCTCGACCAAGTTTCCTCAGCTGTTTCTGAATACACACACACACGTGCATATATATGTATACACAGCACAGACACTTGAATTCAAGAACACAGATTTCTGCTTGGAAATGAAGATTTGATAATTATTATTTCTACGATCTCTACTTGAAGTGATGCAATATGTATATATTACTTTCATAAACCTTATATTTCTATGACGTCTCCAAATAGATAAGAAAATTATCGTGGGAATTAACTACCTAATTACCTTGCTTAATTGAATTCGTTTCGCGACGAGTTTAGTTTTCATGTTGCTTTTTTTTTATCGTATGGAAATAGTTTTTTGCTCGTATGTCAGGATTAAGGAGTTTTGGGACAAGTGACGAATGTTATCATTTGATTCAAATTTATCCAGTAGATTCCTTGTCACATACTGAATGCACCCTCCAAAGTTTAAATCGATCGTCTATACCGTTTCCATAAAGTTTACAATTGAACAAACACTCTCTAACGTAGGGAGATGCCTACGTTGAACGCTGATCGGCAGTTTTACGCACGAAATAATGGTAAAAAATGTAAAAAACGTTGTCTAAAACTTTCAAACCACTCAGTACACTATGAAAGTTATGTCACCCAAAAAGAAAATAATTCGTTTACACCGTTTATTAATTATTGACATTTTTATAAGTGACAACGATGAGTTTTTCCCCCACCAACGAAACGTAGAGGCGAAGTGTGGCAACGTCGCATGAGGTTTAACAAGGGGAGGACACCAATTGGGACCCACCGATTTCGCCCGAACTGTGTGGGTAGAAGTAGGTGGGTCCCCACTTAACGTTCCTAAAATATTTCGCTTGAGTGGGCCATGGGAAAGGGTAAAACGCTCTCCAAAGATTTCCGAGTAGAGCTTGAGGGATTTTTTTTCAACCATTTCACTGCATAGCGCAGTGGTCAAGCGCATTGCCTGTCACCGCGATGGGTTAGGTTCGAATCTCGCTGCTACTGTTTTTAAAATTATTTTTCTTTTATTTCTCGCAATGTTCAACTGTATATTGTGGAATTTAAATATATTCAAGCAGTCAATGTATGTGATCAAGTAAAGTTTTTAATGAAAATAAAAATTCCAAAAATTCTTGCAATTGATTATGTGCGCTGCTATTTATTCATTATCAGAAATAATTTTACAATTTTGAGGGTGATATTTATCGTAGAAACATTTGAAACATTTGAAAAATATTTTTCACACCAGGCACATTTTATAAAAGCATTGTTTGAGCAGTTAAATACATTGTTCGAAAACATGCTTCAGTGGCAAGCATACTTCATACAAGTGGTGAAATGAAGGTTTTTCATTTGTCAATTTGGATGCAAACCAAGCGTACTGGATCGTAGGGGTAAAAACAGGAGCGCTGAATTGATGCTGCACGATCGAATGTATTTTAATTGCATCTTCTCTTGACGATAATTCTCGCTGTTGCTGGAGCAATTCAGGGGCACTTTGTAGTATTTTAATTCGTTTTTGGACTTGGCGATGGAAATATAAATCGCACGGTTGAACCAGCGGAGTACATTTGGGTGCATGACCTTCATATTGCACGTTGCTTTGCCTTGCTCACTGGTGAATGTCTCATCATACAATGTTAAATCTGCTTGGGCGCTCTATGAATCCACCAATAGAAGATATTTATTGTTTGCGACGTATGGCTTCAATGCTGTTTGCAAGAGTTTTGCATAAAGCTCTTTCGTTAGTTGCGAGAAATTAAAAAAAAAAAAATTAACTGTAGCAGCGAGAATTGACCCCAACCCATCGGGGTGACGGGCAATGTGCTTGACCACTGCGCTACGCCCCTGACTTGGAAATGGTTGAAAAAATATCTCTCAAACTCTACTCGGAAATCTTTGGAGAGCGTTGTACCCTTTCCTATGGCCTACTCAGGTGAAATGTTTGGGAACGTTAAGGGGTCTTCTCACTTTAGACGCTAAAAAAGACAATTTTCATGAATTTTTTTGATAGATTTACATTATCGATATTGATATAAAAGTTGGTACACTTAATAAATACACTTTCGAAATACATTTAAAAAAAATATTTACATATTTAAGTCACTATTTATAAACGAAAAAGGTAGTTAAAAAGATGTCCTAAAAAAATTGTAGGTCTGCGCTGTTGATGAAATCTCGGAGATGGATCATCCGAAACAAAATAATCAAACGGTTTTAGATTCAGTATGTTAATGGCTATAGCGCATATCATACGATTTTTGATATAAGCAAAAATAACAAAAAGGCGGACATTTTTCGAAAAAACCATTTAAAACAACAAACAATTTTAAAAATCCTCCATATGCTCTATAGCTATAGTTGTAAAGAATATGTGGTTAAAATTTCATAAGGATCGGTTCAGTAGTTTCGAAGATTTGATCAACAAGCCGTCGAAAAACGTTGTTTCGAGAAAAACGCGTTTAAAGTTTGTTTGGGTTACATAAATACATTTTAAAAAATTCATGTATTTCGAAAGTATATTTATTAAGTGTAACAACTTTTATATCAATATCTATAATATAAACCTATGAAAAAACTCACGAAAATAGCCTTTTTTAGCGTCTAAAGTGAGAAGACCCCTTAAGTGAGGGGCCATCTCCTTCCACCCACGGAATTTAGGCGAAATCGGTGGATCCCGATTGGCGTGACGCGTTTATACGTTCACTAAAATGGATGTTTAAAGAGAAGTGATATATTTCATTTATTATAATACTGTGAGAATTTATGATGTTCAAGTTTGCATCGTTGGAATGCAACTAAAATCGATTCTTTTTAATGATCGATTTTTTTCGGCTGTGAAAATCACTCAAACGTTTTTACGTATTTTGATCAGACATTTACGGCCTCAATTTGTAAAGAAACGAAGGCTTTCGATAAGCATAAAAATTAAGAAATGAAAAATGAATAAACAAAATCGTTGCGCTCCAACGATGCAAATTTCAACGTCATGAGAATTTCTAATATATTATTATTGCTTGAAGCGATTGTGAATTTTTAGGTGAAACCTTCATTTCGAATCTTTATGTGAAATGTGAAATTTGGGCGGCAAAAATGACTCAACCGTTTTTAGAATTCTTATCAGACATCCTATAGCCCAAATCTGCAAGATAAGACCTTGGGAATTCAAGAAATTGAAGAAACGAAAGAGCAAAAAGAGTTGCCGTTGCTTTCCAACGATGCAAAATTCAACACCATTGAAACATTAGTGCGTAGAAGCGGGCGCCCTGCTCGAGAACAATAAAATTCCCTCCTTGATTCCCCTCAAAGATAAGCTGTCGTGAAACTCCTCAAGGTGGAAAAATGGGCCATATATACCGAAAGACGCGGCTGTAAAGGATTTTGTTCAAAGAACGACAGCAGAGTATACGAAGAAATATTTTAGGACTATCATCGAACGTCTCTATAGAATTTGCCTAGTCCTACCTGAGAATGAAGACCGCGTGAGGGTTTGTTTTTCATAAATAGAACTAAGGGGTTGAAAGGAAAAACAAGCCACCGTAAACTCGAAAACGAGAACAGGCTATGTATAAAGTTTGTTATGTTTTACGAATTTATAATGTACTTACGTCTATGCTACAAACATGTCCATCTGAAAAAACAAAACTCCGATACACACACATATATGAATCGATAAACGAAGCCCCTAGAGTCATGGATCCTTTTGTTTACTTTTGTTTATTCCTTTTGAAATCGCTTTGATATTAATGTTCATCGTATATGCGTTTTTTTGTCTTCATCGGCGAAGATAAAAAAGGGCTTCGTTCAACGATTCATATGGTGTGTGTATCGGAGTTTTGTTATTTCAGGTTAACAAACAGATGCAACTGCATTATACATTCGCAAAACGTAACAAACTTTATACATAGTCTGCTCTCGTTTTCGAGTTTACTGTGGCTTGTTTTTTCTTTCCACCCCTCAGTTCGTTTTGTGAAAAACGAACCCTTTTGCGGCCTTCACCCCCTTGAGGTGACGGGTGTCCTGGTGTCGCATCTCCCTTCGACCGCTGGAAAAAAAGCCAAAACTGGGTCGTGAAATTCACTTTACTAGTCTACTCCCGCTGCCTCTGCATGTTTCAACCTCTCTCTCTCTCTCTTTCTCTCTCTCTCTCTCTCTCTCTCTCTCTCTCTCTGTCCTCTCTCACGCTTTTTTTAAATGTTATTTGTGCCTGTGGCGAGAGTGTTATTCACAGTAACGGTTTTGAATGAGGCGACCGTGGGACTGAGTTTCGACCTCGTTACGAAGAGGTGCTTTTTCTCTCCTCTGCAGCTCCTCTTTTTTCCTCAAAAGATGTCATCGATCGCGACGCAACGGAGTCGCTGATTGTTTACGCAACAACGCGAGTACTCTCCCTCTCTCTGCCTCTTTCTCTCTCTCCGTCGTTCGCTCACATACTTAAGGGAAGTTTCTGCCTTGTTGGGCCAAAAAATGTTCGATTTTTCACCAATTTTTTATGCGAAAAGTATATTGAATATAGAATGTTGATATTTGGTATGTTGACTAAGCAGTCTTTATTGAACATCAAAATATTTTTTAACGTTTGACAAAACATGGTGGTGGGAGTGGGAGGAACCACGTATGTTGGTGCGCCGGCGATGACATTCTTTGCTTGCGGAAGTCCTAAGTCCCGGACAGGTGATCTGAAGCAAAAAATCAAACATATTTTTACTTTGTACAATATTGTGTATAAGATGAACTAGAATCAAGAAGAAAAATTGAAAAATAAAAAGATAGCGAGCGATCATACGGCCCCTCCCACTCCCACCCTCATGTTTTGTTAAACTTCAAAAAAATATTTTGATGTTCAATCAAGACCGCTTAGTCAACATACCAAATATCAATATTCTATATTTAATACTTTTCGCATTAAAAATTGGTGAAAAATCGAACATTTTTTGGCCCGACAAGGCAGAAACTTTCTTAACGGGTTGTACGCAGTTAGAAATTTCAAAAAATCGATTTTTTATTGCATTTTCGGAATGTACAAATATGTGAGTATATTCCCTGAAAATGTCAAATCGATCCAGCGAATATTCTCGGAAATACACACATATTTGTAAGGACGCTCGGAGCGCTACAATTACTTTGTAGCGCTATTTTTTAGGCAAATTTTTGGAAAGTGACAAATTTGCCTAAAAAATCGTCAGATAATTATTGATAACAAATGAACTATGCAATATAAAAAAAATCCTACGTACTTCCATAGACAATGTATTTTTCAAGATATATTTAACATTTTAAGTGAATCGGTTGAAAATTGTCTGAGTTATGTTTCCGACCAACTTAAAAAATGCAGTTTTGATATAAACGCTGTACAGCCGCCATTTTGAAATTAATCGTTTGACAAACATTATTGTATACAGTCACTGAAATGTATGATAAACACCCTTTTTGTAATCTCGATTTATTTTGTAGTTTTTCTGAGAAAAAAATCCCCAAAAAGCCTATTTTTTCGGCCTCTAGAGTGGCCTAACCCCTTAAAGAAGTCGGAGCGATCCAGTTGCGTAAAATTACGGCTTAGGAATTTTTTTTGTCAATGAACCTCAAAAAAATGCCTACGAGGTATAAATTTATTCTGTAGATGCTAATTTTTCGTAAAATGTATAATTAAAGAACAAAATTATACATTTTCATATTTGATTACGTAAATTATAAAAACTTATGTGTTACTACCAACTTGAAAAAGTATAACATCATCGACGATTATTACGAAAAAAACTGCGTCAGCGAATGTTTTATACAATTCAAAATGAGATTTTGAGTAATCTATAATTATGCCTATTTATATTTATGTCACTAGATTATTTATTATTACCATTAAATAATATCAAGTATTGCCGAAATACGGCAACATTGCGGACATTGAGGTTGGCAGCAATGCTCTTCATTCGCCAGCCAAGATTCGTAATCTTTTATCAAACCTCGATGGTTCAATATTGAATATGTACGGTTTACGATCCGCAAGATAGGGTTTTTTTTTCTAAATGTTTACAAAGGTGTTTGTTAATCATAACATTAATTAAATTAACACGTAAAATTAAAAACAATAAACCATTTCGCTGGTGTCTGGTGGTGAAAAAAATTCAAAAAAATCCTGAAGACTCAGTATAGTGTAAGCAATAACATACATTTAAAAAAGTTTAATCTTGGATTGTGGCTAACGCTCCTACATCCTTAAAAAGCACAATTTTTTTCGCAATCGTTTTTTTTTTCTTTTTAAGGGATGCGAGGAACGTGAAGGTAACGGAAATGTATGCATAATCCGTGTTTTCTTTTTCGCATCGCACAAAGATACGAATATCAAAACAGACATCACGCGCGCAATTCGACGGGGTAGGTTCCATAATCGTGAGCCGTGTGAAATGCGCTCGTACATAGAAACACGTGTGCACGATTCACGTCTCGTATAAAGGGGCGAGAAAAGAAAAAAGATGAAATTGTGGAGCCTCGTTCGAGAATGAGGACATTTTCTTTCGCGTACCTGTCCGTGTGTACGCTTTTATTTCATTTTTTTGTTGCGTTTTCTCGCGTTTTCTCAGTCGAAATGAGAACAATGCTGAGGAAAACCCGAAACACTCTGTGGCAAAAGGCGTGCGAGGGTTGCTCAGACGGCAGCTCGCCCGTGACACCGAAACTACCCTCGCGTGCAAACCGCCGCTATTTTCGTACGCGCGCACACACACGCACACATCCGATAAATGTAAATATATATGTTTATGTACAGTGTTGTCTGCGCATATATATACATACAAGCATACATATACTGGGTGTCCCATTTTAATCTTCCACCTGATTTGTTTCGAAAAATACTGCTTCGATCAAGTATTGAGTGTGGTGAAGTGTAATGCATAATCCACGTTTCCTTTTTCGAGGAGACGGGGTGGGAGCTTCGTTCTTTAGGGTTCAAAGGCGGACAATAAAAAAAAATTTGTTCCAAAATTCGAAATGGCCACGTTAAGATGGCCGACATGTTTTTAAAGGGGCTATACCAGTGTGAACGCTGAGAATTTAGGTGATTTTCGGGAATTCTTTGGAAGAAAAGTACTCAATTAAATGTTTCGGAAAATTAAGAATATATTTGGCTATATTTGACCTATTTTACATAATTTTTTCATAGAAAAATATTGAGATCCAAGCGACTTACGCGATGCCTTCGGAGGCGCTAAAAAAAAGTTCCTCCACTGCTGACATGATTTCGGCCGATTGAGAAGCTGAAACCGAAAAAAGAAAAAATGTCGTTAAACTGGAAAGTATTTCCTGTACAATGACGTAGGATTTTCAAAAAATATAAAAATCCAACAAAATGGCGTAGTTATGAAAAAAGTCCGTTTTCTTGTCTATAAAATGGTCGGTTTTTTCAATGCCAAATCGACCATTTTCATCCAATTAAAAACATCCTCCGTCATTGTAGAGTAAATATATTCAAGAGTACTCAGTTCAAATTTCAAGTCAATCGGATAATTGCTCTTTGAGTTACAATGTCAGCAAATTTGAAAAATCTCATCTCTGGTATAGCCCCTCAAAATGGGAACATGACTTGTTCCACGGAAAACTTTGTCAGGCCAAAACCAACCACTTTTGTAGGCAATTTTAGAATGATCCAGAATGTAGCACTTTTTTAACGTCCCCTATTGAACCCTAAATTTTTTATTAAACTCAATACTTGATCGGAGCAGTATTTTTAAAGATAATTCAGGTGTAAGATTAAAATGGGACACCCGGTATGTCTGTGTGTGTCTACAGAGTGGCCTGAAAAGTGACGTCCAAAAGGAAAAAGGTAGGTGCCGCGTGTAAATACCGATTCGAACCACCCCCATGAATGTAATATGATTTTTTTTTTATTTTACCAGAAGAAATCATTGTTTAATTTTTTTCTAGAGTTTTCCTGTAGCATAGAGTTTCCTTTTTTTCTCTTTTGCGTATGTTCTTTCCTTTTAGAAGTTTTTCAAAGCAATTGGGCACTTTAGACTAGTGTAAGTTTTTTTTTCCTTTGAACTTTAGTGACTGATCCTGTCAAACGATTTTTTTGCAACTTTTTATAAAAATTCACGGCATTCAAGTTTGCATCGTTGGAATGCAACGAAAATTCTCTGCCCTGCTTTTATTTCTTTATTTTCCTTATTAATAAAAATATTTTCTTGTCAATTTCCGTTGTAGATTTTTAAAGAGGATCCTAAAAAACGTTGAGGTGATTTTTGTCGTTCAAATCCGCGGAAGAAATATTTTGGCAGTGCAGAAAGATGAATTTTCGTTGGGTTCCAACGATGCAAACTTTAATGTCATCAAAGTCTGAGGCATTTACGTTAGTGTCCAGTTGGTTATTTGTTTACTGCTCAACAGTGCATTTCATAATGATAACACAAGTGCAAAAATTGCGAGAAAAGTGCATGTGTAAAAGAGAAAAATGTTTAAATGCTTTTTTCTCGAAAGCGAAAAAAATACGAGGCATCTAGATTTTTTTCTGGACGTCACTTTTCGGGCCACCTTGTTCATACAGGGTGCGGCAACATAACTTCCTGTTTTAATATGCGCGCCATTTAGTCGGTTGATGTCGTAACGGAGCGCTAGTGGTCTCGTTCGAAAGGGGGGACTCTAAAGTTTTATCCCGACACAGTTCAATCGCCATCATGCGTTGGAACAGTGCGGAGCGTGCTGTTGCCGTTGAGGCCTACTTTTCGAGTGGATGTTCTGTGATCGAAACCCAGCGTCCCTTTCGGAATCGCTTTAAGGGAGACTTTGTCCTTGAAATTTTCAAAAAATCAATTTGAGCTCAACATGAGCAGCTAGAAGAAGAGGAGGGATGCCTCTATGGACCAGGCATTGCCGATTAGCGGTAATTATAAACACATCTGTGTAAACACATTACAAAACTTTAAACGCGTTTTTCTCGAAAACACGTTTTTAAAAGTGGCTGACATTCTCCTGACCGCTGTAATTAACATATCGACCTGAAATTTGGAGCGCATATTCAGAAACTATGTCTTCACGGAATGACGGATTTTTGCATTTATTATTTATCTTTTTATGCGAAAAAAAACGCGAAAATTCGATTTTTTTTAAATTGCCGCTATTTTCCGAAATTTGTACTAAACGAAAAACCCATCCGTCATTCCATGACCAAAGGGTCACAGATTGATAATATGCTTTGAACTTGTGTTTCAGATCAACAAAGAGGGGGCAGTGATGTCAGCCGTTTACCTCCCGCGATTTGAGGACCTGTTTTTGCGGAGCTGCAACGGCCGCCATTTTGTTTTTTTATTTTTTTAACGTTCTGTATATCATGAATAAAAGCAAGAAAAAAACCGCACTCAAAAAGCTTTACTCGTGTCCTTTAAAAAAAATAAAATGTAAACACCTGAAATATGGCACTCCAAGTACAAAGTCTCCGTTAATTTAGCCCCGTTGGCCCCTGTCCCGGACCGGAAATCAATTGTTACGTGGGTCACTACGTTCAGACAAACCGCAAGGGCGACAAGACGAAAAACTCGAACCCCTCGGCCCATTAGATCACCTGATAACATTGAGGTAGTGAGAGCTTCAATGCTGCGATCACCACGGCGTTCTGCGCGCAAACATGCGTCGGCCCTTGGATTTTGCGATCGTTCTGTGAGGAGAATTCTTCATGGTGATCTTCATTTCCATCCTTACAAAATGGCGATTATGCAGGAACAATGGCTGTTTTGAGGGAACACTGCCCAGAGCGCCTCATCTCAATCAGGGGCGATTTGGAGTGACCGGGGGTTTTCTATGGGGTTTTTTGAAATCCCGTGCTTATGTGAACCGTCCAAGGACCCTGCAAGAGCTGAAGACCAACATCCGGGAAGAAATTGCCAACATAACACCTGCTATGCTGGCAAGAGTCATGACAAACGGCAGAAATCGGTTTACTTAGTGTATTCAGAATGGGGGACGTCACCTATCTGATTTGATCTTCAAAACTGTGCAAAACAAAACTTTAGGCATGCGCCTACATTATAAAAAAACAAATAAAAATGTTCTGATTCATACAATGGGTTTTATTAAGTTTTGAAAAAAGGAAGTTATGCTGCCGCACCCTGTATATGCAAGGTGTCTCAAAATTACCTGAGATTTAAATTTACTGATAAAATGTATTATTTACTTGAAAATTACGAATAGTTTTATTTATTTTATTTTATTTATTTATTTTATTACGAATTTTGGCATAACTGCGAACTAATTTCATTAATGGTGCGTCCAATTGCTTCCTTGAGGTTCGGAATGGTCCATGCCGAAAGTCCATGCCGTTTATGCCATTTATCAGATTTTGTGTTCCACACATAACCTCCATTTTTGTGCTTTATTAAAATAAAAATATTCGTACCTTTCAAATAAACAATACGTTTTATTAATAAATAAAAATGTTCTTTTGAGGCACCCTTTATAATCCTGAATATATGTACATACTCTTTTACACACAGGCATATGCAATGTAATGTTGGTTATGATTAGATTTAGGTGTTTCGGAAACGATCCCCGAAGTCGAATGTCTTCAAAATCGCCATTCCTCACATTTATATAGGAGAAATTTTAATATATACGGACATATATTATTTATATTTATTTTCGCGTAGGAGTATGTGTCTGTGTGGGTTTTCTATCTATCTTCATTGCTTCCCTCGCCCTCTTCGTCCTTCCCTTATATTCGTCCCTCGTTTTTCCTCCACATACACAGCGGACTCAGGAGACTACGCGGCTGCCATCGATAGTATTAAATATGTATTGGGCCCGGTGTGTGGTAGCAAGGTGAGCTACCTCTGCTTCACTTTCTCTCTCTCTCTCTCTCTCTCTCTCTCTCTCTCTCTCTCTCTCGCTTTTCTCTTTACCGCACCCTCCCATGTACAGCTCTTCACGCTCAAAATATCGATCGCCCCTCTAATGGATGAAGAAAAGAACCTCAATTATTTGTGTTCCACCTGGCCCTCTCACCCCTCCCTACCCTTATTCTCGTCCTTTGTCCTCGGATCTGTCGATGGGCGAAGAGAAGAAAAAACAGGGCCTCGACAGAGATCAGTTGTGCGAAATGTGTAAAAAAGTGCAAATAGAAAAACGTATACGTTGACAGTGCTTCTTTTTTTATAGTGGTATTCGGAGATATGCTCGGTGGTACGTACGTCTTCAGAGTAGGTGGTGGTTGCATTTAAATTAAGTGGAGGGTCTTTCGGCATTTTTTGACTATGATCTATTTTTTATTTTGTTAATCACCTTTTTCAACGTTTTTTTTTCTTTTAATATTATTTTACTTTTATTTGCCACAATACAATTGAGAAACGAGACATTTTATGATACCTCCCGTGAAAAATTTGCCGGCGCTTAAGATACGGCCGACGCTTGGTACGATATTCAGCACCAACCACTAATACCCAGTGTTGGTCCTTTATACGGGCCAATGATTTGGCCATGATTCTGCCAGTGTTCATTTGAAGCATGGCAAACCAACGCACACCCAACCTTGGGCCAAATATCGATTACCAACTGTCAGCCAACTATTGGGTCCCAGTGTTGGCCCCGAACATGGGCCAATCGGTTGATCATGGGTTTGTCAATCTCGAATTCAAGCTCGGCACACCATCGAAGAGCCAACGCTGGGCCAGTACTAATTAATGACCGTCGGCCAATTGTCGGGGCGAGCGCAGGCCCTGAGTCTGAGCCAATCGTTTGACCGCGGTTTTGCCAATGCTTATTTTTAGCATGGCATTTTAGCATGGTTCATAATGACTGTTATCTGAAATTCACTTTTTCAAAAATAAAATTGATTTATACTAAAGTTATGTGGTGTATTAAAAAATGCCGAGTTATTATGATAGTATTAAGAAACGTCGAGTGTTAAAACGACGACAAAAATTAGAAGACTCTTTACAGCAGGTTAGGATCAGAGGCAATGAAATGAAAAGACAAGTAGATAGTGAAACAAATTTGGAAACATTCCACGAACAAGTGATTGTGCATAACGATGTTAGTGAATCTAATAATTTTTTCGATGAGCAATCATCGAGCACAGAAACTTGTGAATCTGATCGATTGTTGGCTGATCGTTGGATTGTTTTGACAGCCCTACACTGGACCAACACTAGCCCGAATATTGCGCCAACAAAATGAAGCCGACCTTAGCCCTACTGTGGGCCGGTGATCACGCCAACAGTCAGTTTAGTGTTGCGCCACGGTAGGAGTGATCTATTCGGCTCAACGCTGGCATGTACGGTTGGCCAATAGTAGGCTTACCGGAAATCCTAACAGTTGGCCGGGTATTGGCCCAACATTGGGCCCGTGAAAAACGACGCAACCGACCCAACCTCGAGCCAGCGTCACGCCAATCACATTCTACCTTCGGCCGATGAACGGCAGCACTACCGGTTCAGTGTTGCGCCACGGTAGGAGTGATCTCTTCGGCCCAACGCTGGGATGTACGGTTGGCCAATAGTAGGCTTACCGGAAATCCTAACAGTTGGCCGGGTATTAGCCCAACATTGGACTAAAGAGATCACGATCATTGGCTGACCGTTGGCGTGATCACCGGCACATAGTAGGGCTAAGGTCGGCTTCATATTGTTGGCGCAATATTCGGGCTAGTGTTGGCCTAGTGTAGGGCTGTCAAAATAACCCACGCTTAGCCAACAATCGATGAGATTCACAAGTTTCTGTGCTCGATGATTGCTCATCGAAAGAATTATTAGATTCATTAACATGCTGCATGCAATTTTCTACGTCCTGTGATAATAAAAACTCATAATTACTGTTATCTGAAATTCAGTTTATTAAAGTTAAATTGATTTATACTAAAGTTTTGTGGTGTATTAAAAAAATGCCGAGTTATTATGATAGTATTAAGAAACGTCGAGTGTTAAAACGACGACAACAATTAGGAGACTCTTTACAGCAGGTTAGGATCAGAGGCAACGAAACAAAAAGACAAGTAGATAGTGAAACAAATTTGGAAACATTCCACGAACAAGTGATTGTGCATAACGATGTTAATGAATCTAATAATTCTTTCGATGAGCAATCATCGAGCACAGAAATTTGTGAATCTCATCGATTGTTGGCTAAGCGTGGGTTATTTTGACAGCCCTACACTAGGCCAACACTAGCCCGAATATTGCGCCAACAATATGAAGCCGACCTTAGCCCTACTCTGTGCCGGTGATCACGCCAACGGTCAGCCAATGATCGTGATCTCTTTAGTCCAATGTTGGGCTAATACCCGGCCAACTGTTAGGATTTCCGGTAAGCCTACTATTGGCCAACCGTACATGCCAGCGTTGGGCCGAAGAGATCACTCCTACCGTGGCGCAACACTAAGCCGGTAGCCTTGCCGTTCATCGGCCAATGGTAGAATGTGATTGGCGTGACGCTGGCTCGAGGTTGGGTTGGTTGTGTCGTTTTTCACGGGCTATTTTTTTTACCGTGTTAATAATTATATTCCATGGATCCTCGGATCGTTGGTTGTCGGGTGGAGTTCTTTTTTTTAGTCCTTTTTACGGATTATTGTTCTTGTTATTAATGAAATTGAAAATCACTTTTAAATGAGTTTTTTGTAATTAAAAAGAAAATTCATCAGCAACTCATGAAGGCTGAGTTGAAAAATCTTGATTTACACGTTCTATCCTCGGAATCTTCTGATTCTCTGGTACACAGACTTGAACTCAAGTATCTACATCAAGGTATCATAAGCATTCGCCTTTCGCTCACTGGTTGTGCGCCAGCCGGTGCACGGCTAAGCGGTCACCGCTCCGAGTATTGGCCACGCAACAATGCTGCTTGACCCGAAGTGCCGCGAGAGCCAAACCACGACCGCCCATCTACCAGTGTCGGTCCCTTTAATTATATATTTCATGAAAAATTAGCATCTGCAGAATAAATCTATACTTCATATGCATTTTTTCGCGGTTCATTGAAAGAAAATTGAAAACTGTCATTTGACTCGACTGGGTCGCTCCAACCTTGTGCGTGCGCTCGCTCGCGGAAGTTTTTCCTGTCAATTTTTTTTCAGCGATCCTGACACTTTTTTTGACTGCTCAGCCCCCGATAACCTACCGTGATGGTACGTAGCCTATAACCTGCACCTAAAAATACGCCACACACTGGTGAAAACCGGATGAAGATCGGGCCATTGGTTCGGAAGTTTATCGCGGACAGACAGAAAACGGATTTTCATTTATAGGTATAGAAAAAGAATATATATATATATATATATATATATATATATATATATATATATATATATATATATATATATATTAAGGTGGCCGTTATTTGGGCTTTGGCGAAAAAAATTCGATGCTACCCCAAAAACATAATCAAGGTGTATCAAAAAAAATCTGTGTAAAGTTTGGTGGCGCTCGGAAAATTCGAACACGCGCCACCGAGTGATTGAAATTTTAAATGTAAAATACATGTATTTATCTCGCGCATCAATGATTTTTTTTCCGAGTACAATATTAATGAAAAAAATTTGATACTTGGTACATTTTTTGTGCATAGTATGGTGTACAAAACTAATTTTTTCAATTTTTTTTTTCATTTATAATTTTGTTAACGACAAGCTCTGTACAGATGCCCATATTTCGTTCTTTTAAATATTTGTTTTCAAATAAGTTTCAAATAAAAAAAAATTTCAGTTAAAAAATGTAACGTCTGCAGGGAAGAAGACATAGAAGAATATATTTCTTTCGTAATATATATTTACGAGCTATCGTTGTTTGCACCGTTACAAGAGCAGTGTTGTGTTCGCTGTAGTGTATACTATACACTTCATATAACACAACACTGCTAATATAGACTACTGCTAATATACACTACTGCAACACTGCTCTTGTAACGATGCAAACAACGATAGCTCGTAAATATGTATTACGAAAAAATATATTCTTCTATGCTTCTTCCCTGCAGACATTACATTTTCGAACAGAACATTTATTTTTTATTTTATTTGAAATTTATTTGAAAACAAATATTTAAAAAACGAAATATGGGCGTCTCTACAGAGCTTGTCATTAACAAAATTATAAATGAAACCAATTGAAAATATTTGGTTTTGTAAACCATACTATGCACAATAAGTGTACCAAGTTTCAAATTTTTCTCATTAATATTATACTCGGAAAAAAAATCATTGATGCGCGGGATAAGTACATGTATTTTACATTTAAAATTTCAATCGCTCGGTGGCGCGTGTTCCAATTTTCCGAGCGTCTCCAAACTTTACACAGATTTTTTTTGATACACCTTGATTATGTTTTTGGGGTGGCATCGAATTTTCATCGCCAAAACCCAAGTAACGGCCACCCTAATATATATATATATACATCAGCGGCCGAAAGTTTCCGGATACTCCGGATAATTCTAAAACTTTCGATCACTGGATAATTGTCAAATAATGTTAGAATAATATAGTTAATTTCATTTATTATTTTCGAAGATATTATATAGCTCTGTATAATGAAATATATTATTCTAATATAATTTTGCAATTATGTGAAGTGTCCGGACACTTTTGGCCAGTAGTGTGTGTGTGTGTGTGTGTGTGTGTGTATATATAAATGTATATATGCTACGATTGATATGCATTTGATATGGAAAAAGAAGTAAGCAAGCTTGAGATAGATAACTTCTGCTTTCCTTCTCGTATGGCTATGCATTTTTACATGTGCGTGAGTATATCGGCAAACGTGGCACTTACACATGGACATTACGCCGCATATAGGGACATCTATACGTTTACACCGAACGCCGCACGCATGACTAGATTTCGAAACGCGTCTACGGCTTCGTGAAATGCAGCGAATCGCAAGACTCGGCGATAAAAATGTTTTCCTTCATACCGCGCAAAATGTATGCATTTTCATACCATTCGAGGGGAGACTGTCGACAAGGAGAAAAAAAAGCGAAATCATGCTTTTTTTCTCTCAACTAACACACGTCATCACCACGGAGACTAACTAAACGGAAGCTTGCATCGTTGCAATGCAACGAAGATTCTTGTTAGTTTAATTTCATTTTCATTCTGATCCAAAATCTCATTTTGCAGATTCAGGGTGTAGAGCGCTAAACAGGGACTTAAAAAATGTTTGCGTGATTTTTTTAGCTCTAATCTTCCAAAGGAATTTTGGGGAAAAAAACTATTCGTTGTATTTTAACGATGCAATTTTTAACGGTATTGGCATCATTGGAATACAATAGAAGGTGATTTCTTGAACTGCAATATTTTTCTTCATTTGGCATATAGAGACTACGAAAATCACTTGATCGTTTTTTTCAAACTCGTCAATAGAGATCTACAACCTAAATCTACGAAAATGAAAGATTTTGAATAAGAACAAAAATTTAGAAGTTCAATAAATTTCGTTGTGTTCCAAAGATGCAGACGTCAACATTATATTTTCCTCGGAAATCGATTGAATTGATAGGCAAGTTACGATGAATATTATACTCCCCAATTTTTCTATCGTTGTTGAAGTTTGCATCGTTGGAACCCAACGAAAATTTTTTAAACGTTGTTATTTGCTCACGTTTTTTCGTTAAGCCAAATCTTTTTTGCATACTTTGATGGTAGATCTCCAAATAAGCATCTGAAAAATGGATAAGGAATTCTCATAGCAATAACCTGCAAAAAAATTGCTAAATAATAATGATCATTCTCAATGCATTCCAACGAGCAAACTTCAAACTCCTTTTTAGTGCCTTACGTTGGAAAATTGATTGATACTGTCACGACAAATATTTTATTCAGAAACGAGATAGAGTCTGTTTGGGTTTGTATATTCATTAGATTAAAGTTTACATAGTTGGAATCCAATAAAAAATAGTATTTTGAAATTGTTTCAATTTTGTTTTGGCAGAATTGGCCTACGATAATCCCTTGGCCATTTTTTCAGGGGGCGATATCTTCAGGCGAGGAAAAATGACTGATTTTCGTGATTTTTTTTAAAGGAAAGATTTCTTCGCCATTTCTGAGACTTCGGATATGTTTTATTACTACTTTTGGCGGTTACATGGTATTTATGGCATTGAAGATGCTTTTGAAACTGTATATGTTTGTTAAGGTAGGCTGGATATATAAAAGTGGTCTGAGCCAGCTGGATGTCACACGAAACTAACGCTACCCCCACTCCACTGCCACAGTGTGTAGTAGAGTGGGGGGAGCTGTGACATGCTGAATGCCTGTGATCGGTTGGAAAATGCCTTCTCCCCACCCGATTCTGATCTTGTTATTAATTTAAAAATTACACGACCTCAATGTATCAATATTTTTTAAACAATTATAGAAACGAACTCATATTATTTACATGTACCTGTTTTCCATTACCCTAAAAGTCTCATTACATTTTCAATGCCATGATATAGTTGCACTTGGTGTAATATCTGTAGATTTCTTTATTAATCTTAAAAAAACGGCACGGTCTTCTGAATTAATCCGGGATTAATCGGAATCAAAACCAACGAAGATTTTTCTCCCATTAACATTCTTATGCAGAATATGAATCAATAAAAAGTGAGTAATGTTGAAAATCGATCAAATTGTACGCTTTTAAGGCGTTACCCCCGACTTGTAGAGCAAAAAGGCCTTTTTCATGAATTTTTTAAAAGAAAACTACAAAACTTTTTTAATCGATCAATATACTATCTTAAAGAACACATATTGAAGAACTTTCAGTATTTTTTTATTGAAAAATATTACATTGTTTAGTGGCAAATGGCCGTCAATGAAATAATGTTTTTATATACACGGTTTGCGGTGACCGACATTGCGGCGAAGTGGATCATCTGAAAAAAAATACCGATGGATTTAGTCAAATATAAGTATAAATTAGTCTTTAATCGAAGGATTTTAAAAAATATTCATTTTTCACAAAATGGCGGACAGTCAAAGTTAATAGTTCGATTTTAACGAAAAAAATCGAACGATTAAAGACTACATTTTTATGTATTAAATAAGCCTGCAAAATTTCAAGAAGATCGGTTCATTAGTGTTCGAGTTATCTTGGTCACCGACTTCAGAAATGCCATTTTGAGAAAAACGCATTTAAAGTTTCAATTTCAGTTTACACGAAGAAAATATTTTTTTTTATAAACTTACATAGAGTCATCTATTCCGGGCCCATACAGAAGTATGGGCCCGGATACTTATACTTCAAAAAAATGCAATAAAAAAAATCGATTTTTTCAAAATCGCAAGTGGGGGTAACCCCTTAAACAAAAAGATTCTGTTTGCAAAAAATGGCTACATTTTGCAATAAAAAATACTTTAAACATTTTTAACAACATTTAGGATCAGGTAGACAATAAGGTGAGCAAGATTTATACCAAGTTTCATCAGAATCGGTCGATTAGTTTTTTAGCTATACAGCACACCAGTTTCGAAAATGTAGTTTAGAAGACCGTGGCATATCTCCGCCATTTTCAAAGGTTAATAAAAAACAATATCACAGTAAAAAGTCATAATAAAACTTACCCTAAATCTCGAAAATGGTGTGGAAATCTTTCCTTTAATAAGAAATCAATCCTGATTCGAAATACATCCTGATTCGTCAACTTTAGATAAAGACTCTACGCTGAGAAACTGTCCCCCGGGACAGTTACTGTTTCAGCAAATCAAGCGTGGGAGACTAACCGCACTGCTTTCGAAAACCGCGTTTTGCTCGCGGAGTGATATGAAGTCGGGCGGAGCAATACATATTTTTTATAGGCTAAGGTGAATCTTGTAAGAAAGGGAAATCAGTCGTCGTAACTCTTGCTATTCGGAACGGCCCCGAGAATTACCAAATAGTAGAATTACAGTATAAGGAAGTAGAAATAGAAATTTGTTCATTGCGAGTCTCTAAATAAATGTGAGATTGATTGAAGAAAAAAAAGAGAATAAAAAGGTGTCAATTTGATTCCACCCCAAACAACGCGGCATAACAATACAAACACTCACATTATTCGATTATTGTTATCGTCGCACAATCTCTTATTGTAAATGGCAGTGCCTTTTGAATCTTTGGACGATCGCTATTATGAAGAGCCTTGTCATACGTCCCCCAAATGTTTTTATCTGCTTTTAATGATTATTTTATCGCTTTTGGTTGTTTCCCGGAAATCGGCGGATGTTTCATTCCATAGCAGAGACATGCTGAGGGGGGGGGGGGACAAAGGAATTTCCGCTCGACGAGTTGCTGGTTATGCGAAATTGTTTGGCTGCTGGCCCGACACAGACGATTGATTTCTTATGGGATTTTTTTCAAAGTTACGATCTCCAAGCACTCTGTACGTGTATGTATGTGTATATATATATATATATATATATATATATATATATATATATATATATATATATATATGTATGTATGTATGTACCTGTGCTGTACATATGTATGGGGTAAATGATAGACGGAAAAGGGCGAGGGTTCTTTATGTATTATGTGGCGCCTTACTGCATGGCGTTTTCCAAGAGGGAAACGCGTTCGGCGATGCTCCTGCACACGACTGTCATTGATAGATATCGTCGACTGCACGAGGGGAAACAAACGTTTTTTTTTGTCTTGGGCGAAGAATATAGACGCCAAATATTTACTTCTTGGCTTTTCTTCCCCTAGTGCCCGTGCGGTCCTCCAAGAATGCCAATGTGCAACACTCTAAAATATTGCAGTGCGACTTTGTCAATATTTGGTGGTTAGGTTTCGATGATATTAAAGTTTGCATCGGTGGAACGCAACGAAAGTTTAGTAGACCGAACTTTTTTTTGACACATTTGGGCTAAGAAAATAAATCAAACGTTTTCTAGGATCCTGAACGAAAATCTACACTCCAAATCTGAAAAGGTGGAAAAAAAATGAAGAAGAATTTTCGTTGCATTCCAACGATGCTTCAACATCGTTCACTTTGATCGTAATGTTGAAGTTTGAATCATTGGAAATCAATGAAGGTTTTTCTTTATTCTTTTATTCCTTTATTTTGATTACTATCTGAACTTTTTTGGCTGGTTTAGATTATGAATCCCTGAAAAGGATCTTCAAAAATATTTCGGTTACATTCGTAGCGTAAATGAGCCAAAAAATTGGGCAATACGAAATAAAGCATTTCGTTGTATTAGAACGATGCAAACTTCAGTACTATTTTTGATTACGCACACACACACACACATACATATATATATGCATTGCCAGCCGAAAGCACGGAGGCTATCCGTGTGAATTTTCATTTCCAAGTACAAAGTGCAACCGGAATTTCGTGAAAAGAATGAATTAAACAATTCCTGAAATGCAGCGACATTTTTTTTGCCAATGTTCCTTGGTATTCCCTTGCCCTTTATTATTTCGTGACTTTGACTTTTACCCTATACTTGGTGCTCGATAGTCGGCGTCTGTGTGGCTAAGCGGTCACCCATCCAGGTGCTGGCCTAGACTGAGGCCCATCAACGTGAATGATCGCCAAAGCCGCATATTGAGAGCGTTTCATTGACTGTCAGCACGGAGCATTGATATTGTTTTTGGTTCCAGCTGATCTCATTTCGCGAGGTTTCCTGAAGAGCCATCACGCGACTGACGCCCTCACATTTAAAGTTGAATAATAATTGGCTCGAAAGCTCGTTTCAGAGTGTAAAAAAGGGCTTATGGCGATCAACGGAATTCTTCAAATCTCTGTGGATTGTGAGGGATTCCATAGTTCAGCTTCAATCTGCTTCAGAGCAAAATTGGGTAGTAGCTAGCCTAAAAAATGTGTCTAGGGTTTGCAGAACGTTTGTGGATCTCGCCTCTTGAGGATAGAAATACCTTTAGGCGAGGAGAAAATTGCTGATGTTCATGGTTTTTTTAAGGCGTTACCCCCACTTGTAGCGCAAAAAGGCCCTTTTTCATGAATTTTTTTAAAGAAAACTACAAAACTTTTTTAATCGATCAATATACCATCTTAAAGAACACATCTTGAAGAACTTTCAGTAATTTTTTTATTGAAAAATATTACATTGTTTAGTGGCAAATGGCCGTCAATGAAATAATGTTTTTATATACACGGTTTGCGGTGACCAACATTGCGGCGAAGTGGATCATCTGAAAAAAAAATGCGGATGGATTTAGTCAAATATAAGTATAAACTAGTCTTTAATTGAAGGATTTTAAAAAATATTCATTTTTCACAAAATGGCGGACAGTCAAAGTTAATGGTTCGATTTTAATGAAAAAAAACGGCTGTTTTTTGGCTATAAAACGGCCATTTTTTTTTTCGAAAAAAAATCGAACGATTAAAGACTACATTTTTATGTATTAAATAAGCCTGCAAAATTTCAAGAAGATCGGTTCATTAGTGTTCGAGTAATCTTGGTCACCGACTTCAGAAATGCCATTTTGAGAAAAACGCGTTTAAAGTTTTAATTTCAGTTTACACGAAGAAAATATTTTTTTTTGTAAACTTACATAGAGTCATCTATTCCGGGCCCATACAGAAGTATGGGCCCGGATACTTATACTTAAAAAAAATGCAATAAAAAAAATCGATTTTTTCAAAATCGCAAGTGGGGGTAACCCCTTAAAGGAAAAATTTCTTCACCATTGTGGAGACTTAGGGTGTGTTTTATTACTACTTTTGGCTGTTATATGGTACGTTTTTTTAAATTAATCTTAAAAAATGGTGGAGGTATGACACGGTCTTCTAAACGCGATGCAACGGATGGTGTCAGACCGCGAGACACGTAGTGTCGGTGAGATTGATCTGAACAAAAACCAACGAAAATTTTTCTTTCATTAACACTTGTACGCAGAATATGAACCATGATAAAGTGCGACATGTTGAAAGTAGATAAACTGGTACGCTTTGAAACAAAAAAGATGAATTTTCCGAGAAAATGGCTACACTTTGCAATAAGAAGTACGTTTTTTTTATTTTTAAAAACATTTAGGGTCATGTTCTGGACAATAAGGTTAGAAAGATTTGTACCAAATTTCATCAGAATCAGGCCATTAGTTTTTCAGCTATACCTACGCCACGTCAGTTTTGAAAATGCAGTTCAGAAGACCGTGCCATACCTCCGCTATTTTCAAAGATGAATAAAAAAAAACAACACTATTTAACATCCAAAAGTAGTAATAAAACTTTCATAAAAGTTTATTTACCACAAATAGTACTAATAAAATAAATAATAAAATAAAAATAAATCTTTCATTTAAAAAAAAATCATGAAAATCAGCAAATTTTTTCCTCGCCTGAAGGTATCTCCCCCCTTAATAGAAGCTCGGGATTCCGGATATTTCCGGCTTTACGAGATTCGCGGCGTGACTAAAGCCCTTTATAGGCATTCCAATTGGATTATTCAATGAAAAGGGTGAATAAGATTCAGTTTTACAAAGAGAAAGAAACGGGAACAGAGAGAGCGAGAGGGGGGGGACTCAACCAGGACGGAGAACATTGATAGGAGAGTTGCAATATAGCATTGATGTTTTATATATCATGTGTCATCATTTTAAACATCATGTTATGAATGTATGTATGCGTATAAACAGGAAGGGTAGAGGTTAGTTACTCTGCGGTTAAGTTCGATATTTGGTTACGCAGTTCAAACACCCTGGCTTGTAGCAACGTTCCAATCGTTGTTGCACAACGAGAAGTGAATACAATCCTCTGGGGTAAAATGCATCAAAATATTTCCACAAACTCGGTCCATAGAGCTTCAGGACCGAGGGAAACCTTTCGATCTCGACTCGAATAACTCACCGCGCGTTCTTTTACATTCTATTCCTCGATCTTGGCTGCGAAAAAGAAATGACAAATTTGACGGTTTGCTGGACCAAACGAGGAAAATGCAAGTCTGAAGTTGTTACAAGAATTCACGTAGGAAGGATCGACCGACAGCAGTCAAGCAGCCTGTCCCGATACAGGGATGCGTGACCGCTGAGCCGCGCACACTATCGAGCGCGAGACGTTCTGAGGAGTTGGGAATAATGAAGTGACAAGTCGAGGTAGACGTCACAAATAAAAACATTCCAAACCAGAAGACCCTATAGAATAACCGACTACCCCAAAACACAATTAGAATTTGAGTTTACTTATCGATTGTTTAGCACTATAAATAATTCATAAAAAAACTTTACTAGACATCGTCAACCCAAACGTGCAAAAAAAAAACAGAATTATAAAAAATACCCCAAAAAGTTCGTTCCCTTCGAAATATGCGAACTTTTACTGGTTGAAATTTGCGATGTACCTGCTGTCTGGATGAAACGATATACCCGCGTTTATCCAATATACATATCTGTATACCTACATAGAGCGATGGTGCGGAGACCTCGAACTCGATAAGTCGTTTTGCGGGGCGCGTGCGATACTTAAGGGATGGCAGGTTCAGGTGCGTGCGAGCTCCGATATCCCCCAGCTCGGGGCCCCCCTCGTCCCTTTACCCAACGGGGGTCGCCGAGGCTTGTCCAGTCGATACTCTCGTCGTCGCGCAGAGTTCATTCGCCCTCTGTTCTCTACTCGCTCACCCCAACCCTTGGCGATTTAACTTTTACATACATACTCGCACCCACACACACACACACACACACACACACACACACACACACACACACACACACACACACACACACACACACACACACACACACACACACACACACACACACACACACACACACACACACACACACACACACACACACACACACACACACACACACACACACACACACACACACACACACACACACACACACACACACACACACACACACAGACACACAAACACACACACGCATAACGAACCACAAGTAAATGCGTCTTTTGTGGGTGCTTGTGATAGCCGTCTGACTTGCCGTTGGTGAATGTGCGTGTATGTTGTCTACGTATGTAAACTTCTATATAGAAGTACATTTGGGGGCCTACATGTGTCTGTAAATACATGAATACGATACGATGCGTGCAGACAGATATATTTGTGTGTGTGTGCGTGCGTGTGCGTGCGCGTGCGCGCGTGTGTGTGTGTGTGTGTGTGCGTGTGTGTGTGCACCGTTACCGTCTTCTTGGCCCGGCTTACCCCTGTCTATATCCGATGGTGCAGTATAGGCTGGAAAAAAGGACGAAGGGTGGATTGCAGCCAAGCGCGTTGTTCGGCTGTGGTTCGTCTCTTGATAGTGTGCACGTAATGTGCGCAGACCGGGGCAATTCCCGTCTGCTTTTTCTTTTTACAAATACCCTTCGATTCCGTACTCTACATGTGTGTGTGTGTGTGTGCATATATATATATATATATATATATATATATATATATATATATATATATATATATATATATATATATAGTGGCCCGAAAAGAGACGTCCAAAAAGAAGGTCTAGATGCCTCGTATCTAGAAATTTGTCCTATCGATTTTAAACATAATTTTTAACCTATCCGAATCAACTCCATGTATGGTCTACGATCTTTTGTAATTTGAGAGAAAAAAGCATTCCATTTTTTTTCTGCATGTACTTTTCTCGAGATTTTTTTACTTGCGTCATCGTTACGAAGTGCACTGTTAAGCAATGAATAAATTACCAACTGAACGCTAACGTGAAGGCCTAAGATTTTTATCAAATGTTTTAAAAGTAGGCTTCAGAGAACCACTCACTAAAGTTCGGGTGATAAAAACAAATATTTATACCAGTCTGTGTGACTCCCAATGGCGTTTAAACACTTCTGAGAGGAAAGTCCATACACAAAATTACATACAGTAAAGATGCTTTTTTCTCGAGAACTAAGAGCATCGAAGAACATACATGGAGATGATTGGGATTGGTACGAGCCATCTAGATCATTCGTTCGGGCGTCTCTTTCCGGCCCACCTGGTGTATCTGTATATACATAAATGTGTGTGTGGGTATTTGTTTGGGAGGAATTCATTTGAAACCGCTATCTCGACGCAATGGTCGGTTATCAGCACATTTGCCTGCACCAGAGGACCGGGCTTAATTTTTTGTTTTCCAAAGAATCGCTGATTTTTGGGACAAAACGATGAAAATCCTTTTCAATATTAAAATTCCTTCATTTTTGTTATCGTCCAACATTTTTATTTTTTGTAGATTCAGATTGTAGATATGCAACGAGGATCAAAAAAAGAATTCCCATTGGATTCCGACGATGCAAATTTCAACGTCGTCCGCAAAGTCGAATGTCTTCAAAATAACGATGGTTCATACACGTACACCCGCATAGGCATGCATATAATGGTAATAATAAAAATAATAATACAGAGTTAGAACGAGGCAGGGGCAGAGAGAGAGAGAAGAGAGAGAGAGAGAGAGAAGAGGGAGAATACACTGTAGGTGTACATATGTACGAATTAGATTTCCAGCAGTGAGATCTCGAGTGTTCACGGCACGAATCATATGACTCGACGATTTCGGTACCCATCTATTTTCTTGTGCTTTTTGGCCTCCCCTCTCGTTCTTTCGACTTGCAGAGACGAAAGAATCCCAGCGTCTGTCACTTTTTTTTGTACATCTGTTATTTTTTCATTCCGCTTCTACTAATTTTTAATATTCTGTATTATTTTTTTCGTCGTTGACATGTATATTTGAAACGCAATTTGAGAATAGACCCTTTTTGTGCGATTGATAGTTTCTTTGATTGGGATGGCGTTGAAGCTTGCATCGTCGGAATCCAACGAAAGATCCTTTTTTTTCTCCATTTTTATCATGATTTATAATTTTTTGATAGATTAAGGTATTCCTTTCACGCACTCGAATATTTAACAATGAACTGATTTTCGTCTATAATGAAGTAAATATACATCCCGGTATACTGCTAAAATTTCAAGCCAAGTTACCGAACTTTAAACGAAAAATGATGACTCCAAAAATCGTCTCATGGATACGGCGCTTTATGGAGATGACACCCTGGCCACATTTCTATCTAATCATTTATTCACTCAATAACTCTGGATGCCTGATATAAACTGCTCACGCAAGTAAAGAAATCTAAAGATTCCGCAACGACAATAAAAATACGGTGTCACCGAATGTTTGAAGGAAATATTAATAATGACACTTAGAAAAAATGTGACTAGTAGAAGACTTTTCGTAGCCGCGACTTTTCAGAGAAAATGTAAAAATGTCTAAATCATCTAAATTTGTGCGACATTTTTTATTCCAGTTTATCGTTGGGTACAATAATTGATTGTGATTTATTTTTATTAAGTGGCACCGCAATTTAACCAATGATTCAGAAGGGCCCACCTTATGCCCCCATAAAATACTGCCCTCCGCGACAGGAATACCTTTAGGCCGGAGCCTGAATGAGAAGGTCCGAAAGATCTTTTTTTTTTAATTTCTTAAATCGATAGATAAACTATCCAAGAATATATTTACAAAGTTACAGTGGCCAATTGTAAATATTTTCGAAGATACCAGGGCAAAAGTAGAGAAGTGATTGATACTTGATATTGATATTTCTTCCTATTGAAAACTTTGAAGCGCGCTTTCTCCAGTTTTAATTTTCACGATTTTTCCAAATTGACGGGCGTGACAGCAAAAAAACTAAAAGACCTATTTAATAAAACCAAAGTTTATTTTATTCAGTATTAAAATTTCTTCTAAGTGAATTAAAAAAGTACTTTTAAATAATTTTTATAGCACGTTGAAATGTTTTTTTTAATCACTTTTTCTTCAATCCTGAGAAAAGTTATAATTTAACGATTTTGTCAGCTTCTTCTTAATTCACGCAGAAGGAAAGTATATGACAATTGAAAATGTTATTTGTTTATTTGGTTCAGTCAAGAATAACGAGCTGCATCTTTCCCGCCGATTGAGGACCGCAGTGACAAGCCGTACATAGGATACGCTAATAAATCTGCAGTCATTGCATTTTTTATGCATTTCAAATGTACATAAAAAGATACCTCAATGTTTACTGGGCTCACTTGTTTTTTCCCTCCAAAAAAAAATTCCCGAAAAAAACGCCTTTTTGGACCTCCTAATTCAGGCTCCGGCCTTAAGTTCGTGGATCTCTAATGAAGATAAGAAAATCCATCTGGGTGATTTTCGTAACTTAAATCGGTGAAATGTGAGCGATAGAAGAAAAGTGAACCTCGTTGCATTCCAACGATGCAGCTAGTCGAGCTAGTTTCGGGCGTGCATATCCAGAATTCATCAGGCGCTGTTTTTCGAGTACGCCAACAGAGTTATATCGTCGTACGGGGATTTTTTCGTCCCGAATTTTTGGCCCCAAGAGACTGGTGCAGTGATACCGGATAGTGCGTACTGAGGAGAGGATGATGTGGTGCAGCGTTGGTAAATGCAGTCCGCACCTCCTGTGCATTACGGCAGCGAGGGAGAGGCGGGGTACGAGCGATAGAGATACAGGAACCGGAAGAAGGAAGGAAGGCGAGGAAGTGAGGGAAAAAGAGAAAGAGAGATAGAGAGACAGAGAAAGAGAGACAGAGAGAGAGAGAGGGGGAGATTTTGTGGGTCACCCACAAAATGTTGGCAGCCGTTCAATGCGGTGTTTGCAACATTGACCCACAGACCTTATCGAACTGTCGAAAACGAAGTGACTAACTATATATATATATATTAATGGCACGTCGTCCACTGTTAAATGAAAATGATACGTTTGGACCAATATTCATTGCATCCGCACTTTGAAAATCCTTTTTCCTACCAGTAATAAAAAAGAGATTTTTGATTTATATTATTTCCTGAGTACCAACGTATACCATTGCGCGTTTTTACGTATTATCCTTTCCAATTGAACCCTTTCCTATTACTCCCCACCAGCACTCCGCTAATCTAACCTAACTTCCGTCGCGTCTACAACCGTCTGAACCCTTTGGATCATATTAATTCGTATTAATTGTTATTAAAATTGACATAACATTGGTATTAAAATTTACATCATTAATGTAATATAAATATAATATATTCAAATATAATAATATAGAGATTGTAACGTTGCATTACGAATATCGAGACTATTAGTCGAGTACAAGAGACGAAAACCCAGCACTTTTTAGCGTAGAAAATGAATTTTTGATTGAAGGTAGATGGTTGCATACTGGAAGTAACTCCAATAAAATTTTGCCCCTCAACTCGCCCCAATCCTGGGTTGAAAACTTAAAAATTGCCGTATCTGATAAATAATAGCCCCATAAAAAATGTTTGAAACATAATGTGTTTGGAATAATAAAATACGTATAAAGTTGTCTGACGTCCAATCCCCTATCTTTGAAAATAGAGGCACAAAACCACCAGAGCACCACTGACGCAGACAAGGACGCAGCGATATGTCTACTCCGCTCGCACACGCATCAACCCCGAATTTTCGAATCATTTTGTGTCAGATAACTTTATACGAATTTTATTATTCCAGAGAACCTTTGTTTGAAACCTTTTTTGATAGGGCTATTAATTATCGAGATACGGCCATTTTTAAGTTTAATCCCTATTTCTTAGGGGCTGGGACAAGTTGAGGGGCAACATTTTATTGGGGTTACTTTCAGTATGCAACCACCTTACTTTCAGTATGCAACCACCAGTATCTACCTTCAGTCAAAAATTCATATTCTACGCTAAAAAGTGCTGGGCTTTCGTCTCTTTTACTGGCCTATATCCGAGAAAGGTGAGGTAAGCGGGCTGGCGAAGCTCAGTGGTCAGAGCAGTCGACCGGCAATCGAACGGTCCCGGGTTCGAAGCCCGGCCCAGAAGCGCACCGCATTTTTTCTATATATACTATATAGTATAAGTATACCGCGTATGTTAAACTGGTATCTACACACACATATATACGCATACGTATGTAATGAAAGCAGGAAATTTTTGTCTATTTTTCATTAACGTTATACTTCATACTTAATGGTAAAATCTCAGCTACCTCGAACTTGCTATCACGATTAAGAATCAACGAAGCGCAGAATCAATTGTAAGAAGTTTAACGAAGAAATTTTAATCTCTTATTTCGAATATCCTGCTTTACTATTGAGCGGTATAATAACGCAACCGCGTAGTTTCCATCCATTTGTGCACTGTTCATGCTTTTCGATGATAATTTTATACAAATTGTAAATTTGTCTATGCCCGCAGTCGGCAACGTTGCCGTGCGTATATTGCCGCGAAGAGGCAACTGGGAACAACGAAAATCTAATGCCTTGCTTCATATTTCACGACGAGACGAAGTTCGCATTGTTGGAATGCAACGGGAATTCATTCCTTTTAATTCTCCAATGTTTCTTTCCGTCCACTCAATCTGCGAAAATCATTTGTTCCGTATCGTTGTTAGAGATTTGACTAAAGTTTGCATCGTGGCAACGCAATGAAATTAATTTTTTGCAACCTCCTCAAATTCCTCCGACTATTTTTTAGCTAGGAAAATAGCTCAAATGTTTTTTTAAATGTTTCTTTGAAGATGAGGAATCGACATCTCCATAAAACTATTGGGTATCATAATGTAGGGGTAACATAATTAAATAAACATATAAAAAGGAATTTTCGTTGCATTCCAACACCGTAAACTTCGATACCATTATTAGAGACCTACGATTTCGGCCAATAAGAATAAAAGGATTTCGTACAATAAAATAAATAAAAAGAATTTACGTTGCATTCCAACGATGCAAAGCTTCAACGCCGTTAGACGAAAATGTTTTCCCACACAGAGGGTCCGGTGTAATATTGCCACATTGCAATTAACACGAAAAATTGGCCTAACCGCGTGGACGCGATGGATCCTCGTTTTCGCGTTCATACACCGCAGTGATTGAACCGGAAGTCCTATAATTCGTAGGAAGTTTCGCATCGACATGTAAAGGCGTGTGTGCGTTAGAGTCCCGCGTCCAGGATCGTCCTGTATAATTAGATTGTTACACTGGGCGTTCAGGGAAAAGAGGAGGAACTTTCAGCAAAGAGAGATAGAGATAGAGAGAGAGAGAGAGAGAGAGAGAGAGAGAGATCCATGCTCACGAAATTTACATATCGTGACACATCTTGCAGCTCCTGTCGCCATGACGACGATCCGGAAGGGTTGCTTTTGCTCCTCTTTACCGTACTCCACATTCGTATATATACGTAGGTAAACGGGGTGGCGTTCGCCTCAGCTGCAATCAACTTACCCTCACACGAAATACCTCACCCCGTTCATCGGGCATCGAATGCCCCATACACACCCACACCTACACACCGTACGTATTCACACCTACGCATCGTTGTCGGAGATGCCATAGAGACGTCAGTCTCTTGCACATTGAAACCTTGGTGGATAAAAAACGTCAGGTAGGTCGGGTGTACGGCTCATCTTCCGCTATACGTGTAATTAATAACGCGAATCCATATACCAAAGACAAGAAGAACAAAAAAACGGCGCTCGGCCCTGAAAAAGCAAACGATAAAAAAAAAGAAAAATGAAAGGAGAGCGGGAAAGATTAGCGCACCGAGCTGGAGAACATGTGGCAAAGGTTTTGCATGTACGGAGAAATAGGAAGGGGAAGAGTCGCAGAGAGAGAGAGAGAGAGAGAGAGAGAGAGAGAGAGAGAGAGAGAGAGAGAGAGAGATCGATGGAGGGTGAGCACATCCTACTGTAAGAGAGAAACCGATGGTAGGAGAGGGAAAGACTCACATCACGGACCATGGTCCGGTATTCGCTGCGTTTTACTGGTGAAATTATTGATCCGGCTACAAAGGCCCTCGGTCCGTTTTCCACGTGTTTTATTATCGTGTCGCTCACTCTTTTAATTCACGAATTCTACTTTGTATTTATATAAGGGTACGTATTTGGGTAATATGAATATAAAAAAAAAAGAAATGTGCTCGGGTTTGATGCAGAGGGAAGGAGCATATACGCGGTGACGGTTATGAGATGGCCACACGGAGAAAAATACGCAAAATTCTAACACTGTTTGCCAGAATTATAATATTCAGTGCTAGAAAAGTATAGCAGTTTACTGCCAGTTCGCAATTCTAAGACTTGTGATAGAAGTGTAAAAATGATTCTCACACCGTATAGTAAAAATTATGCGTGCATATTACATTTGAAACTATTCTTGCATAGGCGCGAGTCCGATATGCTGTATAGTAAAAATGATGCGTGCATTTGAAACTATATTACATGAAACATACGCTATATTTTCATATGGATTTTACTATACGTATAGCATGAATCTTCGTGTATGTATAGATTTCACTATACGCATAACATAAATCTTCGGCGTATAGCGAAAAATATTACCAAGTTATTAGTAAAATGTTACTCTTTATACCGTACTTTTTGTAGAATACTGGAAACTAATAGTTCCAATCACGTGGGCAAAATATGTTTTGAATACTACAAAAAATCACTATATGCCGAATAAAATGTATTATTTGTATCAGTTTACGTGCCATATCGTAGGTTAAAATTTAAATTTCTTCATTATTACTATACCATAATTACAATTTTTATCTTCCATTCAATACTTTTTGATATTTAATGATACATTTTTTTTAGAAGCATAGTATTAATTCTAAAGTTCGAGGCCCCTGTTTTCTCCGTGCATGTGTTTTCGAATAGTCTTACACGGAGATTTTGCGACTATGGAAAATATCATTTTTTAATGATTTTTCAAGTGCCTTTGGAAAAAAATATAGCGTTTTTTACGACGTGTAGTATTCGCCAAAAAAAAGGAATATCATGGAAACAAAATTAAAATTCCGTTTTGAGTACAGCGGAATGAAAATAATTTTAATCATTTTAAGACCACTCGGACCCTGAAATTCTGAAAATTGGCGAAGTTACATTATTTGAGTGGAACAGTGTGCGTTGAGTGAAGGATGATTCGCGTGTAATGAAAGCGGACATCAGAGAACAAAAACACTCAAAAGAGGCCCGAACTGTCCGCAGATTGCATAGATTAGGTGTGCAACACGATCTCGATGATGAGAAAGGACACTTATATGGTGTCGGAATCGCTGACTAGCGGTAAGACAACATTTCACAAGATCGTGTAAAATATGTACCAAAACTTTGAACGCGATTATGTCGAAACTACACATCTTGATACGGCGGGATTGATATCTTGAGTAACTTTCACACTATTGACTTGAATTCGCACAGTTAGCGTTCAAACACTAGTCATTTTCGGTTCACGGTCGCATTTTTTTATTGGATGAACTATTTGTTAATAACAATGACTTCAGCATGCTGTTGTTTCTAGAGAAAAATGAGGTTTTCTTTGGAGGAGCTGTCATTGTTCGTATATTTCAAACTTTCGAAAAGTGGATCGTGAACCCATAGCCAGTTGGATATATGCGAAGAATGTTTTGTTTGTTTTCGTCTCAGATTACATTTAAGCCTGGCAGAGATCCCGCTTTATGGGGCCTCGCTGCTGGAGGACTGCAACGCCAACGGCAGCACCACGAACACTTTGAAAGATTGACTTCCGAAAAAATTAATTTATTCCAACCAATGTGTTACTACAAAAAAATTCATCATTCTGACCCTTCAAAGTGGGCTTCCAGAGAGGCATACCACGTTAAAGAAAATGTGCGATTTTTCATGAAATTTTGACTATAGTATTTGTCAATGAAAAAGTAATTTAAGGGGTTACCCCCACTTGCGATTTTGAAAAAATTGATTTTTTTATTGTATTTTTTTAAGTGCAATTTGAAGTGCAGTTTTTTTTATGCCCGGAATAGATGACTCTATGTAAGTTTACAAAAAAAAATATTTTCTTCGTGTAAGCTGAAATTGAAACTTTAAACGCGTTTTTCTCAAAACGGCGTTTCTGAAGTCGGTGACCAAGATTACTCGAACACTAATGAACCGATCTTTTTGAAATTTTGCAAGCTTATTTAATACATAAAAATGTAGTCTTTAATCGTTCGATTTTTTTCGTTAAAATCGAACCATTAACTTTGACTGTCCGCCATTTTGTGAAAAATGAATATTTTTTAAAATCCTTCGATTAAAGACTAGTTTATACTTATATTTGACTAAATCCATCCGCATTTTTTTTTCAGATGATCCACTTCGCCGCAATGTTGGTCACCGCAAACCGTGTATATAAAAACATTATTTCATTGACGGCCATTTGCCACTAAACAATGTAATATTTTTCAATAAAAAAATTACTGAAAGTTCTTCAAGATGTGTTCTTTAAGATGGTATATTGATCCATTAAAAAAGTTTTGTAGTTTTCTTTAAAAATATTCATGAAAAAGGTCTTTTTTGCGCTACAAGTGGGGGTATCGCGTTAAGAAAATAATGTTCGAGGACCGTTAGGTTGACGTTGATGATAATCATGTTATCTAAAACTATGTTATATTTTTGAATGATCGATAACATAGTTTTGAGTTATTTTGTCCGAGGTTCGGAAAAAAGTAGTTTTCAGGAAAACGCGTTTAAAGCTTCAAGACTCAAATGTAAACTCCGTATCTTGATTACCAATTTACGAAGCGCAGAATCAATTATGAAGAGTTTGATGCGAAAGTTACAAGCTCTCATTTAAAACGCCCTGCTTTTACTTCTACATAAAATAAAGCATAACTTTCATAATCGCACAGGCCTTCCCGATTGTCCGACTACTTCATGGTCCACGCTAAATCCGGAATAAGCAATCAGGCTTCTACTATAGCGCGGCTGTTCTTCTTTCTATTCGGTTTTGTTTCTCTTCGTCCCATCCCGTTTTGCTCCAATTCTTCCCCCTCCCCCTCGCCCTCTCTCGCGCAACCTCGATAGTCAGAAGCCAGGTCTCGAAACGATGGAACGATGATTTTTATACGAAAATGGAGACAAGGGCGAGCGAGATTAACGGAACTACGAAGCAATTCCCACGATGCCCGCACTGGTTTTTCCGCACCGAGAAACCCGGACTCTTATTTTTGGATTTTGAATTTTTCCATTTGCAACGAGGACGGGGGAAGTACGCTGTTCCGTTTATTCTTCTGGAGAACGAGATAAATAATTTTTTCCAAAATGTTGACCTTTATTTACGGTGACCTTGATACTAGTTTTAATTAATATTTCCGGTCCGTTTGTTTTCATTTTTATAAACTAAAAAAGAGACGGTCAAAGGAACCGCATGTGACTGCGTAGTGATGCAAGAGAGAAATGTAGTGTTGGTTTGATTAAAAAAAAATACTTTAGATAATAGTTGCGATCACTTTTTTTGTTTACTGGATTAAAAGTGCATTCGTGATATGTCGTTGCCATGCGATCCAAATTGAACGTGCCAGCTGTTTGGATTAAAATACGCTAAGGTAGGGGGAGAGCAAGAGAGAGAGGGAGAGGGAGAGAGCGAGAGAGCAAGTGGAACGAAGAGAGGAGGGTGAAAAAGGGGATGGACAGAAACGACACTCTCATATTCACGCGCCACGCGACCCATCGATGTTATTAGCAATTGTCACGTGGCAAGTTCACTCAGTCTGGCTTACGTTCGCATCCTTCCCTTCTTCCAATTTTTCTTTTAAATTAAAAATAAAAATAACGAGCGTCTTTCGTCTTTTTTCTCTCTCATTGGACGTCATTACACGTATGCAGTAATATCGATAGTCCAATAGTCTTTGTTTTGGGAAAAGTGATTATAGGTTATACGTTTTTCTAATTGACTTTTCATCGCTTAGTCCCTGAATCGAACAATATTCGTAATAACGAAACTAACAGAGTTTTTCATCCAAACAACGTGCTTCGTTCCACCACGGTCTATAGAATTATATAATAACAATGGTGTTGAAGTTTGCATCGTTGCGACGCAACGAAAATTCATTACTGTTCTTTATTTATTTATTTTCATTAGAATCCAAAACCATACCATTACCATTTTTTGCATATTCAAGTAGCAGCTTTCTAATAATAATATAACGATACGTTTTCTTGTTAAGTTCGACCGATTTTCATAGCCTAAAAAATCTGTCAAAAGTAATTTGGTCAAATGGAAATAAAATAATTGTCATGGCATACAAAAAATACAATAAATGATGCAACACAAATCCTTTTTTATGTTCTCATTTTCTCATTTTTATTATTATTCGAAATATTTTGGGCAAGTTTATACTGTACGTCTCTCAATATGCTTCGTAAAAAAATAGTTGAGGCATTTTCGTGGGTGGAATATGCCAACAAAAATTGAACCAATTTATAAATATCAAATTTCGTTGCATTCCAACGATGCGGATTTCAAACTCATTCAACATCAGACGAGGGTCGAGACCTTTCAATACTTGTGAATTTTAATAACAAGGGTCGAGACCCTTCACTGTTTGTAAATGAATTTTTTTTCATCTCTTCCGCATCTGTACGTAAGATTATATTTTTTTTTCACAGTGGGAAACAGTCATTTGACCATTTTATTTTCATTTTTATTATTGCAGTTGCAGGTACGTTGTTTTTTTTCATAATTTAAGGGGAGAAGGACCTTTAGGCGAGGAGAAAATTCTCATTTTAGGGATTTTTTTTAAAAGGAAAGATTTTTTCATGATTTTGGAGATTCAGACCTGTGTAAAAATACCATGTTACATGGTATTTTTTGTATTAATCTTTAAAAATGGCGGAGGTATGGCATAGTCTTCTAAACGGGTTGCGGCGAATGTTGTCAGAGGGCGTGACACGAAGCGTTGGCGGGATTAATTTGAAAAAAATCAACGATGATTTTTCTTTCATTAACACTCAAACGCAGAAGATAAACCAAGAAAAAGTGAAAAATGTCGAACATCGACGAAATGGTACGCTGTGAAAAAAAAGATTGAACTTTTCGGAAAAATGGCTATATTTCGCAATAAAAAAAAAACTTTTTAAAAAATATTTTCTTTAAAAGAAAAATCATGAAAATCAGCAAATTTTTTCCTCGGCCTAAGGTATTTTTCCTCGCCCCCTTTAATGTCATTTTATCTCGGTGTAATTTTTTATCGTAATTTAGTAATATTCCATCGTAATGTACGTGATATCCATATACGTATGTATGTACGTATAAATACAGAGGTGCATACGTATATAGTGAATAGAGCCGACGAAACAAAGCGAACGAATCGTCAGACGATTCAGTGAGAAAAATGGGCTATGGAAGCTCGTAGAAACAAAGCAATTTATTGTTCGCGGCGAGTCGTTTGCACGCGCCAGTTGCGCCACCGCGACTTTCAGGACAAAGAGAAGGGCGAGAGGCCTGGTATACACAGCAAGCCCGAAAACGATCACTCACTATCCTTTCATGATGAAACCGCATGCAGAGATGGTAAGAGAGAAAAAGAGAGGAAAATGAAGACAGCCCGGCTAGGGAGAAACAACCCTTTCTGGAGACACACGACAGGTTATGTTGCACAATCAGCAATCCGAGTGATCTTAATCACCATATAACACCTAGAACGATCTCGTCACGATGGAGATGAATTTACCGGTTCACTTTGTAAACTACTCTTCGTAGCTGTTAATTGCGGACTAGCTTGGTGTGCCAGATTGAATTAATGCATGAGCTGCGTTTACTTGAGACATTGTCGGTATTGGATCGTATTAATTAGGCAGAATACTTAATGACGTGGACAATATGTCGTATTTAGTTAGTATGGGAGAATAAATTGGGTGCGAGAGAAGAAAAAAGAAAAGGTTACACCTTTCCCGTGGCCGAAAAAAAAGGAATTTTCGTGATTTTTTCCTGGGAACTCGTGTGCAGGATTTCAATTATTTTTTTTTTACATTGAAGAGTATGGTTTTAAGTATCTTTTACAATTTTTCTATGGAAAAATATTCATTAATGTGGTAGATACCATGGTTGGTGCAGACCGCTGTTTCAAAATAGTTTGTGCAAGAATTATCTAGTGCTTTGACGAAAGATTTGATAAAATATCGATTTTTGAAAGATGGCCACACTCCAAATTGGAAGTGTCGATTTTCGATGAAAAGACGCTCTATTTTTGTTGATAAAAACAAACCTAGACATCGAAAAAAAATTCTTTGTTTCAGCCCTGCTATTTGACATGTAAAAGAAGCTTGCAAAACTTTAAATTGATCGGTGCAATGATTTTTGAGATATTGTGGTCAACGGTCTTGAAAACGTCATTTTGAGAGAAACGTGTTTAAAGTTCACTGGTGGGCGAAACCGACCTATAAACGTCCATAACTTGAACAGATAACATAACATAAATTTTGAACAGATTGACATGAAACTTTCACAGAATATTTTGCAAACGTTATACTTTTAAGATCCGTCGACAGCCAAAAATCGATATTTTCAAAAATTTTAACTAGGTGAACCTTAATCAATAAATTAGATTGTTCAATATCAGTGCCAATTTTATCAATAAAAATACGATTGAGTACATGTATCACTGAGCGACAGCGAGCCGACCAAAATGCATAAAAGTCATTACTAAGTTTTTCTTGAAAACTGCAAGCATGAAAGAAGTAAATTTCCCGCGTAGAAATTTTGATGGGGCCCAAATCAGGGCCCGTTCAGGTTGCCTGACTGCCCTGGTAGGGCACTGATCATGCAACCTGATAGGGGCCTTCAGGTTGCCTGATCAGAAAGAAATGCATATAATATTTCAAAAATCCAAAATGGAATGAACCACTTAATTTAGAGTTCCACGACAATGATTTTGTATCATAATTCGTCATTCCCTGGCCTGCTGAAATGTTTTTGTTCGAAGAAAATATTTCACTTATATGGGAATTGAACCTCGTACCTACCTACCCAAAGCTACGCACGCTGACCCTATGCTACCAAGTGCTCGTAACATCTCGGTTCCAGATATGGCATAAGAGACCAAATGAATTCCTATAATTATTTGTTGTATCACATAAAGTATATTAATTAGATAATATCATTGTGACAATTAAAGAGGTTTATGGAATAACATGCTATAGATTTTTGAAACTTAACCTTATATATATATATATATATATATATATATATATATATATATATACACACATAATTCCTCTCTCCCTCTCTCTCTTCGCCTTACAAAGCTGCCGAAATGTTCCAACACGCACCCGAGTTGCATAACGTTTTTTGTCGTGACAGTCCAGAGCACCTTTTTTTTAAATCGAATTCAGGAATGCATCGAAACTCCGAAGCTACGTTGCTGTAAAATCGAAGTTTCCATGTGAAAAATAAGACGTTATGTGCATCTATCGACTGCTGAGGCAGTTATAGGGCAAGCCTATTTATGGCGTCATCAGGGAAAGCCATAGTAGGGCCTATCAGGGCAACTTGGTAGGGCTCTATCAGGGAAAGCCTTAGTAGGATCTTATTAGGGACTGTCTTAGTAGAGCCATTTTAGTATAGCCTGATTTAGGGCCTGAATACTTCCGGCCTGATCGGGACCGGATCAGGATGTCCGTAATAGGTGTTACCCGTATCACACCCCGATCGGGACCTGACCCTGGTCAGGCTAACCCTAAGAAATTTCTACTCGGGTTATTATCGTTTTCCGGTGTCTTCCATTATCGAAAATTCCTCGTTGTAGGTAAAGTTGGACTTAAAACGAGCTTTATTATTAATAGATAACTATTAAAATAAAAGGTAAAAAATGTAAATAAACTATAGTAAAATAAATAATATATTGTGGGAAAAGTTTTTCGTTCCTCTTCCTTTTGCGTCGACGGGACTCGGTCGGAGATCGGGTTACGAGACTCTTGAGTGGGTCATAAACGCGAGGGCTGTTTATTCCGGAGCTAAGGGAGAAGCCAAGGGACGAAGGCCCAAGGGTCCTAGGCGAGGCGCCTAGGAATGGACAACGGAGGGGCATTCTGTATCCAGACCTCGAAGTGACGAGTCGCAATAACCATCTGAAAGACTTTGCTATATTTGTTAAACGGATTTATTGACCAATGTACAAGAGTATTCTGACCAACCGGGAGGATTATATTAATTAAAACTGTCTTTGTGAAATCCTACAATTCGTCAACCAAATATTTTCCTACATATCAGAAGTGGGATACACTCAGCTCATCCCTTATTAAGGATAACACTGACTGCCGTATCGTAGACTCTAATTCATACTTCGCGCGTGTCGTGGATAAACTAAGTGAGTCAGTGAGAAACAAAAGGTGTGTGGACAAGTGTGGACAAGTGTGGACAAACGAAAAAAAAGGGCAAGATGTCGTCGGGACAGTGGGCCGAGCAAACTGAAGGACACGGAAACGATAAGGACCGAAGGTCGCGAAAGCGCCACCGCGAAGTGTCTAGCGGCTCCGACACATCCACGGAACGTCAACGATCCGGATCGCGAATAAGCCTTAGCCCATTGCGTGCCCACAGCATCAGCCCGCACCGGAGCTCCACAAGTAAGCGCCGTGATTCGGACTTCGCCAGACTCACCGACGTCCTCGCAGGTATCGTAAAATCCAGTTCGAGGCCGTCAAACCATTTCGTAAATGAGAAGGTCTTACCCGAATTCGACCCAGCAAAAAAAAACTTTAACAGCCGCCGAGTGGCTAGAAAATGTCAACACGTGTAGCATATTGTATGATTGGGACGATAAGACCAAACTCTATTTGGCGGTGTGTAGATTACGGGGAAACGCAAAGATTTGGAAGATTTGCAAGACGCGCATTTGCCGTGGGAGGCGTTCAAGCGTGCTCTTGTTAAGCCAACCGCATAAATTGCCTTAATTAGAGCAAATACTTTATTCTCATATCCATAGAATAAGAACAAATATAAATACAAAATAAAAATATATGCTCATATATTTTTTCATTAATATAACTCGCTATGTCTCATGGCTTGCGTACGTGACCAAGCGACCAACGCACAAAGCAACTTTGTCTAGGATTAAGTATCGATATTTCTCGGCCTGCATATGCGCCCGAGCTCTCAACGTTTATATAAATATTTTATAAGATTAAATTTTATTGCGCTTCGCCTTCGGCGTGAGTCCGTTGTCCAAAACCCTTGAAACACTGCGGACTGAGTCAGACTAGCGCGTGGGAATATATACTTATCGATGGGTCCCACGGATGCATTCCTAGAAATGCAGTCACGTAAACCCTTGCCCCACTATCGCTATCCGACAAATATCGGCCCTGCGTAGCACGGGACTGACGACCTATAAGTCAGAATCGTGAAATCACGGTTACGAAGAGGTTCTCTCCTAAAGACCTCTACTGTTAGCTGCTACGCTAGCGATACGCCGTACAGTACACGGGATAACACGCGCAAGTTTTCATTAAGAAACTCCGTAAATTACGCGAACGCGTTTGTTGTAACGTTTAAACCATCGCGCTAATAAACCGGAAGAGTGTTATCCGCATCCGAGTTAAAATAACATCGATGTAACGAACTGATACAAGTGTAATTAAATCATTGACACAATTAACTCGTGATCTTCTCCTTTGTGTTAACCTGAAGACACCTTGTTCCAAATCCTGGCAAGCTCTGATTCTTCACCAGTTTCGCATCGTACTCACCAAGGTTCGTCCTCTTTCTGTAAAGACGTCGACTGTTTGTTATAACAGGAGTCCCAAGGAAAGAGACCTTTGATCAACATTTCGGCAAGTATCAAAATACACGTGAAACTCATCTCACTTCCAATATTGGTCCTGATTCTGACATCGAGGAAAGACTGCGCCGTCGATAAAGACACCGTTGGGCTACAGACCTATTGTTACGCGTATTACCATTCTGACACGTAATACAGCCCTGGAAAGGCTTCATCAAAAACTTAACCTGGCGATTCGAAAACCAGAGGTTCTTTATAAAGACGCGTTATCTTGTGATGTGTATTTTGCACAAGGACAGAGTTTATAACGAACGCTAGTTGGATTCGAGTCATCGAGCCATTTTGCGTAACATAAAATTGGCGATCCTGCCAGGATTACCTCAATGAAAAATCGTAATACCAAAAGTCAAGTGAAAACTGGTTACCGAAACTCCACGACGGAGGGTGTAAAACTACGAACATTAAACCTGTGCACGAGTGAACGTTGAACAGACATTTAACTTAGTTAATTTTGTGTTAACGGAAAAGACATTGCCACGCTGAATTTTCCGTAAGTGAGTGACGGACAATTGTGTATTAAGGAACTTGCACGTACCGCGCATCTATAAGACTTCGCTGCAGGAGCACGAGCACGGGAAGGATTGAATAAAAACTGGGGGAGACACGCCTTCAGAAAATAACCTCAACTCCGACGGTATGCTGGATCATCAATCGACGCGAAAAGTCTACAACCGATCGTTGTAACAGCGTTCGCCTCTTCAAGAACACCGAGATCAACATCATTCGACCAGTATTGTATGCGAACACTGAGTAAGAGTAAGTTTAAAATCCCGCTCATTATGTAAGGGAATTAGAGACTCTTGCGACAAAACTTTTCCGCAGTTAATATTCTGCGCACGACAAATTAAAAATAGGAAGTTGTAACTACCTTATTCCCAAACAACGTAGTTAAGTAATTTTGTGTGTTTAACTTTAAAAGAACCACTAGCATTGGAAGCTATGTCCAGTCCGAAAGTAACGAAAATAGATACGGCAAAATAATAGTGTCTCGTTATTACAATAAATAAAAGACCCGGCGGTACCGAAAATAAGTAAATTCATAAATCTAGTGGTGCTAGTCGAAGTTTGTCTTTTATGACAAATACCGCCTATTCTGGAATTATTTTGAGTAACAACATAAAAAAACCATCTAATTACTCGACCACATAACATCTCAGATCACAAGAATCTTTGAGACTCAACATCGCCCGACATTTATTATAATTAATACATATATGTGTGGAATAAGAAAAATAATTATATATATATATATATATATATATATACATAGGATAGGGAAGAAATAATAATAACGTATGAAAATATACATACGTAGACGCGACGAAAACCAAAGATAATGTCCACAGCAGAAAAGAGTATATCGGGAAGAAGCATTATAGTTGGAGAAATCCCCAACCATGTAAAGAAACTCAAAAAAGACACTTCACGAATCCTGTTCAGTTATTTTCTGTATTATAAAAATCACCCCGAATGGGAACCCGAAGAAGATTTATACACGCTGAGAAAATCTGAGCACATAGAAAAAATAACTTGGAAATTTCACAAAGATCCGAAGAATCACCCACAATTATTAGCATATCACGATCTACCTCATTCATTAGATTATATTTTAGTGACCACGGGGAAAAAGAAGATTGAGGATGTTCAAGAACAAAATCTTGCCATAGCACTACGTTTAGAAAATCAAATCGCTATCCCTAAGACAAGAGAATTAGAATCAGAAGCGTCCAGCCTTAGCGAACTTAGACCACCACGAAAAAAACAGTCCACAGAAAACCCTATACTTGTAAAAAGTCTTGAAAAAGCTGAAGTAGCAAACTCTCAACTCACTCTCTTGGTAAACAAATACTTTGACGAAGGACTTACTTTAAAAGACAAAGCGGTAGAAGAAGTGAAATTACGAGACACAGAAATCGAACAATTACAGCACGCCCTTCAGGAATCAGAAAACAAAATAAGGATATTGACAGAAAAAATCAGACTGCAAGGACAACAAATCGACAGATTCGATATTGAGAAACTAGATTTCGAAAGAACACAACTCGAATTAAGAACGGAACTAGTTCACGTACAAAAAGGTTACGATAGTAATCTTGTCCTTGTAGAACGGATAGGTCAAGCAAACCTTGAACAGAACGACCTTATTAAAACTTTCGAAACTCGAAACCTCGACCTCGAGAACCAATTCGAAAAAACTTTACAGAAAAAACAAATAGAGTTCTCAGCAAAATGCGACGAAATAAATGAGCTCAGACGTAATTTACAGGAGACCCAGACAGAAAAACAGCAATTAGAAAGGGAAAAATCAAACCAAGTAATTAAACAAAAATATTTACAAGATCAGGTAGAAATCATTAAGCAAGAGGCTCAAGGCTATCGCGAACATATCGAGACCCTTGAGAGTACGAATATCGCCCTACAATCACAGATTATAGCACAGAAACAATACCTTGAAAAAGAAACCAGTGAGACCCAAGATCAATTCAAAGCCTTACAAGAACAAAACGCTCATAGACAGGAGCAAGTAATTAAAGAAATAAAAAGGAACTACGACGTTCAGTTCGATCGACAACTAAAAGAAAAAATACGAGAATTCCAAAAAACTGAAGAAAAACTTATTAAAGAGAAACAGCAATTTGGAGAACAAACGAGGCTAGAATTCCAACAGAATAGGGAAAGTATATTACGAGATTATAACGTAGAAAAAGAAAGGTTAGAGAACACCATTTTAGAACTACGAGCTACTGTTGAACAAAAAGAACAGCATATTAGAAAATTAAATTCTGGTATAGACGACTTGAAACGAATACACCGACAAGAAATGAATACTCTGACTATTACCAAAGACCAACAAGACTGGACGAACGAATACGAAATGCGAATACTGAAAACAGAAAATACTCAGCTCCGACAAGACCTACAGACTGTAAAAGACCAAATGAAAAATCTCGAAACCATGATGAGACAACTTATACAGAAACAGGAGTCGCAACCTACCTCCTCACAACCAGACAAAAGGCCATCTCAGGATAACAGACGACCACCAAATCGATCTAATCGAAATCAACCCAGCGCACCACCACCTGGAAATCCAGACGACGACGACCCCGATGACGATGATGAAGACGCTGATAGCCAACCTAACGCCAGAGGAAATCATTACCGACCACATCGAATGCCTCATGACCTGCTACCGAACCAAACCGCACCAGCCAAGGAGACTATTGATATAGTACCCATTTTTACCGGAGACACGGGAGAAGGAGCAGTCAACATCTCAGAATGGACAACGAAAGTTGACAGAGCACGACACTGGACAATGCCAGAGCAACACGGGTTGCTATTGGAAAAGATAATGACAATGAAAATCAAAGGAAGAGCACAAAGTTGCATCTCGAACGTTGATATCTATACATACGACCAATTGAAAGACGTCTTGATAAAACGAGTTAACCCGGTGAAATCATCATTGTTACTCATGAACGAGTTGACGGCATGCGTCCACACTCAAGGAACGATCCAGGAACACAACACCAGATTCCGCAGAATCTATATATCTTGGCTAAATGCTAAACGCCTCGAACTTAAACAAGCGCATCAAACGGATGAATCAATCACCATATATTTACAAATATCTGACAAAGACATCATTCAGACTTATCTGCAAAGTCTCAAGGAAGACACACGAGCCTATCTCAGAACGAAGGACATATATTCGCTCGCACAAGCAGAATCAACTGCTCGAGAACACGAAGATTTCAAAAGAAGCATCCAAAGACAACGAAGAATGTTTCATGAACCTCAACCCCAACGAAGGCCGGAAAAACCCAGATTCAACCACGAAAAATCAAGATTCAGTAATAAACCACAAGAAGACAGGAAATTCTTCTCAATGAACAAACCAAACGTCCACCACACTGAGTACAACGAATACGACTCACATGACGAAGAAGAAGGACAAGAAAGCATGACGGAAGAAGAACGACAATATCAGAACGATATACAAGAATTCGACCTTGACTCGATAAACACAACCAGTCAAATGAAAAAGGCACTTGAATATATTATGGTAATGAATCATCCACACAGAAAGTGCACTTATTGCAAAAGGCCCGGACATACGGAACTTTACTGCAATCAGAAGGAAAAAGATCAAGGTATTCTGAGCCCCTTCAACAAAATTACCAACCAGAAAAAGAAAGCCACTCAAAAAGGAAATCAAAATTTTCGGGAGGCTCCGCATCCGAAGAGACCTCCTCAACAGGAAGTGAACATGACAAACGAAGAGCAAGAAAGCACAAGCGACGACGAGAGCATTTACGACGAGAGCACATCTCCGCAATAGATCGAGGACATCTTTTCACTGCCAAATTCGATTTCGAACAGACAACATTTAAAACTCTAACGACATTAATTGACACAGGAGCATCCATTAACATAATCAAAGAACATCTTGTGAAAGAAAAGCACATTATTAAAAAACCCATCCTCTTTAACACGGGAAAAACGACAAATAAAACACTCGGATATACGTTTATCAAATGCAAAGGAAACATTAACGACCGACGTGACAAATTTCATATAGTCCCATCAGACTATCCGATTAGAGAAGACGCTTTAATAGGAACTCCTTTCATCCTAAACAACGACGTCATAGTTGACTTACCCCGGAGGAAAATAAGAGTTAACAAAAAATATCAAGAAATAGAATCATCCGAATTCACTGTGCCTGCCGGACGGTTTATAACTATCCCCGTAGAAGTAGAGAAACGGAAAGGAACAGTCTTAGTAAGAACCCCTCAAGGAGACAGTATCCATCATATAAAGGAAGGTATTGTAAATATTCCATTAGCAAACGAAGGAAAGAAGAACATCACTTTTCAAACAAAAAACATTCAAATCTTTGAAGTAAAACCGAGGTTAACGAGCAACAAAACGAACCAAAGTAATAAAAGAATTCAAGAACTGAAAACCAAGACTAGACTGGAGCACATAAAGAGTATTAAAGAAAAAGATGAAATTTGGAAAATCATACAGAACTATTCAGATCTATTCCAATTAGACCATGACAAGCCACCAAGTACCAACTTAGCAGAACACGTAATCGTAATTGACGAACCAACGAAACCCATCAATATCAAATCTTACAGACCACCTAAAATCCATCAGGAAGAAGTGGACAAACAAGTGCAAGAGTTATTAGAAAAGAAAATAATTCAACATTCTCAATCACCATTCAATGCACCCATTTGGATAGTACCAAAGAAGAAAGATGCGTCAGGAAAAACAAAATGGAGAATGGTGATTGACTATAGAAAATTGAACGAAAAAACAGCTCAGGATTCATACCCCTTGCCTGTTATAGAAGATATTCTCGACGACCTAGGAAAAGCCGCAGTTTTTTCTGCATTCGATCTAAGTGCAGGATTCCACCAAATACCAATGGAGAAAAAATCGAGAAAGTATACCGCTTTTAGTACTAACCAAGGACACTTTGAATACCTACAAATGCCCTTCGGATTAAAAAATGCACCGGCAACATTTCAAAGAATGATGAACACTGCATTAAGAGGATTAATAGGAAAAATTTGTTTTGCATATCTGGATGATATAATAGTTTTTGGAAAAACCATGGAAGAACATAATCAAAATTTGATAATACTCTTCAATCGACTGAGAGATACAAATTTAAAGTTGCAGCCAGATAAATGCGAATACGTGAAACCTGAACTCGAATATTTGGGACATGTTATTACACGTGACGGAGTAAAACCCAACGTAGAAAAATGCAAAGCTGTAAAAGAATTCCCCATACCTAAAACACCTAAGCAAATTAAATCATTTTTAGGACTCGCAGGATACTACAGAAAATTTATCCCGAAGTTTTCATCCATAGCTAAACCTTTGACTGACCTAACCAAAAATTATCAGGAAAACAAAAGTGGACCAATAACATGGACGGATAAATGTCAAGTAGCATTCGACACGTTAAAGAATATCCTCACGAATGATCCTGTATTAAAATATCCGGATTATACGAAAAAATTTGTATTAACGACTGATGCCTCAAATCAAGGACTAGGAGCTGTATTATCACAGGAAGGACACCCATGCGTTTATATATCGAGGACGTTAAATAAAGCCGAAACCAACTACACGACAACAGAAAAAGAACTACTCGCTATAGTTTGGGCAGTTAAACGATTCAGACAATATCTTTTAGGAAGAAAGTTTACAATAAAAACTGATCATCAGGCATTAAAATGGTTAGCTAATAAACCAGACCCTGCATCGAGGTTATTACGATGGAGACTTAAACTCGAAGAGTATGAATTCGACATCGAATACGTAAAGGGAAAACATAATGTTGTAGCTGACGCATTGTCTAGAGAAGCACATATGGAATTACCTGAGGACTACAACAAGGACAAGACATTTAACAACGAACTCATTTATCACATTGAAACAGATTCGTACGGGAACAACCAATATATAATTACCAGCAATATTGAGCAAACAGAATTTAAAATCAAACGAATAGCTCGAAGAAACACTTACAAACAGAGTAAAACAGCCCCTAATAAACTTAAATCAATGATAGACAATGTTCAGAAAGAATTAAAAACTATGAGCACCACGAATGATGAAATAAATCATGTGAAGAAAAGTCAGGAAACTCCTGAAAGCCGTAACCAAATTAATTACAACTTAAGACCAAGAGACTCAAACGCTATGAAAGATTTAGAGAGTTTCGGTGACGAAGACGAAAAGAATCAAGACGAGACTTCAGATCAACCCCAAATTGATTTAGGCGTAGAACTGCCATATGACTATTATCAATACTCGACATACAAGTTGTTTAACCCCAACAATTTGGGACACCTTTTAAAAGAGAAACCCAATGTAAAAGGAAAACACTGGATAAAGATCACCCAACCGACAGATAATAAACCTCAAAGTCTCTACTATCAGATTCTTAATAAAGTAAGATCCAAGCTTACCATCAATAAAATCAAAGGAACTAAACATGTTAGGATATTTACAGATGATGTAATGACCAAAGCAGAGAAGGAAGAGATTTTATCGATATTAAGATTCTTTAGTATCAAAGACCACGAAACACAGTATGAATATTGCTTTTCGACCTTCAAGGAACCTGACTACATAGACAAAAAGAAAATAATAGCAGAAAGCCACGGTACTAACCTGAGCTCACACTATGGAGAGTATAAAACTATACAAAGAACAAAAGAACACAGGGAATGGGAACGCCTCGAAGAAGACGTAAAACATTATATTAAGAACTGTAAAATATGTCAAAAATTTAAAGCTGTGAGAAATCGGAACATTGCTCCTGCTATTGTACCCGAACTGCCAGATAAACCCTTTGAAAAAATAGCGTTAGACATATTCGGCCCACTACAAAGATCGCGTTCAGGGCATGAATATATCCTCAGTATACAAGATTGTCTAACTAAGTACATTGTATTATGCCCACTCGAGACAAAATCTAGCTCGGAGATCATCCAAACATTAAACGATGATTTTATAATGATCCATGGATCCCCTGACATCATTCTGACAGACCAGGGACAAGAATTTAATTCAAAATTAATGAAGGATTTCGAACAATTACACGGTATTTCGCATATCAAAACTACCGCATTTCACCCTCAAAGTAATGGGAGCATTGAAAGAATGCATTCCCTTCTTAAGGAATCAATAAAAACCATGTGTGAGGGACAGATAGACAATTGGAAAGATATATTGAAATTGGTAGCCTTCGGTTATAACAGTTCGGTACACAGTGCAACTGGATATCGACCTGACGAATTGGCATTTAATAGAAAACTTAAAAAACCATCAAGCCTACCTCATAAAAAATCATTGACTTATGACGATTTATTAAAGAAGTGGACACATACGCACGACGCAATACTCTCAGAAGCACGTGAACGTTTACAATTGAAACAAGAACAAACAGCCAAACGATTAAACGAAAATAAAAATAAACTGGATTTTGATAAAATCAAGACGGGACAGAAAGTTTACCTTCACAACGAAAGTAAAAAACATAAGTTAGACCTTGAATGGTTAGGACCATACGAAATAATAGAAATTTACAAAGATAAGTCAAACGTTAAGATAAAAATCGATGATAAAGAAAAAATAGTCCACCTAAATAGAATAAAGTTATTCTTTTCAGAAGACGAACATAATGAAGATAACTAACGAAATTGATATTTTGCGAATGAAAAAGATTGATATTTACTATATTACACACTACGCACACCCAATTTATGATAGAATCAATAAACCAACCTGTCAAAGCGATTTTAAACAATGCGAACTAACTAAAATCAACGTCACAAAAATGAGCTATATCTCCCAATACGATAACCACGGAATATTATTAGTACCAGAAATTGGAAAACCTGTTTTAGTACTTCTACAATGTAAGAACTATACTAGCGAAATTTATATTAAGGAAGTTACGGTGTTAAAAAAAAACGATGAATAAATGTACACTAACGCAATATAATACTAAAACGCTCCTAAATGGAATTCCAAAAGAATATCGATTAATAAACCCGAGCCAATCGTACTTGGCAACAAACTTTTCAGAATTAAGTATGCGCGTAAAAAATGTACCAAAACAAATAGACACCACCTATCTCAAAGATATTGGTCGAGACCTAGAAAACATCAATAAAGACACAGAAAAAGCCGAAATTATACCTAACGACGATTAATTTTGGAATACCATGAACGGACTACTCGATAAATTCATAAAAATTCGTTTATCATCGTTAGGAACAAATAACCGGTACGATGTTTGTACTATTGCGATGCGGAGCAGTAACTTCTGTCCTTAAATTTATCAGAAACGGACTGTTCTAATGTTGTTGCCTCAGAGCCAATAAGAAAATTAATAAATATGAGAATAAAGCGAAAATAGAACTGCAAAAACGTCAAAAACAACTAGCATACTTGACAGAACGGCAAGAACAATCCAACCTCTCGGGAGCCCCGAAAAATATTGTAGCGGAACCAAAAGAGATAAGATCTTCGACATCTAAATTCATTATCGCCGAAGTTCAATCTAACTTGGGGGGTGTTAAGCCAACCGCATAAATTGCCTTAATTAGAGCAAATACTTTATTCTCATATCCATAGAATAAGAACAAATATAAATACAAAATAAAAATATATGCTCATATATTTTTTCATTAATATAACTCGCTATGTCTCATGGCTTGCGTACGTGACCAAGCGACCAACGCACAAAGCAACTTTGTCTAGGATTAAGTATCGATATTTCTCGGCCTGCATATGCGCCCGAGCTCTCAACGTTTATATAAATATTTTATAAGATTAAATTTTATTGCGCTTCGCCTTCGGCGTGAGTCCGTTGTCCAAAACCCTTGAAACACTGCGGACTGAGTCAGACTAGCGCGTGGGAATATATACTTATCGATGGGTCCCACGGATGCATTCCTAGAAATGCAGTCACGTAAACCCTTGCCCCACTATCGCTATCCGACAAATATCGGCCCTGCGTAGCACGGGACTGACGACCTATAAGTCAGAATCGTGAAATCACTGTTACGAAGAGGTTCTCTCCTAAAGACCTCTACTGTTAGCTGCTACGCTAGCGATACGCCGTACAGTACACGGGATAACACGCGCAAGTTTTCATTAAGAAACTCCGTAAATTACGCGAACGCGTTTGTTGTAACGTTTAAACCATCGCGCTAATAAACCGGAAGAGTGTTATCCGCATCCGAGTTAAAATAACATCGATGTAACGAACTGATACAAGTGTAATTAAATCATTGACACAATTAACTCGTGATCTTCTCCTTTGTGTTAGCCTGAAGACACCTTGTTCCAAATCCTGGCAAGCTCTGATTCTTCACCAGTTTCGCATCGTACTCACCAAGGTTCGTCCTCTTTCTGTAAAGACGTCGACTGTTTGTTATAACAGGAGTCCCAAGGAAAGAGACCTTTGATCAACATTTCGGCAAGTATCAAAATACACGTGAAACTCATCTCACTTCCAATATTGGTCCTGATTCTGACATCGAGGAAAGACTGCGCCGTCGATAAAGACACCGTTGGGCTACAGACCTATTGTTACGCGTATTACCATTCTGACACGTAATACAGCCCTGGAAAGGCTTCATCAAAAACTTAACCTGGCGATTCGAAAACCAGAGGTTCTTTATAAAGACGCGTTATCTTGTGATGTGTATTTTGCACAAGGACAGAGTTTATAACGAACGCTAGTTGGATTCGAGTCATCGAGCCATTTTGCGTAACACTCTCGTGAGACAATTTACAAAGGAAAAAAGTATCGGTTACTTGCTAAAGGAAGCAGTAGAATATTCTAGCAAACCCAGTAACGACTTGCAGTCGTATTGTTTCGTTAAAATGGGCAAACTGAACCGTCTCAAATTAGGACTCCAAGAAGAATAGATTGTCGATTTCGTAGTTTGGGGAATACACGACGAGAATGTCCGCCAAACAGTTCTAGCATCTGGATACAAAACAACTGCAGAATTTAATCATCATTTGGGAGTTCTTTCTCCGACAACGTCTAGAACAAAGGGGGGCATGCTGTCGCCAACGAAGGTCAGCTAGGAAAAGACAACGGGGGGCGAAAGGCCGTTGCTACTCTTGCGGTAAGAGGGGTCGCGAGGGAGAAAACTGCTGCTAGCCCGAGGCCTCGCGAGGGCTAATGACGTAGAAATGAAAATCGAACTGTAGAAGGAAGAGCGGGGGTATTGTCGACCCTACCACATGTCATTTCGAGAGCGCGAAAGAGTGAAAAGGATCGTAGTAGATTTAGGAGCCAATAGTTAATAGCATCCGCAAGACCGACCGCCTCATGCAAGCCAGGTCGTTTTAGCCGGAAAAGAAAAAGAATGGCAAGTTGCGTATGTGCATAGATTTCCAAGTATCGAATAAAAAAATCATAAAGCAGGATAAATATCCTTTACCATCGATCGCAGATTAGATTGATCAACTGAGTGGACAGGTCATTTAATTCGTTCGATCTAACGTTGGGTTTTCCCAAATTTCAATTGCAGAATCTGTAGATAAAAGCGCGTTCGTTACGCCTGATGAGAATTATGAAAATTATTATGTACGTCTTTCGAACTTACAATTTTACCGTCCGTGCCTCGGAGAGTTATGGACAAAGATACAGGTGATGAATGATTCGTTCAAGCTCTGCTCTACATGAGCGATATTTTTATTCTTATATTGGCCGTAGAAGGCGAGCTCAAAGCCCTAAGATTAGTTTTAGAGATGGAAAAAAGACACTTCCACATTTAACCTCTTCAAAGATAAATTCCTACAGCCGAAGACTCAATATCTCAGCAGTGAGATTGGGGAGTAGGGGTTCAATCCAGGTCGCTCGAAGTATATACGACATGGGAAGTTCCTTATCCCAGAAATATATATATATATACTTTTAAAGGTGCAGTAATTCCCGAAACTTGCTGTTTATTCCTATAGATTTGTGAAGGTTACGTTAGTAAGGTAATGTACCTCTTACGAATTTTCTACGTAAATACGCCCCGTGATGGCGGGGCGCAAAACAGTCTAAAGATGTGGATACCATAAAACACATACTTTCCAACAGGCCCGTCTTAGCCATTTACGACCCTAGCCTAACGACAGAATTGCATACAGATACCAGCCCAATAGGATTCGGGGCAATGCTTATAAGAAAAAAACAGGCACAGAAAAAGGGTGGCAGTGTACTATAGCCGTGAGACTTTAGCCGAAGAACAAAAGTTCCATTCGTACGAGTTAGAGACGTTAGCCATAGTCGATGTTCTTAAGACCTTTTGGGTATATTTATTAGGCAGGCATCAAGTTCACCGTGGCGATGGACTGCAGCGCGGTAAGAGCGACTGCCCCACAAAAAAAAAGTATATACAACCACGCGTAGCTAGGTGGTGGGTGTACATGCAGAACTTTGACTTCGAAATCGTGTATAGGCCGCGGCACAAGTCGCACATGTCGACTACTTGAGTCGAGACCCCGTGGAGTGTCTGCTCGTAGACATAACGGACGTTGAATGGATAAAGGTTGCTCGAATACAGGACCCAAACGGAGACGTAATCCGTAAAATTTTAGAATCTGGAGACGTTCAGCCTGACACGAAACAATACTTCGAAAAGTACGATCTCAAGGGTGGCGTAGTGTTTCAGAGAACCGAAGTGGGTAATAAGTGGCTGGTGCCACGTGCGTCACATTTCAATATCGTAAAGATGTGTCATGACGACCAGGGAAGTTTTTCTGTGGAAGGAACCCTTGCGAAAGTCCGAGATAATGATTGGTTTGCAGGGATGCGTAAATTCATAACTAAATACGTATATGCTTGCCTTTACTGCCTATATTATAAATCCTCATCTGGTCGTAAACCGGGTCTACTACACCCCATTGAAGAGGTCTCTATCCCATTTCATACATTGCATCCGGACCACGTGGGTCAGTTTGTACGGAGCAAACGTAAAAACACGCGGATACTGACGATAGTAGACGGGTTCACGAAGTTCTGCGTACGCGAACTCGTACGAGACACAAAAACGAAACGGGTCATCAACGCTCACGACCAGTTATTTGCGTTGTTTGGGGTCCGAATGCTGATTGTGAGCGACAGGGGAAGCTGTTTCACCTCGCATTGTTTCGCTGCGTTCTGCAAGGAGTATGGGATCAAACATGTCCTCAATGTGACGACGACGGCACGTCAATGTGAGCGCATGAATCGCACTGTACTTGAGCTCCCTTCCAGCCATGGGTGCCGAGGCGCCAGAGGATACGTGGGAGGACTTCTGGAAGAAGTCGGATCTAGTCGATTCTCGATTGAATCGATCTCAAGGAACTGCGGATGGAAGCGTTCGACAGATGAAGGACAACAGCACCAGAAGACGGCGTTCGATTCGCGGAGGTCCAAGCCCCGCGGTATTCAGACGGAGACGTCATTATGGTGGCCACGAATCTTGTCGCAACAGGGCAGAGCAGGAAGTTGATGGCCGACTTCAAGGGGCCGTTCAAAATTGCTGCTGTCCTGCCGAATGATCGGTACGAGGTCGAAGACCTGCGTGCGCTTTGGATAGCGAAGGGTCAAGGGAGCGTCATCCCTGTTGACGGCCTTCGGAAATGGGTCACCATGGTCTTACCATCGAGGACGCTGGATTTCCTTTGGACGAGACTGTAACAGTGCGCCGCAATTATCGGGCCTGTAGGCAGATACGTCTTGGATAACAGAGGTGTTGGTGTTGCCCAGTTGGGGGCAACGGCGACCACCCTCTGGTTTGCTATGGACCCGGATGTCTCCCCGTCGCCTCTTGGCCAGAGTGCGCGGGACGAGAGCCTGGGAGACGCCTTCTGGTTAGCTAGGTACCCGGCATGTCTCACCGGCGACTCCTGGCCAGGGCGCGCGGTACGAGAGCCTGGGAGACGCTATTTTCTTCGTTCTTCCTGTCACAGTAGAAGACGGTTTGTAACCGATTGTGGTTGTTATTGGGAAATCCAGGGAATTGGATGTGAAATTTGGTGGGCAACTTGATGTCGTCAAGGGTGTCAGTTGGTCAGTGTTGTTTGACAACTTGAATTCACGTTTTTCTACTGTCGGACATTAAAAATTGAATGGTATGATTTTCTCTCTCTAAGCCTTACTATCCTGTCTACTATCCTGTTGCACGCTCAACTAACATATGCCGCGAGTCCGGACTGTCCTAGCCATGGCTTACCGGTCGAGAGCTGATGTATAAGGAAGATCCGGGCAAGGCAGGAATTTGACCGGTACCAAGTCGAGTACTCAGCATGTTAAGCGAAACCTTGGTGGTCAGGTTCGTGTAATGGAGTTCCCTCGGCGGAGGTTCTGACCATGGTCGTGAGCCAGCGCTTCGCACAATGCCTCACGTGATCGGGTAGGTGTGCTAATTGGAGCCTGGTGTCGACCGCGATCACGTTAGACCAACATCCAGGCACCTGCAGGATATGGGGATCCTTCTATCAATACACTCCAAATGCAAAAAAAAAAACGGAAAAGAAAACTATGCATGATAGTTCGGCATGAGAATCGCCTGTGAAGTTAGACGAAATCGATTCGCACGAAAGGCACGTAGCATTGGAGTGTTTCAGGTGAGATCCTGTGGGGTAAAGTCCTGGTGCGGTCTTGGTTTCCCTACCTTAAAAAGCTATCCAGCGGGGTAATAGTCGTGGTGCGGTTGGCTTTCTCGAGCGGAGCTGATCACTGCGCTTGAGAAGAGTTGCGATTGCATCCCGAGGAAGACCCATCCAAAAAAATTGGACGATGTGAAATCATTCTAATTTGGGGTACATGTGGTCGTGGCGACTTTATTCTTTTGTTCCGTACAGAAACGTTGTCGACGTTTAGATGTGTCTACAACGGTGAGCCGAGGGCGGCTCAATTGCAGGAAGGCCGAATGTGGGAAAAGTTTTTCGTTCCTCTTCCTTTTGCGTCGACGGGACTCGGTCGGAGTTCGGGTTACGAGACTCTTGAGTGGGTCATAAACGCGAGGGCTGTTTATTCCGGAGCTAAGGGAGAAGCCAAGGGACGAAGGCCCAAGGGTCCTAGGCGAGGCGCCTAGGAATGGACAACGGAGGGGCATTCTGTATCCAGACCTCGAAGTGACGAGTCGCAATAACCATCCTAAAGACTTTGCTATATTTGTTAAACCGATTTATTGACCAATGTACAAGAGTATTCTGACCAACCGGGAGGATTATATTAATTAAAACTGTCTTTGTGAAATCCTACAATTCGTCAACCAAATATTTTCCTACAATATTAGTAAAATCAAATATTTAATATTACATCGAATTAACCATTAATTATATTAATAACTTGGAAGGGTATACCTAGCACTCAGTAAATAAAAAATAAAAAATGACACATTAATTATATTAATATTTAATATTAAATTGAATGATCACATTAAAATCCCAACTAATGTGGGTTTAGCGTTTTGTGCGCGTGACTGTATGTATGTGTCTGTGAGAAAAAAAGAATAAATGTCACGAGAGAGTGAGGAGTGCTGCGTGTGGTCGAGAAGGCGATGTGTCGCCAAAGATTTCGAATAAGAATCAGTTTATTTAGTGCGAATGACAGATTTATGACGAATGTGTTTATGCGTGACTGAGACTGCGCGGGTTCCTTGGAAGAGCGCGAGTAACCAGTGTGGCGAGCCGTCAGGTCACCCATGGAACAGTGTGCATAGAACGAGTGTTGGTCTGACAGAGATGAGTGTAAAAGAATAAAGAGAGAAAATGAGAGTGTGCCTGGATGAAGTGTCAAAGAGGCGAGCAGTCTAAGATGAAGTTCGAGAGCGTAAAGATCGAGAGTAGTTTGACTCATTTTATGTTGTAATTTGTATTTCGTATTTACTACATTAAAATGTTTCATATTTTCTTGCATTAAATATGAAATGTTTCTTGCATGAAATATGAAACCTACTACATGATTATGATCCTACACTAATATTATAAATCTGAAAGACTGTCTGTTACTCAATCACGCCATAACGGCTTGACCGATTTCAATGAAATTTAACATTTAGAGAGCTTATGACCTGGATTAATACATAGGATAGTTTTCACTCTAAATCTTATATTTTTCTAATTATAATATTATACTCAAATCTAATATAATGATGAAATTTAAATTCGTACAGCGTACTAATTAAATATAATGGAAAATAGTTGATATTGTTCTTATTTAATAGAATCGAAGATATGATATTTTTAATTTTTGGTTTGGAAAATGTCCATTTCAAAACATCAAATGGTAGCTATAAGGATACATTCATAGCTGTTATTCGATGACATACACTACGTCTGTGCGTGAGGTCTCGTGACAGATGGCGAAACATACAAAATTGAGATATGAAAGTAGCTGCATAGCTACCTTCATGGTTCGTTTTTTGACATTTCGCCTTGACAAGAGACTTGACATCAAATATAGTTCCGAAGGAATCACCAAACGAAAGAGAAATCTGACCAATCAACGAACTATAATTTTCTGATTCATTGAAATACGAAGTGATCTCCATTAAATTTGACGGACAATTCGGTAAAGGATTTGACGAGTCTTTTGAAGACGAAAATGGTAGTAGCCAGATTTTAACGTGGGTGGAGCCGCGGGTAAAAGCTAGTAAACTATAAAACGTAATATTATAGGAGAATTGTTTGTCGGAATATTTCTATAGTTTGTTCCAATCTTTTGAGGTGCAAATTTATTGAGAGCACTAACATTAATCAGTATAGCACTCATTGAAAGCATTTTTATTTAAAAAAAACTACAATCAAAGAAAGAGAATCGTTTCTAAAGATTAACCTCACGAAAGAGCACGAAGACTGCTGTACGGGAATCTGCACGAGGCAGATTACCGTACAGCAGTTCAAACAAAAGAAATACTAGTATGTTTTGTATCATATTCAAATACAAGAGAATTGTTATAGCACAGTGGTAGGATTATTGTTTATTATTAATAAATCGAACTATCACGTAATATATTCAGGACAACATTTGGGTCTCAATTTCCACCTTTTTCAAGTTGGTCGGGAGCGGACTACAGAAACAAGCTAAAGAAAAGCAAAAGCACAATCATCATCAAATCATTCATTCTTATCGAATAATAATACTATACGGTCTGCGGTATAAACTTTAAGCTGCTAATTATTGTTAAGTATTTGCGACGAGGTGTTGCCCTCTCTGAATAAACAATTTCGTAGTAACTCGTTTTATTATACAGCTTTGGATATGTCGTCGCTGCTTTAGGAAAACGCTCACGCATGCGCACTACGATTTTCGACATGAAATTTCGTGCTGAGAAAACTCACGTAAATAATCTCCGGTTTTCTCTAGGTGAAACTTACCGTAATACGGTGAGCTGCTTACTTTTGTCATTTTCACCCAAACTGGGAACCGTAATGCCCCTCTGAAATCTTATCTCTCACGCGCTGTATACTTGCCGCAAACGTAGAGCTCTACACAACAGCAGCTCGGCGATTGCGCAACTTCGCACAGAGTTCTTCAATGTTTGCAACGCTGAACAACCATGAGATTTCCATTTTTTTTCTCCGTCTTTGCGTATCGATCCGTGACGATCGTCGTATCATCTTTCGAGAGGAAAAAAATTTTTGACAGCGGTGGGATTCGAACCCACGCCCTTTCGGACTGGTGCCTAAAACCAGCGCCTTAGACCGCTCGGCCACGCTGCCTCAACGAGAATTTCTTATGAAAAAGACATACTACAGATTATTTCGCTTGTACGACCTCGCAAGAGCACTGATCAACAAAAATAGCACGGCTTTTTACTTAACGAATTTGTAGGACCGTATTTATGCAGTAGGATATTTAATGCAAGAAAATGTGAATACGTTTTAGTATAGTGCATACGAAATACATCATTACAACATAAAATGAATCAAACTACTGTCGATTTTTACACTCTCGAACTTCATGTTAAACTGCTCGCCTCTTCGACATTTCATCCAGGCACACTTTCATTTTTTCTCTTTATTTTTTACACTCATTTCTGTCACACCAACACTCGTTCTGTGCACTCTTTGTTTCATCGGTGACCTAACGGCTCGCCCCACTGGTCACCCGCGCTCTTCCAAGAAACCCTCGCAGTCTCACTCACGCGTAAACACGTTCATCATAAATCTGTCATTCGCTCTAAACACTTCGCTCGCCCTAGAGTTTTCTATTTCGTCTATAAACTGATTCTTATTTAAAATCTCTCGTAACATTTATTCTCTTTTTCACACAGTCACGCGTACAAAACGCTAAACCCACAATCTGCCATCCTGCATTGGTATCACCCTCGGTACCACGTTTTCACTCGTCACTGGATTCTTCAAAAAAATTATCTTCGTCGGTGAACACCTCATCGAAGTCGAGTGCCTTTGTCCAAGTCTTCATGAAATCAGCAGCGGAGCTCGTGCGATTCCGACCCTCGTGGTCTCCAACTTTTTCCACCATATATTGGTCGTTCCTCATGACCGTAATTATCTTGTACGTTCCCAAAAATGTAGGGTACAGTTTCAGACCTGATCCAAACTGCGTTCTTCGAATGGCAACTGAATCTCCAAACGCATATTTTTCAGCCGGCTTTTGCTTCCGATGGAACGTCTTCTTATCTTCTTCTTGAATTTTCTGAATGTTTTGTCGCGCTTCATCACGCAAACTTGCGCGCATTTTCTCTAATAAGCTGACGACCTCATCCTCAACCAATTGTCTCAATTGTTGATCATCCTTGAGCCTCATTTGTTCACCAATCAATAACTCGAAAGGCGTTTTCTTGGTGCTTCTGAATTTCTTATAAAATAGACGTACTAATAGATCACTTCGCTTGTACGACCTCGCAAGATCACTGATCAACAACAATAGCACGGATTTTTTTGTAACGATCGGTGTATGTTCTCCCGCCCAAATCAATATTGGCTTCAGAGAGTAGGCAGCGCGTTGGACTTTACAAACGATTGAGTGCTTACTCAGAGACTCGGAGGACACGCTAGGGGGAATTTCAAATGCTCCCGAAACCCCAAACGATGATGGTTCGGTTGCGCACACATATGAGGCATTCCACGTCGAATCAGAAATCGATGATGACATTGCTCGTTTCGCCACTGAATTCCGCCATGAAAATTCTAACTCTCTAAGGTCTCGCCCAACGATATGCATATGAACGGGTTTTTTCGGGATTATTAGAGGGAGTGAAAAAATGATTGCAAATTGAGGGATTTTTTTGTAGTTTTCTATCTGCGGTTTTTTTTCAAGGACCATTTAATGGTGACGGATGTTGAGTTATTGCTGATTGGTAATTACACATATACAAAATGGATGAAAACTGTAATAGTATCGCGATGTTTGAAGACTTGTGGGGAAGAAAAGAAAATTCAAAGATCGAAAATTATAGTCGTCCGGGGTGGAAAATGTGTTTTCCGCTTTGGTTCTATTTTTGGAGGTCCCTTTTTAACCATTTTCCATTTTTGTCCCATTTTGGTACTTCCATTTTTAACTGTTTTTTTATTTTAGTTCCACTTTGGTACTTTCATTTTGAATCATTTTCCACTTTTGTTCCATTTCGGTACTTTCATTTTAAACCATTTTCCATTTTGATTCCACTTTATACCATTTCCCACTTTCTGTGCATTTTGGTACTTCCATTCTTGTTTCATTTTGGTACTTCCGTTTTGAACCATTTCCCACTTTTCTTCCATTTTGGTACAACATTCCTTGCTACTCTGTTTGCTCTAATGCCAATCCTCCAAAATAGTGAATCCCTTTTTTTCATAGCCGATATCGTTTCCGTCACTTTGATCGCCCAAAATCGAAAATATTCTCATTGCATCTCGATGTCGCTAAATCATTCAACAGAAGAAATCAAATTCTATCGACAATTTTGTTGGGCTTGGTCTCCTTCTTTTCGCAACGATCCTGAACTGAAGACAAGTTAACTAGGTCAAGAGATCTAAGTGTCAAAATGTCGGCGAATGGCACGCACGCAATATTTAAGTTAAAGGTGTATTTTGAATTTCTCATATCTATTTGTCCAATTGGCTTTCAGTATACTTAGCTACTTTGGTATATAATTTCATCGCGGCAAATCATTTTAGTATGTTAAGGAAGCAGTTACCTTTAGGCGAGGAAATAATGGCGGATTTTCCTTTTAATGCAAAATTGCTTAACCATTCTTGAAAAGTAGGGTATATTTTACTACTACTTTTGGCTGCTATATGGTATTTGTTAATTTATTAATCTTTAATCCCCCTTCTAAATGGGTCGCGGTGGATGTTGTCAGACGGCGTAACGCGTATCGTCGGTGGAATTAACCTGAAACAACCGACAAAGATTTTTATTTCATTAACACTCTTACGCAGAATATGAACCAATAAAAAGTGATAAATGTTGGAAATCGATTAAATGAAGTACGCTTTGAAACAAAAAGATATAATATTCCGGAAAAATGGGTACATTTTGCAATTAAAAATCACTTTTTTAAAAATGTTCAAACAAATTTTGGGTCATGTTTTAGACAACAAGGTAAGAAAGATTTGTACCAGATTCCATTAGAATCGGTTGATCAGTTTTTTAGCTATACGTCACGTTAGTTTCGAAAATTCAGTTAAGAAGACCGTGCCATTTTCAAAGATTAAAAATAAAAACCATGTCACTGCCAAAAGTAGTAATAAAACATACCCCAAGTTCCAAAAATAGTAAAGAAATCTCTCCTTTAAAAGGAAACAAAAGAAAATCAGCAATATTTTCTTTGTCTGAAGGTATCTTTTCCCGAATAATTAAAATTGTTTGGAATTCTGACACTTGATGTCAGATATCCAAATCAACCTCAAAATAACAGAGCCAATCGAGAGCCTATACCTCGATCTGTTAAAATCCTGATCACTTTTATATTGAAAGTTATATCAAACTTCCTCAATCTCATTGCAATCAGTTTAAAAACAAAGCGAAAGTAATACTAATTTCTCGACGCGGAAAGAATCTATGGGTCAATTTCTTCTAGAACGCCTCGTGCATGTGCAGAGACTGCGGGAAAGCAATCGCGTCAGGTGTGGAGAAGGCTTCGAAGATGCACAACCTACGTGTGCATCGAGCACACACACGTTCTCACAATTCGCGTAATTGGGCCGAGAACATCAGTCGCTGTATTAATTAGTGCTCGGGCGCATCTCGAAACACCACCCAATACTCCAATGAGCCGAAATACGATTGCGTTATTGCGCGAATCTCGTTGTCCCAAGTCGACCGATTAATCTTCAATCGTGCCCCTAATTGAGATGCGAAACTTGGCAAGGACCGCGCCTCGCGGAATTCAAGTCGAAGTTTCATCCGATTTGGATCGAATTTGGACCCCAATTTTAGCGCAGCTTTGTTTATTCACCGCTTACAAAACTTTTATAGCCATGCTCATTTTTTTTTGCAATGGACCGTAGCTGAGTTTTTAGAGAATGTTTTTTCATCCGTTACGCAACCCTTGGCGTTGATGTTTCCATCGTTCGAAAATAATGTGAGCAATAGAAGAAAAAGTAACTTTCTTTGCATTCCAACGATGCAAACTTCAACATCATACGTTGATTTAAACTTGATGTATTTTTTCGATCACTGACAATTTTGCCGTCTATTATAGTTGGGTTTTTCGATCTCGTACAATCGACATTCTCATGGGTTTACGTTGAAATTTTGATACGATTTTTATTGAACTCGGTACGTTCTTTGTCGAGCATCAATCGGAAAAAACCGAATCGAGGATTAATGCAGAATGTAATTGCATTTTCGTTGATTGGAAAGCCGAACCTTTTTCTTCCACACTAATTCAATTTCAAAGCCCGAAATTTCAGAATTGATTAATTAAAATGAATCGTTCACCAAATAAAGAAATTGAACCAATCAAAAACGGGAATGATTAAAAATTCAGTAAAACATCAATCGAATAAAACTAAGTACGGAAGTATAATCGCACACCGGCTAAAATACGAAAATGAATACGAGTCTGGAGTTCGCATCGTTGGCATTTTTTGTGGCTTTTCGTAGGCCCTAAAAAAAGAGCGAAAAAAAAGATACGCTTGTCTTTATCGCTCGAGGTATGATTTTTTTTCAAAATTCAATCTTTCAATAAGGGTTCACCCTTATTGAAGGGTTGAAATTTGGAAAAAAAAAATCTGAAAATTGAAAAAAAAGATACTGGTACGTCAATTAAAGAGAAATGTTTTGTATGACCTTCACAGGTATTCTAGAGTCTAAATATACACAAAAAATTGATTAGTCACAAACAATTTCGTAAGAATCCAACGATGCAAATTTCAGACCCATAAATAAATCATAAGTTCGGAAAAAAGATCGTCGAAATTGATACAAGTTGTAACATCGATCGTTTGGCGACCACCCCTCCTGTTCCCCTTCCACCAGCCGCCGTAAAGTGAAGAAAACAAGAAATAGGATTTCCCCACTCCCTCGTGGGAATAGAATCGCTCGTCCCGGGCTTTTGATTTTTCGGTAAATATTCGTGCCAGATTTTTGACAAGGGATGGTGAGGGGATCAGTTCTTGTATTGTATACGCAATGGAAAATCCGCCCCCGTCAACTAATGCGAAGTAAATGTTATACGGATCCGCCTATATATATATGAACATAAATGGATGCCTACCCCTCGAGACACATTAGTCGCGTCGTCAAGGTCGTACGCAGCCTGGACCATAACAGCTGCACGTGTCTATGATACAATTCCATATATGTGCTGTTCTCATTGTATATCTCGCGTATAAAAGTATCCCCTGAGGGCCGATCGGCATTGCTGCCATAACGGTTTCGATCTTTTTTTCAATCGTACATATTTGCTTTTATCATACTCCATTGCTTCATTAGGACGAATGAGATCATTACGAGTTTTGCAAGCGTGTTTCAGCTACGCTGACGGGGACTAGGGAGTTTTTAAATCGTTTCAAATTGTTTTGCCATTTTTTATTATGAGACCGTAAATAAATATAAAACTTTTGCTTTCGTAGGGGTATTTATTGTGACATCATAAGATGAGAACATTTCTTGAGATTTATTGAGGATCAATAACATCATGGTATTGATGTTGCATCGTTGGAATGCAACGAATTTTTTTTCTTTCTAATTGCAATTTTTATTTCGGCAGATCAAAGCTACGTCAACTTTTTTTGAAGATCCTCATTAGAGACCTACAACCTGACTATCGGAAGATATTTTAGATAGAGGGGAAAATGGAGAATGAACTCCAACATCATATAATATCAACGCTCCAGAGCAATAACGCAAACCGTATCAAATCCAGTTTTGCCAGCATAGCGCTTTATTGGATGAGGATTTTGGGAAATCCTAGGGATATCTCTCCTTCGCAGAGTACCTACAAAAATTGAAAGTGTGAACAAAACTAACAAAATGGCACCCAGGTGATGAAAAATGCGAGTTATTTGTTGTTATAAAATTGTTAGAATACATTTTTTCAATCAGATGTCAGATACAATGCAAGCATTGCAGTGTTTTACAATCGCTGTGCCAATTTGAAGTTGACATTTTCAGCGGTTTTCGAGGTATCAGGGTCAAACCACTGGGCATTTGTCTAATTACGTTGGTGCGCTGATTTTATCCATCTAGGAATAAATCTCCAGAAAATTTCCTGTTTTATAATGTCGTTAAAAAGTTCCCTAAAAGAAGAATACTTTATATTTATTCGCGGCCATGTTATAAGCAATAAAACACAATCGATTTGGTGGCATTTCAACCCTCACCAGTCCATTGACATGCACTTTTTTTCGCTCCGTCATGAGCGGAAACATAAAATCGCTAAAAAAAGTTTCATCTCACAATGCACGATGCTGAACTTTGCATTTATGGAACGCAATGAACACATCTGTTCTGTATTGCAAATTTTTTTTCCGTTCGGCAGATTTCGACCATATGTGTCAGTCGAATGTTTTTTTGCAGCACCGTTGGAGATCCACCAATAAAATTTTCATTTTTTCAAAAAAAAATGAAGGATAAAAAAGTATTCTGTTGCATTTAAGCGAACCCAAACAAACTCCTGCACCATAATATTGTATATTGCCTCGATGTATTGTTGAGGCAAAATGTAATGTAAAAGTACGGACGGTTCATCGTAACAAGGGACTTTCCTTGTATGGTATCGTTGCACGAGATGAAAAATAAAATGCAATTGCTAATGGAGATCCTTTTTTCGTTCGACATCGGCAACCAGATTTTTTCAGTGTTATCGCGATTTCGATTTTCTCGTGTTGCCTGTCTCTTCCTCTCTCTCCCACACTTTTTTTCATTCCAAAGGCCAAAAGAATAAGTGGAAAAGCCACACAATCGGAAAATGACGCAGGAAACGAAAACCCAGCTTTTCGTTCTCCGAGAGGAAGCGAACACTCCTGTAAATGAGGAAGGGACAGAGGGCGGGGGACACGAATGAAAAGGGTTCATGCTATATTGTAATGTACAATGAGGTCATATATATATATATATATGTAGGTATGTATGTATGTATGTATGTATGTAGGTATATATGTATATATATATATATATATATATATATATATATATATGTGTGTGTGTGTGTGTGTGTGTGTGTGTGTGTGTGTGTGTGTGTGGAGTAACACGTCTAGTGGGAAATTGGAAAACTTTTCGGATTATTTCACGACCCCGAAAACGCGTGCGAGCACGAGAATGTGTGTATCCAGTACTTGTCAAAATAAAAAAAGGGCCACAAAATTTCCCGACCGTTTCGCACCTTGTTTTTGTATATTTTGTTTTCGATCAGATTTCCCCAGTTATTTCCATTGAATTTGCAGTGCTGAATAGTCAACGGGAATCAAATCCGATTATTTAATATGTCTACTAGCAAATAAACGAGCGATCGAAGTGATTTTCAGTTTTTTAAATTCTCCCGATGGAGGGTAGAGAAATATCGTTGTGGCGCAGCTGTCAGCGTGATTTGGATCTGGAAAAATGATTGAGGTGAAACGAGAAAAATCATTTCCGCAGTCATTGGGTTATTTTGAAAAAAAATTGTTCTCGGTCTTTTTTTTTCTGACTGCGTCACACACGTTTTGCCTTTTTACCTCTCTTTTGCCTCTCTCTTTCTCGCTCCCTTTCACTCTCTCTGTGCATTCAGGACTTTCCACGGTTCTTGTATGAGGAAGGGTGCGACGATCTGGAAATAAAATTGCGAGAGCTTTGTCGCAGTGAAAGATCGATCCCTCGTTCCTCTCCCTCTCTCTCTCTCTCTCTCTCTCTCTGCCTTTTTCTCTCTCCCTTGCTCTGTTTTCTGGGCCATGGGCTAGAAACTTACTACGCCATCCGCTTTAGCTCTTTGGCACTCTGGCACTCCCAATTGCACGCAGGCAAACATCAATTTCCGCGTTCTGACTGATTTGTGGCCAATGAGAAAACGGATCGTGCGATTTCTCAATAACGAACAATTTCTCATTCTCTCATTCTCTCTCTCTCTCTCTCTCTCTCTCTCTCTCTCTCTCTCTCTCTCTCTCTCTCTCTCTCATCGCTCTCGCGTTTTAGACAAAAGAGATCGATCGATCTCAAATTGCAGTAGATGATTCCTCAAACGCCATTCCACTTCGGAATATTTTTGTTTTATTTATTACGGTACTTTGATTAATTCTTTTCTCCTCCCTATAAATTCTTTTGCCGTCGGTTTCATCGATAATACAAAAAATGAGAGTAGGGAAGTTATCACGGCGGTGACGGATCTCGCACGGTAGGGAAGGCTTAGATGAGCGGTGACCGGAAGTACAAGGTTGACCGAATTTCAATTAAATCTCGTAAATTTTAATTAACCCTTTCTGCTCCCCCCTCTCCTCCGCTCGTGTACCGTTTCTCGACCCGTGCCGGAACCGATGACCGATGGAGGACCTTTCCTTCCTGATATCGATAATTGACGATTCATTGAGCAGCTCGCCCACGTGCATGACCTCTCCCTATCGCTTTCTCTATGTCTCTCCCTCTCCCTCTCCCTCTCTCTCTCTCTCTCTCTCTCTCTCTCTCTCTCTCTCTCTCTCTCTCTCTCTCTCTCTCTCTCTGTTTTAGGAAAGTCCACGAGGTAGCCATATCCTCCACTCGGTACAATCGTCTGGATGATTTTTTTTTCGGAAATAGATTTTTTCTTATCCCAAAGGTGACGCACACTTTGGGAGATACTTGTACGAGTATTTTTTTTCGTCTGGTCATAGGGCTTCGACCCTTGCGTCTTTGGAATGCAAGGAATATCATTTTTTGTTCTCATTTATTTATATTTGTTATTATTATAACGAATTGACTGTAGGTTGGTCTTGTAGATCTGTAATGAGAATGGGGAAAAAATTATCGGTTGGTAGGAGAAAAACATTAGAGCTGATTTGGGGTTGATTTTTTTTAAAGGGTGCTTAGTTGTAATAGTCGAAAAGGCACTTTTTACAAAACCAATTTATATTATTATGCATTAGTGGAATTAGTGGAAACTATATTTTGACAGTATATTATCTTATAAATTTTTCCTAAAAATTTCAAGGTGATCGCATCAAAATTGACAAATTTATAGACTGTTATGTTGACGCCCGTCGAAACGCTCAGAACGTCGTTCGAAACTTTAAAGGCTTTTTTTCTCAAAAGTACGTTTTCAAAGTCGATGAGCAAAATATCTAAAAAGCTGCGGCATCGACTTTTCTGAATTGTTTAGGGCTTTTTGTATATGTAAAAATATAGTATTTGATCGAAGGATTTTTTTTCTGTTCTATATTTTCGATTTGATGAATGAAAAATACCAATTTTTTCGCAAAAATCAAGACGCACACCGAACCAGCGCCATTTTTTTTAAGTTTGATATTTCAAAAGTTCCTTCGAATAATTATTGGATAAACTAATATACTAACAAAATTTGTATTATTTTTTGACAAGGTTCGGAAGGGTCTTTTGCTCACCGCAAAAGACGTCTTTGAGAGTTGCTTCTCGGACATCGGCTGTAAATTGATTATAATAAAATATTTCTCGACTAAATAATTACAGAGTATTCTTCAAATGATACTTTTTCAAATACCTTATGTTTTGAGAAATTTAACATCTCAATTTTCTATTTAAAAAATCTCCAAAAAGAGCTGTTTTCGACAGTTACAACCAAGCATAACCTGGTAATACTGTTAAAGTTTGCCTCCTGGAATATCTTTTTGTGTTTAATTGTCCGATGTTTTTTGACTGATTTATGTTACGGCAATCACCCAAACGATTTCTGATCCATCTCATCAGCAATCGGAATTTACAAAAAAGGAATTCGATGAGAACGCACACGAAGAAGTGAAACAAAAAGAATTTTTTTTTCTTCCCAACAAAATTTCAATGTTATTTCTGTATATGGTATACGAGCATTGGAAAACTCAGCGTACTTTTACAGCTGAGATATGCATCTTTTTTTTTAGATTGCATAATTTTTTATCCACCATTTTCAACCAATTGTTGTCCCAACAGCGCTGGGCTCGTGTACAGAGTATGTGTATATATTGAGGTCCGGTAGGTCAACGTATAGAGATGCGTCCGGACCAGCCTGTTCTCGTTATACATCGTTTGCATGAAATCCACCGAGAGAGTTACTGTAGCCATAATCGATTGTGACGAGGCCACCATATCGTAACAGCTTGTGCAGTAGATAAAAGAGAGAGAGAGAGAGAGAGAGAGAGAGAGAGAGAGAGAGAGAGAGAGAGAGAGAGAGAGAAGGGAACACACGGTGGTTCTTCACACGAAATTTGGTGCAATTTCAATACGAGCTCACGTCACTTTTGCTTTCGTTTTCTCTCTCTCTCTCTCTCTCTCTCTCTCTCTCTCTTTCTCTTCCTTCTGCTCTCTTGCACTGACTCTCTCCTCCTCCTCTCCCTCTCTTACTCTTTCTTTCTCCGTTCTCCACTAGTCCTTTCTCTCTTTCTCTGCCACCCTCAACCGAATAATCAATTTCTCTACACATCCGAGCGTCGTTATATCGTGACGTTCATGTAAATTGCAGGGACATTGTGGCCTCCCCTATACTCCAATCCTGAGCACCCCTGCCTTAATATATTCCGACGACTTTCACCTCTCAGCCGATATTATCTTTCATTTATCTCTCACGCTGGCAGACTTTTCTCCAAATAAAATATATGTGTCGAGAGGATTGTTTTTTTCTTCCGATTTTTAGAGGAAAGAAGAAACGTCACTCAATAATGATTGAAACTAAAAAATTATGACTGAAGCAAAAAGTAATTTCTTTTAATCGTGCAGTTTAATTTTCCATTTGAAAATTCAATTTTTTCAACTTTTGGGGGTGGAAGAAAACGTCACTTGTCGTGGTGTTTAAAGCAAAAAGTAATATTGGATGAATTCTGGCCTTCGGGAATGACAACAAAGAATTTTTAAAGAGAATGAAGGATTTGTGAAAATTGTCTGAACGAGAAATCTTTTGGGTAAATTGGTAAGATTGAATTAGTGGAAAATAAAACGTTACGGTAACTCTAAATGGTACTACAATTTGGGGATTCGACTGGAATCGAGTAAATTGTGATTTGCTTGATTGATAATCTTTTTAATAAAATTACTTTTTTGAAACTCGCCCGTGCGATAATCATTAACCCTCTTTATTCTGCCTGCACGAAACAAATTAGCTACATATATCAATGATGTGTATCGGGATGATTCTTTTTTTCTTCCGATTTTTTAAGGAACAAATAACCGTCACTAGAAAATGCTAAGAATGTAAAAAAGTATGTTCGAACCAAAAAGTAATTTCTTTCAATTGTTGAGTTGTGATTTTTATTTTAAAATTCAATGTTTTCAGCTTTTGAGGCTGGAAGAAAACGTCCTTATTCGTGGTGTTTGAAACAAAACAAAATGTTGAATCAATTCTGGCTTTCGGGATTGAAAAAAGTATGTTTTAAGAGAATGACGGATTCGTAAAAATTATCTCAAGGGGAAATCAGCTGGGTTAATTGGTATAATTGTAGTAGTGGCAAATAAAATGTTACGATAACTCTAATTAGTACTACAATTCGGGAATTCGACTGGAATCGAGTAAATTGTGATTTGCTTGATTAATCATCTTTCTGATAATAATTTATTATTTGAAACTCGCCGGTGCGATAATAATTGGCCATTGTCATTCTGCCTATACGAAAAAGTTAAACGTTTTTTTTCTTCTGATTTTTAGAGGAACGAAAAAACGTTACTGAAAAATGTTGAAAATAAAAAAAATTACGCTCGAAACAAAAAGAAATTTCTTTCAATTGTTCAGTTTTGAATGATATTTTCAAATTCAATATTTTCAACTTTTAAAGCTGAAAGAAAACGTCACTTTTAGTGTTGAAAAGTGACAAAAACAATTTTGAATGCATTCTGGCTTTCGGAAATAACAAAAAAAAGGTTGAAAGAGAAGGACGAATTCGTGAAAATTGTCTCAAGCAGAAATCAGCTAGGAAAATTGGTAAGATTGCATCATTGAAAAATTAAATTTTCCGGTAACTTTATTTGGTACTACAATTGGACTAGAAGCGAGTAAATTATGATTTGCTTGATTGATAATATTTCTAATAATAATTTCTTTTCTAAAACTCGCCCGTGCGATAATCATTGACCCTCTTTATTCATGGGGTTGAAATTGGCATCCTTAGTATGCAACGAAAATTCTTTTCACTTCCTTATCTCTATCATTATAGAAAATCATATTTTGTAGATTTAGGTTATAGGTTGCTAAATAAGGACCCTACAAAATGGTCGCGTGATTTTTATAGCCCAAACCTGCCAAAAGAAATTGGGGTAATTCAGGATCGGAATATTTCGTTGCATCCCAACGATGCAACTTTATCGTCATCTTCATTCTGCCTGTAGGAAAAAATGATACACCTATACATTATATTAAAAAACGTAAAAAAGCATCGTAATTTTCCTCTGGCTTTTCTCTGCTCCTTTTTGTCTTTGGACCAACCGTTCGTACACAGCGACTTGTGCATTCATCGGTGTGCACCTATAACGCTGCCTCCCCCTCTCTCTCGTATATCTGCTACAAGTGTAAGGCTACATCCACTACACGCCCCATACAGTACACGTACACGAACACTCGACATGGCTCACTCGCTTCTTTCCCTGCCGCCTTTTAGTATTAATTATAAAAAAGCAGGTGCGGCCTTATCGCTGAGAGAAGCTGGCAAAAAAACTGCATTCATTTTATTTTCGAGATTTACCCACTGACCCGTTTATTCATCAGCATCATTTTTTGTTCCACCGCGAATTATCTCAGCAAATTGCGATAACGTGCGCGCATTATTTTCAATTAAACGACGTCAAAAGCCGGAGTTTGCATCGATGGACAAAAAAATCTTTCTTCTTATTTCCTCGTTTTTATTATATTCTTAAACCTGTGGAAAAAAAATATGGAAAAGCAATTCACTGCTTTCCAATACGACCGTAAACATAATTTCTAACGGTTTTTTCGGCGAAGGCCTCCTTTTTGCACCGCCTCAAAAGTCATTTCATTTTTTCCCTTCCCATTCATAGATTTTTTTAAATGATTTTTTTTTCGCAGCTTCCTCGAGCTACTTCGATACGGCGAGGGAACAATAGCCGAATCGCAGCACGAGTGAACACTCGTGGAGTACGAGAGGACCGGGGCTGTTGTCGGAGAGGGACAAACGAGGGGTAAGTGCACGGACACAGACATACGCAGACGCACGTACACTCTCGGGGGATGGTAATATCGGCAAAACTTTATCCACCTTTACGTTCCCTTTAAAAAAATGTTTCTTCCTTGTTCGTGGTAAAGATGGTCCCGCGAGCAGCCGAGACTCGCAGGAGCTCTCAGAGAGGAAAAAAGCAACCCCCGGAAACGGTTGTAGCTTCGCTGAAAAAGGCATCTGATTTTCCTTTTTTTCTCCCGCCTTCAATTTCTTTTCTTTTCGATGCACGAATATTCGCATGAAAAATTGGTTACTTGTCCAGAGTTTTTTTCCCAACTCTTGCGAATGAGAAAAAGGGCGGAAAAAACCCTCGTTCTCTCTACAGAAGTGCTGCGCAAGAAGAAACGACCCCGCTGGCAGTAATAGCAGTACTTGACCCCCCCCCCCCTCGCGCTGTAAAAGCGTATTTATTTTTTATGCATCGGAGAAAAAGGTCTCTCCTTTTTTCTCGCGTTTTTTTTCCATTTCCCAGATAAGGCGATGTAAAATGATAATCGAAAAATATCTCTTTTTTCTCGTTTGTTCGTAGGTATCGAACCTTCGTTTTGATGAAACATTTGGTTTCTCTGCCTTGAAATTATACGACGAAAAGAGCGAAGAAAAAATTGTCGAACGAAATGCTCGACGGTGTGTTGAAGTTTTCTACGCGTTGCAATGCAGCAAAGATTCTTTTTATTTTATTATTCATTTTATTGCTGTAATCATCCAAAATATATTCTCGCTCATTTAAATAGAACTCTAGTAAGGATGCTGAAAAAATCTTCGAGGGATTTTTGTAGCCTGAACGTGACAAATAAAACTTGGGCAATTGAAAAAAGCATTAATTTTTCGGTGGGTAAACGTGGGCAAAAACTGGGACAATGAAAAAAGGGTTAATGGTCATAGGCTAAACGTGGCCGATAAAACTTGGACAAATGAAAAAACGAAAATGTTCGTAGGCTGATCGTGGAAAAAAAACATGGAAAATTATAAAAAAACATTAATTTTCGTAAGCTAAACGTGGGTGAAAAAACTTGGACAAATTGAGAAAACAAAATTTCATAGGCTGAAGGTGGCAAAAAATTTCGACAATAAAAAAAGAAGCTTAAGTTTCGTGGCATAAAAAACTTGGAAATTCAAAATACCATTAATATTCGTAGGAAAAAGTAGAAAATTAAAAAAGTATCAAATATCGTAGCAAAGAAACTTGGTAAATAAAAAATAAGCATTCATTTTCGTAGCGAAAAAACATTAATTTTCGTGGCCTCAAAGACTTGGACGATAAAAAAATGCATCAATTTTCATTGCATACCAACGATGCAAACTTCGATATCACGATATTTGTCGTAGGAGTGTCGAATCAAAGCAACGATTCGTCCACGCACCAAAAGGGGTTCATGACAAAATTGCCCAGGGGTGAAATAACTTTCAATTCATCCTTAATTATTCCTTTCTCGATCCTCGTTAGCCTAACCCTTCTTTCTCTCGGCGTTTTTTTCTATATCTTTCTTCTTCTTTCCAAGTGCGTTTTTTCCCCTCTGGAGAAACATACGTTTGCGAATGCTCGGCGAGGCATTGAGACAATGCACGATAGAGGGGTTAGGCCGAAAGCTCGAGCATGATAAAAAAAAGTCAAAAGCAAGTGACTGGATCACTCTTGATGAAACACTTGATTCTTACAATGAAGTGCCATTTGAATAGCGGGGGAGAGAAAAAAAGACCCCGAAGGCTTTTAGTCCACCAAGGATTTCCGATGCTCCGGAATATATATCTATATACACGTGTGTTCGGTTAAACAAATCTCAAGGACTGTCCTCAAAAATATATATATGTGTGTATAATGATAGGCACGAACTTGCGAATGGACGGCGACACGAGACGTTTCGTGCTGAATAATAACTTTTATTTTTTATAGCCGCGGAAAAGATAATATAAAATATGAATAAATAAAAAAAAGTTTTCAAAATAAATCTATTAAATAAAATGAAATTGAAATAGAAATAAAATATCATCCAATTTGCCCAATATGATTAAGAAAATTAAATATAATGAGATATGTTAAAAAGAAACCATTAAATTTGGTAAATTCACGCATTCGTATATCGAAATTTAATTTACTTTGATTCCCGTATAGAAATTCGAGTCCGGAAAAAGTACTGCCCCTGATCTGCCTTCCCTAGATAATATCAGGCTCTGGTCGGGCCTTCCACTCTGAAATAGGTTCGCAATGTAATGGGTCGAACGCTACGTCCCCATTCGCCGTTCGCTTTCTGGGGATCTGATCAGGAACGGGCCGGAGAACAAGCGGTAAATGACCAGGAAAGTTGTAGGGAATATATCGGGAAGTAACTAGGAACAATCGAGGAAATTAAAAATGACGTTTCAGCGTTTTTGGAATCCTCGAGGAGGTAAAACCGGGAGTGTATTCAAGTTAGTATTTCGACAAGATATTGTTCGTTGGTTATCTTCTTGCTAAGGTAGTATATGACTGTATACATACGCTCGTTCGCATTTCCTGACAGGCAAATAGACAGAAAAACGTACTCAGATCACTATCCGAGCGAAAAAGGCCTAGAGTGCAAAAGGTTATTTCGCAAATATCGCAAAATCATAAGCGTAAGTGAACGCTGTAAGCATAGCACTGCTGTACGTGGTACAACTCACAGGACGAACTTTTATCCTCCTACGATGATATCCTGCTTACGCGAAGCGCGTCGCTTGTAGCCACCTGGCGGATTGTTGGCGAAATACATTCAGGTAATGTCTTCCCGGCCAGAACATTGATATGTCCCAACATAGCGACAAGGCGTTCAAAAACCACGAATCACCTGTTTTACTGTTTTGCCTCATAAAATAATTTGGCCATTTATGCTTAAATCATTAGTTATCGCTATCCCGGTATTTATTATAAGCATTGTTATTCTCGTTGATTATCATTTATGAAATGGATGCTTTTAATGATGAATAGAATTACAACAGATGTATTAGTTTCATCCCAATCAATTTTAAATATCTTTCATGAGGTGGAAAGCCAAGTAGCTTTTCTTAAGTTCTTAAAGGCAGGCTCCACTTTGCAGAACATGTCAATGTTCTGGCCGGATAGACATTATGTGAAGATGTAGTTGTTCGCAATGTATCCCGGCCAGAAGATTGTAATTTCCAAACATACAGGGTACTGGTAAAAAAAACGGTTCTGCGATGTCCCTGGTTTGTTCCATGGGAGGGCCCGGTCAGGTAAATCAGACAAGGCAAGTCTGGTCAGGGCCGAACACAAAGGAGGGAATGCCCAGTCACATTTCTGCACGGGATTATTATCCTTTGTTACGAGATTGACGTTTGCATCGTTCGAAGGCAATGAAAACGAATACTTATGAATTTCTCTTTATTTCTTTAAATTTTTCTGCAAAAATCCCTCACTTATTTCCAAGACAATTGGTCAGAGATCTACAGTATAAATGTGTGAAAAATAATTTTTCACAATAATAAGAATAAGGAAACCAAAGTAGAAAAAAGAACTTTCGTTGCATTCCAACGATGCAAACTTCAATACCATCTCTTCTTATGTAAATATTATTACAAAAGTAACTGAGAATAAAATATGTGAATGTGGAGGCTCGAAAATATTTTCATTTCGGCTGTAAGATCGACTGCGTTTGATGATAGGTGTAAATTATTCTTATTAGCGCACTTGTCTTTCTAATTGGCCTGAAGCTGAAGTTTCGTTGTAATTTTTACACCAGAGAAATTGATTATTTATTTAATAATTTATGCTTTGGTTGGATCTTGAGGTCCATTATAAAATACAAAGTGACTATAATATCGAATTGGTACACACAAGAAATATAGCCAAGCTGCAATGTCGATAATTGTGGGTATAAATAATGTTGGAAATCGTAGCCTATTAAGCGACGCTCGGATTGTATTTTATTTTGTTGCTATGGTGTTGTTTATACCAAGAGACAACCGTCAGTTGAGAAAGAATCTCTGTTGTGATTGCATTGTTACCGTGTTCAATAAAATTGTATCTCAATTCTCATTCGTAGTTTATCAGGTCTCATCGCTTCACATACACTCATCAAATCTCAACAGGCGAGCCCAGATGACGGCAAAAAGTGGAGTGTAATTAAAGAAAAAAAATTTAATTAAAAAACAAGAAGAAAAAATGTATTCGTTGGGGTCCGTGAGAATTTAACTGCCAAACAAAAATAATTACGATGGATGGAAGATACAAATGGAAAATCTTTTAATAAAAAAATATGCGTGGGCATATGCAATTGGAGACAGCAAGAAACCGGAAGCCATCGTAAGCGATGCAGCATCTACTCGTGCAGTAAAGAAGTGGGAAGACGACGATAAAAAGGCAAAGTCAGATATATTTGTATCGATTAGCGCATGTGAACTAAAGCAGATAAAAGGCTGTAATACGTCGAGCGAAGTATGGCATAAATGTCAGACGATATATCCATCGAAAGGACCAGCTCATAAAGCCTCGCTTTTAAAACAATTGACATTACATCGTATGGAAAACTATGGAAACGTGCAAGAACATTTGAGGAAATATTTCGATACGGTCGACAAATTGAACGAAATGAACATCGAGATCAACTGTGATTTACCTACAGACGTGTTACGATATAGTCTGCCATCAGAATTTGATCATTTCAGGTGTGCAATCTAATCACGAGATGATTTGCCGTCTCCAGACATATTACGTGCAAAACTCGTGGAAGAAGCTAACGCACGTAAGAACGATGCATGTAATAGCATTCAAAATGCAATGATCGCTAGAAAAATAAAGAACAAACGTTAAGTTTGGCATAAAGGAGAAAATAACAGTGCATCACAGCAAGAACCATTCCAAAATAAATGCCATATTTGCCACAAGCGTGGACATAAAGCGGTGAATTTTTCAAGTGCAAATGCAAATAATGCTGGCGAGAACTTGACCCTGTACGTATCGCCAGCGGAGCGAACAGAATACGAAGCTTATTAAGTAAGGATAAGCAATCGGCACACAAGTTGGTGCCTAGACAGCGGATGTTCAGCTCACTTATGTAAGGACGCAAATGAGTTCGTGACAATAGAGGAAATAAAAAACGAGAAGCTGAATCTGGCTAATAATGCGTCAACTGAAATAAGAGGAAAGGGTGCCGTATAAATACGAAGTGATTTCGAAGAAATCCCAAAAGACATTAACCTACAAGAGACACTTCACGTCCCGGACCTACGTACTAATTTATTATCAGTGGGAAAAATCACTGATAAAGGATGCAAGGTAATATTTGAAAAGGACTCGGCACGAATTATTAATAAAAATGGACATTATGTACTCTACGCCGACCGAGTTAACGGATTATATTTTATACGATTGAGTGAATAACGACCCAACGTTTCTCCGCAAGTAAGCAATTCTGAAAATATATTAAGTGCTCAGGCAACAGAAAGCTGCCATCGAAAAATGCGCCAATTAAGTAGTAAAAGATCTCGTAGAATGCAAGCGTACGAAAACAGTAGAAGGTATGAATCTAAGAAACCCAGCAAAAGGAAGTTACGTGCGATATTTGTGTTCTAGAAAAAATGACGAGGAGGACATTCCCAAAGATATCAATTAGAATGTCAGAACCGATAGAAATAACACACTCTGACGTACGTGGTCTTATGCGATGGGAATCGAATGGAGGAGCAAAATACTTCGTGAAATTCATCGACGAAAACTCAAGATGGTGCGAATTCTGATTACTTAAACAAAAAGGGGAAGTTTTCGATGCATTCCGAGAATTCAAGTGCTATGCTGAAACGCAGACAAGAAGTAAAATAAAATATCTTCAATCAGACAATGGGAAAGAATATCGAAATAGTGTATTCGATAAATATCAGAAGGAAAACGACATAGGTTAACGATTAATAGTTACTTACATTCTAGAACAAAACAGAGTAGCAGAACGAAAAAAATCGCATCTTAATCGAAACAGCGAGGTGCCTATTAATTCAATCTAAGCTCCCGCCATCGATCTGGGGAGAAGCAATAAACACAGCCATCTATATATGGAACCGAAGCCCATCCAGCTGCCTTGGAGAAATGACGCCGTTTGAAAAGTGGACCGGAAGAATCCAAACTGTAAAATACTTTCATGAATTTGGTTACAAGGTTTTCACCCTTAACTGCGGTCCAAAAAAAGACAAATTCGGTCCTCGTGCCAAGCAAGGAATTTTTCTAGGCCATTTAGAAGAATCGAAAGCATACCGCGTGTGGATTATCGAGAACAAATCCGTCCATATCACCGGAGATGTGAGATTTAGTAAAGAAACCAATCCCACATAAATAGAATAGCATCAGAAAGATATAGCATCAGAAAGAATATAAATCGAAATGAATATTAAATCAAAGTCCGACGAGATTTAAAATGAAGTACATGATGAAGGAAATGAGGAAGATGAAAATCTCGAACCAGAAAATATCCCAACGAGAGCACAAAAGAGGAAGAAAAAAACAAGGGAATAGACGGTCCGGAAAAGGAACAGGTCAATCCACCAGAGCGAGCGCGTGGAAGACCGCGATAATTATTAACAAGCCTCAGAGGAAGACCAAAAAAGAATATCAAACAGTGAGTTACGCAGAAGAAAAGAATCAAGAAGATATCGAAAATATAATATCCACGGAATGCACAGTTTGTGTGGTCGAAATTCCTATTCATGAAGCTATAAAGGGAGATCAATGCCAAGAATGGATCCAAGCCATGGCTGACAAATTGAAATCTATAATAAAAAACAACACATGGGCGCTTATCGATCGCCCCAAAGCACGGGCCGTCATTAGCAGCAGAATCGTGTTAATAAACAACTATAATCAAGATAGAACATAAAGAAGAAGAAAAGCTGAATTTGTGGCACGAGGCTTCTCTCAGCGACCTGGCATCGATTTCATCGAAACTTTTGTCCTTGTGGCACGAATCAATTCGATACACCTCCTAACAGCCCGATGAGCAGAAAATGGAATGAAAAAAAAGCAGTTCGACATAACCACCGTCTGCTTAAAGGGCTTAGAAGAAGAAATATTCATGCAAGTTTCACAATACACAAAAGAAATGTTAAAAGAGATAAACCGTACAGAACAAGAAAACAGCTCAATAAGTATAAACGCAAAACAAACGTTAGAAGACTTAAAAAAGGAAACAAAGTTTGCTTATTAAAAAAAGCCTTATATGGTCTACGCCAAGCTGGACGTCAATGGTACCAAAAACTGTGTGAAAAGTTGATGAAGTTCGGAGTACGCCAATCAAATTCAGATCCAAGCGTATTCTATATCGGACAAGGGGAAGGTATAATGCTCATAATCGTGTACGTCGACGATACTTTAATAGCATCAAGAAAAGAGGATGAAATTGACCGACTCTCGAAGTACCTATCAAAAAGTTTCGAGATTAAGAATCTCGGCGACATAGTCTCGAGATGGAATTCTCGCAAGATGAAAATGGAATTTCAATTAATTAAAAAGGATATATCAATGATATCCTCAATCATTTCGAGATGTCGGAGTCAAAAAACGACGATCCCTCCAATGGATCTTGGCACGAAACTCATCAATAGGGAGAAGGTTAAGAATGAAACATTCTCATACCGAGAGCTTGTTGGTACTCTCATGTAACTCGCAGTGTGTGCATGGCCAGACCTAGCGCATGTGGTGAGCTACCTCAGCCAATATAATACAGGCTACGATTCAACAGACTGGACGGCTGCGAAACGAATCCTGCGATATTCGAAGGGATCATCAAGCGTCGGTCTTGAGTATAAGAAAACGGGTGAATCATTGAAAGGATATGCGCACGCCAACTGGGCCAATTGCATAGACAATAGAAGGTCGTATACAGGATATGTATTCATCCTCGGAAGATGTCTAATTTCTTGGGAATCGCGCAAGCCAAGGGCTGTAGCATTATCATCAACAGAAGCTGAGTATATGGCTCCCTCGGAAGCTGTCAACGAAGGTTGTTACACATGGAATTTTCTTATAGAACTCGGATTCGACAACTTTACGAAGTTGACTATATACAGTGATAATTGTGGAGCTCAACAATTAGCAAAAAATCCAATCTTTCACAACCGTACAAAAAACATCGATATACGGCAACACTTCGTTTGAGAAGCTATCGAAAAGAAAAAGTTCGATATAAGTTACGTCGCGACTACCACGATAGCTGCAGATATTTTGACAAAGAGTTTATCCGGACCAGAGCATCGAGTGTGTCTAAATGTATTAGGAGCCTATAAGGTATAAATGGCCGTTAAGGACAGTCCATACGTCGAGAGGAAGTGTTGGAAATCGTAGTCTATTAAGCGACGCTAGAACTGTGTTTTATTCTGTTGCTATGGTGTTGTTTATACCAAGAGACAAACGCCAATTGAGAAAGAATCTCTGTTATGATTGCATCGTTACCGTGTTCAATAAAATTGCATCTCAATTCTTATTCGTAGTTCATCAGTTCTTATTATTTCACTTCTACTCATCAAATCTCAGCAGATAACTTTAAGACTAAAATTCAAAACTAAACAGAAGTAAATCAAAATACCATAAGACTAGTTCTATATATAAGTGGATACACTTTTAAAAATATAACACTATGCAAAACAAATTAAAATACCCTAAACTATGAAATATTAATTTGCGCGTGGAAATTTATCAAAACAAACCCTCAAATTACATTCACAGCTAATCTAATCTTAATTAACATCTCGAGAAAGGAGGAAATCAAATGAGGGACTCTTTAGGGCTATGACTGTGGGGGACGATGTTATGTACTTTGGTAATCAGCGCCAAAAGTAGAGAGAAATGGGGGGGGGGCGGTAAATTAAATTATGTTTATTTGTGTTTTCGGACAAAAAGGTCCTTTGCCACATAATCCTCATGCTTCGTACAATCAAACGAAGTAGTGCAAGCAGGGCCAAATTTAAAGATGCGGAGGCGCTGGGACAACGAGGCAGTGGGAGGCCCCTAATTATTTTTCAAACAAGATTAACATTCATTTAAAAGTGTTTAGATAATGTATTGCCAAATAACATAATCCTTTCAAACAACACATTTTATTACAATTTTAATAGTTTTCTATCTATGCCATGTGAATAAATTCATTTTTTTGTACATAATTATATACTTCATAGATGATGTTGAAGTTTGCATCAGTGGAACGCAACGACGGTTAATTTTTCTTCTATTGCTCACATTTGTTTCGCCTATTTAGGGTACTAAAACCACCCAAACGTTCTTTTTTAATCTCCACTGGAGCTTCAGGTCGCAAATCTATAAAAAAAATATAGATCATAATACAAATGAAAAAAATAAAAAAGACCTTTCGTTGCATTAGAACGATGCAAACTTCAACGCCATCTTTATAGTGTAATTATATACTATACACTACATATGAAATGAATAATTGTTGAGTAAACGATTTACAGATACATAGCACATCCTAGCAAGTGTAAGTGTTTGGCACTTAGTACTAAAACTTTCATAGGCTTTTATAGCAGTGGTAAATACAATATGAGTGAACAAACGTTCCTATTTTCGAGATACACCGACGGATTTTAATAAATGAATGGGTGGCTCGGCTCAATCCACATGACATTTTTTAAATCAGAATCCGTGGGATATATTTTTTGTAGAGAATTCACCGTGTTTGATGTTTTGCATTATTTTTTAGGGAAATATGCTCTTAAATATTATAAAAAAGTACTTTATAAAAGTGTGACAACTTGTTTTCCTAGTCAGATCTCCGGAACAACTTTTCTTCACTAAGTGTTGCATACTTTTCGCCAGAAAATTTTGCCGCAAAATTTGAATTGCGGAGGCCCTGGGGCTGAAGCCCCTGGCGCCTCCCGCCCCCGCCCCGAGTGCAAGAAAACAAAAAAAGAAAGGGCGAGCAAGAGAGACACGAATATTGGAAAATCCGATATTGAAATAATCTGTGCTATGGAGTCATCCGATAAGGTTGCATTTTGCATCGTTCAAATGCAACGAAAATTCTTATTCATTTCTTATTTTTATTATTATATAAATTCCTATCCATTTCAATTCATTCTTATTCATTCCTTATTTTTATTATTATAAAAATTCTTATTAATTCCTTACTTTCATTATTACACATATTCTTATCAACTTCTATTAATTCTTATTAATTCCTCATTTTTTTGCTCATGAAGTTGTATCGTTAGAATTCAACAAAATGTTTGCACATTTAGATTATAGATCTCTGAGTAAGAAAAAGAAAAAAAATTGGAGAGATTTTCATAGCTATGATTTGCCAAAAGAAATTTGAGGAAATAAAAAATAATCATTTTCGTTGCATTCCAACGATGCAAGTTTCAACATCGTGTCATTGGGCTCATTTGTACGGGAAGTTGCGTCGATCAAATAAAAAGTTCTTGAAAAGTTCAACGATTGGATTGTCGATGGAACGCCCTGTGTATATGCAACGTAGAACGCCGCGCCTCGCGAACGGCGCGTTGGGGAGGGGGCGGGTGGCGGGAGTTGTTTTAATTGCCGCGCAAATAGTAATGGCTAGAGAAGGTAAGAAAGTGTGTATATAGGCGGGGTGTGAAGGTACTGGCAAGGCACTAAAATGGGGAGTGGGAGGTGGGTTGGGTGAAAATGCGTCAAGTCGATAACAACTTTGGAAACGAGTGTACGAAAACTCTCGCTCACGTGATGTGTACACTTTTTATTTCGCCTTTGGTATACTTATATGTGGGACTTTCATTTGATTCCTTTTTCTTGCACCGCTAACGGCGCAGATGAGATTTTTCAGTGCCTGTAGTTAGTTCAGGATTCGTTTCGTGTACTTAGTGCGAAAAAACACTAATTGCAACATAGGATCGGAGCCCTCTCTCTCTCTCTCTCTCTCTCTCTCTCTCTCTCTCTCTCTCTCTCTTTCCCTCGATCTTCCTTTTCTAATTTTTCTTTCGGCCTCTCTCGTTCTTTCTTTTCTAATTTTTCTTTCTCTGTCGTCCTCATTTTTCTGATTTTTCTATTTCGCTCTCTACATCTCTCTTTTCTGATATTTTTTTCTGCCTCTCCCTCTCTGCCTAAACTGTAAAAAACTAATTACGATGTTGAAGTTTGCATTGTTAGCCAGCGCAATGAAAATAATTTTTTGAGTCGTCCATTTTTGTCGGCGAATTCAGGCTATGAAAGTTGATCGAACGTTTTTGTTCGAACCTTCATCACAGGTCGGCAAGCAAAAAAGGTTTCTTATAATAACCAAAATGAAGAAAAACAAGGATTGCTTGGAGCTTGCATTCCAACGATGCAAACTCCAACACTGCGAAAGAATTTTTATTTTTACGAAACTTTAATACGCTATTTATTTTTCTCAACGACACAATTTTTTAAATGTTGTAATTAAATAAAATAAATGGCCTGGGATTAGTAAAGCGTTGTATCTTTATCCTGGTGACACAACTGGTGGTACAACTCGAGTACAGTGCAGCCATGAATTGCCAAAAATTACAGAACACAAAAGACTTTATTTGCATGATTTCATAGACTTCTCAAATACACGTTCGTACCTTTGCGCGCCATAAAAAAATGGAATTCAATATTTCATCCACAAATTCTCCGGTTTCGTCTCCTTTGATTTCCAATTTATCTCGTACTAAATTTGAATTCGCTTCGTTGAAAAATGTTATTTTATTTCGACGCCGTTTTCGACCAATCGGCATTATTTTCGAACGTCCCGACTGGTCGTAATCAGGAAATATCAGATTGAAATCATTTTTGACCCTCCATGTTAGAGCCACATTCGCAATTGCTTCTCGCATATGAGTATAGCCGAAGAGATCACTTGCAGTGTACAGGAATTCTCTCCCTCCCTCTTTTGGCGACGAGCCAGAGCAAGATATACGGTGTCTGCATGGACGTTAAGCACCGTATAGGGCTCTCCTGCGAGGATCTATGGATCTATGACGTAGAGGAAACGGAACCTGGGCACGGAGAGACAGCCAGAGACAGAGAGATCCTCGAATCCCCAAAGCGTTTCGAATTAAGGACAGGCACTCGCAGCTTCACTGTTGCTCGTGTTTCTACCGCAGATCTACCGCCACTCTGCATTTCCATACCCTCATTCTTTTTATACGCTAGCAAGAGATTCTCTCAATGTCGACTAAAATGGGCGGCTACCAACGGACAAGAGAGGCAGATTTTTAAAAGAGTTCAAAGAAGCTGAGATTCTAATGCATACTGGGAGAAAAGTGTATGGTATTTACAATAAAACGCCCGTGGTAAAAGCGGGGGTGGTAAGGTCCCTATAGTTTATTGATACCGCAATCATAATATGGTTAACACACCTATAAGCGAAAAGTATATCTAAACATGCTATTTGGGTGGCGTGTTTGACTATTTCATACCCCCGAAATAATTACTAACTAATGTCGGAGGCTTGACAATATAGCTATGGTTAATTCTTATGCTTAACATCAACGTTTGTCGAGTATTATTTATTATAAAACCTTAAGAAAAGTGACTATTCAAAAAGAATATGGTAACATTTAATTATAGCGAAGACGTAAATCATTTGCGGTTGGGGCACCCACGGCTTAGTAGTTTTAAGAACTACGCGGGTATCACAAACTGTTACATTGTATGTTTGTTGCAGTGCATAAATAGGATATCAGCGAAACACTTCCTCCTACAGTTCACCTTCTGTTCTTGTAGGACACACATTACTATGCATATAGCAGGTCGTATCGTATAAGATGGTACAAATGACTGTAAACATCGTCACAAATCCCAGGCAACATTTTTAATAAATGTCTATATATTTTAGTCCTGTTCACTATTATGATCTTGGGGAAGTACATTTTTTATAGTGCTAGGAAATGTCCACTTTATAAAAATTTACTATATTATAAACTTTATAATAATGCTTTATAATATAAAGCGTTGAACAATAAACGTATGATTGTAAGATTGGCGGTTGCGGTTAATATATGTTCATAATTTATGCAACTGCTAAAATATCAATAAGCAGTACTAAAATTTTGGCAGTAACTATGGCTATAAAATATTAGTCCCCTCGGGGAGATATAAAATATAGTTCAAATATTGTTGAAAATCCCCATACATTCAAATATGTTTGAAAACCCTATACTCTCGGTGCGATAAAAGTTTGGAGGTATCATAGATATTCAGTTACTTTCCCAACAGGCCTCGAAGGATTACCTTCGAGGCGGATTTTACTCGATTCTTTTCTACTTTTTTCCAACGTCTACAATGTTATCTTATCAGTCGGGAATTACAGGATCGGCTCTAAGTGAAGATGCTCTCATGCTGTCCTTCGCCTGCTTTCCCATCGTTATGGTAATCAAAAGATTTAATTAATCCCACCGAAGGGGAGGATGCAGTATCTTGGAGTTAGGCTGAGTATAAGCAAATCCCGTACTTATAAATGGGAATATGAAAAATATTTTGGAACCGTTAAATCTACGTAATATTGACTATCAGAACTTATGGTTTTTTTTAGGACAGCGCTTAATATTTTTTAGACCAATTCTTAATTTTCGAGACAGGGCGGTTCGAGAAAAGACCTGCATATAAATATACTTTGCATTTATCTAAATTCGGTGAAGACACTGGTGTATGCGTAATGTTGAGTACGCGGACATAGGCGAGGACGATCCTTGCAGTCGAATGTCTTCGAAATCGACGTTCCGACGCGCTCTGCCTAAAGTATATCCAACTTTTCCATCGCTGAAGACGGCGCTTAAGGAATCACTTTCCTTCGAGTATAAGGATGGCGACATAACGTTCGGTAGCGCGCGAACAACCAAGTTTTTTGTCTTTTACTTTGAATTCTTTCATTTAAGTTTCCCTGTCGCGAGCAATGAAAAAAATTGTGTTGCAGTTCTCATCGTTGAAATGCAACGAAAGATCATCATTATATTTTCATTTACTTATTATGATTCAGAATTTTTTTTTGCCAATTCAGATTGTAGATTTTTGAATAAGAAACTTAATAAAAATTATCGAGGGATTTTCGTAGCTAAGATCTGTGTAACAAAATTTGAGCAACCACTGAATAATCATTTTCATAGCATCCCAACGATGCAAATTACAATTTCATTTTGAAGGAGGCTACTAGTCTCGAGCCCCTAAAAAGGTCAGTTTCGACAATTTTTTATGGAGGACCAGTTGGTATAATGAAAATTTTGTTCAGTGGCCTTTATGCTAAATATTTTTGCGGATGCTTGCAACTTTTTTCACAAGGTTTATACAAAAATGCCGCCGCTGATGTTCGATGAAGCGAACCACCTTTGTCTGATGGTATTCTACGGCCGACAAGAGTTCTCCTCCAATTTTTGAATCTGGAATGAAAATTCGAAATAATTTCAGTTCAACAATGACAAGAGACCACCCATTTTTTTCCTCGTATTGAAATTCAAAATAATTCGAGTTCGACATGAAAATTCAAAATAATTTGAATTTCGACCATTTTTAATGGATACCCAGTTGATAGAATGAAAAATTCGTTCAGTGGCTTTCTGTCGCTGGATGAAGCGAGCCGCTTTTGTCTGATAGCACTCTGCGGCCGACAAGGGTTCTCCTCTAATTTTTCACCCGGAATGATAATTCAAACCTTTTGAGTTTCAGATAAGATTTGCCTTCGAAGTTCGTAGGGAAATCGCAACACATCGCCTTCTCATGGGATTGAAGTTTGCATCGTTAAAATGCAACGAAAATTCTTTACTTTCATTATTATACAAAATAATATTTTGCAGATTGAGGTTGCAGATCGCTAAATAAGAATCCTAAAAAAGGTTTGTGTGATTTTCGAAGCTTAAATCTACCAAATGAAATTTGGGAAATAGAAAAAAATCATTTTCGTTACATTTCAACGATGCAAACTTCAACGTCATGATTTTTTATCAAATAATGCATGTTCGAATAACATTGTTTCCGGTAAAAAAAGACGCCGAAAATATGGTTTTTCTGGAAGAATTTTCCACACATCAAAAATTCCCTACGTACCTCGATCTAAAATGTTGTTAAAAGGGTAAACGAAAAAAATGGACTCAGTGTATAATGGGCGATATGATATTGCCAACCGCAGGATACTATCGGACAAAAGTGACTCGGTTCATCCACCTTCAGCCCTACGATTTTTTACAGAATCTTGTAAAAAAAATTGTAAAGATACTTAAAGATATGTAGAATAAATTCCACCAAACGGAATTTCCAATTTATCAGTGGGGTATCCATAAAAAATTGTCGAACTCGACAAACACAAACAGTTAACGCTCATATCTTGTTTTTTGACATTGTAGCTTTGAATTTCCCGATTGGAAAACTAATAGCCGTATCCACCGATCCATTGCTTAAGTAGTCTGAAGTATGAAAATATTTGCGCCCCTGCTCCGGAAAACCCTCGCGGGTATGTGAAAAAACAAACAAACAAAAAAATGTTGCGAGTCCGCCGCTAACTTTGCTCAGCCCTTCTGCGGAAACAATCGGCGATAAAAATATTCCCCGTGACGTATACATGGACACGGTGAAAAGGAAATTGGATTCAAACGTGTACAAGCCGTCGAGGCGAGAACATCGAGAACGTGAACGGGTGTCAACGTCGAGTTTATGCCGGATCGAAATTCTGTGAGCAACGGTACAGAGCGAAATTACAGAGCGGCCGCCTCGCAATTTTCGGTCGCTATTAGCGCCAGGAGAAATCAACGTGATGGGGAGAAAGAGAGTAGTGCTCTGCGGATGCGTGTAGAGTGTCTCGTTAGTCGACTCGGAACGGTGTCATTCATTAATTCACGCTGCTGTCATTTTGAATGTCGATATTGCTCCGCACTTGTCATTCTGTATTTTGCACCCACGCATATCATTTCATATATATGTAATTATGCATACATACCGGGCGACTCATTTTAATCTTACACCTGATTTATCTCGAAAAATACTGCTCCGATCAAGTGTTGAGTATACTAAAACTTTTAGGAATCAAAGCGGGACGTTAGAAAAAAGTATTTTATGGTCTAAAATTCAAAATGCCGAGGTTAATATGGGCGACATGTTAAAAAAAATGGGATCATGCATTTTTTTCTCACCAAACCATTTATCAGGCCAAAATTAACAACTTTGGTAGGAGAATTTTTTTATAAAGTTCATAATATTTAGGTTAGAATACAATTTTTAAAGATTTTAGCACTATCCAGAATATACCACGAGGAGGTAAAGTCTTTAAGATCCCTAGTGTAAGTGTGCGTATAAGTGTGGGTTTGTTTGGGTTTGTTCGGGGTATCGAACAAACCTACACAAATCCAAACAAACTCACTCAAATTATGAACGTTATCAAAAAACTTTTGTTGCGCAGGCTGTTAGTTTTGGCCGGATGAATGTTTTGGTGAAAAAATGCATGATCCCATTAAAAAAAAAAAACATGTCAGCCATCTTAACGTCGCTATTTTGAATTTTGGACCAAAAAAGATTTTATTTGAACGTCCCTCTTTGAACTCTAAAAGTTTTATTGTACTCAATACTTGATCAGAGCAGTATTATTCAAGATAAATCAGGTGTAAGATTAAAATGGGGCACCCAGTATAAAATGGGACACCCAGTATAACACCCTTAATAATAAATATCTACAGAGTGGCTCGGGAAGTGACATTCAAAAGGAAAATCTCGATACCTAGAATTCATCCCATGTGGGTATGTTTTACGATCTTTTTAGTTTTCGAGGTAAAAGCATGACAATTTTTTGAAATCCTGATAAAAATCGTCGAATGTGATATTTGTGATCAGCGAGAAATCTCCCGTGCGATAGACTCTCGAAATGGTGTAAAAGTTTATTTTTTTTTCGAACCTTTTGGCCACTATTTTAAAATTGTCAAAGTCCTGGGATTTCGAACAGCCGTAGCGGCGGTCCTATTTCAGTAGAGAGACTTTGGGGGGTGTCCGACAAGGATTTTGGTAGACTTAGAAAATAGCGCTTGATTTGTTCCGATATCTCAATCCATTTTCCCGCAAGGTCCATTTGAAAAATGGCCGAAAAAAGGCAACAATTCGTGAAAATCGATGGTCCTCCTTTGAAATTCTGCCAAAAATGGAAAAATAATCGGAGCTCAATAAATCAAACGGCATTTTGAAGACTAAATGATAACGAAGGGAATGAGCACAAAATGGAGTTCCAAATCGGAGCAGAAAATACATAATCGCCGATTCAGTGGAGCCACATATTTTCAGCCGCGATGGAAAAAATATTGGATTAAAAAAAAATTACAAATCTATATCGATTTTCTTTATCCTCTGAATACGAATGCACCGTTTATTTACCTAATACCGCCAATTTTTATTAAAAATAGTCGAAAATATAGGGAATGTAGGTTGCTATTCGGCAAAAATACCTACACTTGAATTTTATACCCCTTCAAAGTGTTTTCCGTCACGTTTAATTTAATGCCTCTCTTCTAAATGTGGGGTGAGAGAAAGAAAAATAAAGGGGTGTTCCATCCCTTAATGTTTGTTTCAATGTACCCGTAGTGGATTTCTGGTCGTTTTGCATTAGAAGAATTTTCGTTTCTGTTTTACTGAGATCATTGGACTGCTTGCGAGTGAAACTGCAAAACCAGCCCTTGGTATCCTTCTCTCTAAGGGGTGGTTGCACCCACTAAAACTATTCTTCCGTCCTTGAAAAAAGTATCTAATATACTATATAAAATTATATTAGATCTAATATAAAAGTATAGTATATTATGCTTTATATACGTAAGTGCCAACAAAATGGAAGGTGGACGCGAAAGTGATGTTCCTTGTTAGAGAATGACGTTGGGCACATAGGACTATCTTGATATTTCCTATAAAAAAAGTCCTCCAAACATCTAAAAGTCGAAAGTCAAAGAGGTTATCACGGGCCAAAATAGCTACTTTTTCAACGGCCATATTTGAAGACAGTGCTGAAAAGAGAAAACACCATTCATTTATAAATACCACCGGGGTAAGACTCCCCTTAACCATTCCGAATTACCGCGATGTCGTAATTTCTTATTGCAAGAGCTGAAGACAAATTGATTCGGTGTCTTGTATCCTTTGTACAATAACGAACCACCGGGGAACGGAAAAGCTCCTGGCTTAGAGTAAATGTAAAAACTACGAGGTACTTTCGCCAGTAACTCGTCGACTCGGTTCTTCACATTAAAAGTACCTCATTTGGGGCAAGAACTCGCCTTTAGAGAAACATAAAGATACTCTTTGTTCGAAATTGTCAAAATATTCGTAAAGAACTTTTCTGAAATATGTCAGGGCCTGGAAATACCGTGGTAGGCGAATAAGCGGGAAGGAAAATAATGCATTTTATATAGTGGGAGTACAAATAAGTCTCCGCTGTTTGACAAAAGATGGGTCCGCCAGGAGGTTACGGGTGAAATTGTCAGATGTAAAACGTCATATCGTAAGGTTGGACATCTGGCAACACCATAACCTTGACATATTAGCGATTTTGTATCAGCATCACATCATTTTATTCGTGCGAAAATGTCGAGTTTTGAGTCGAATAAGCGTCATTTGCGGGAATTTTATAACTCTTCTTTACTTCTTTAATTCGAAGAAATCTGCAGCTGAGGCGCATCGATCGCTTGTAGAAGCATATGGTGAGGCTGCTTTAAGTAAAAGAAGTTGTCGTGAGTGGTTTCAAAAGTTTAAGAACGGTGAGTTTGACGTCGAAGACAAAGAACGTAGCGGAAGGTTGAAACGAAGACGCGGAATTAGAAGCATTATTGGAGGGAGATTCGTGCCAAACGCAAGAGTTGCCGCAAATGACGCTTATTCGGCTCAAAACTCGACATTTTCGCACGAAAAAATTATGTTATGCTGATACAAAATCGCTAATATTTCAAGGTTATGGTCTTGCCAGATGTCTTACGATATAGCGTTTTAAATCTGACAATTGCAACCATAACCTCCTAGTGGGGCCATCTTTTGTCAAATGGTGGAGACTTATTTGTACTCCCAATATTTTACCCTGTGATGGAAATAAATCAATTGCCGTATAGAGAAAAAATGTGCAGGCAATTAGCAAAATTTAAATGTTCGGGCGAATAATTAATTGGGATAATTAATTAAATTTATTACGGTGTTGAAGTGTGCAACATTGGAACGTCAAGAAAATTTTTGTTTCTTTTTATATCTCTTTATTTTTGTTGTTATCCAATATTTTTTACATATTTCGTTTACCGATTTTCGAGGGGTTAGGTGAAGGCTCGAAAATCGGGTAGATTAAAAAAATTCATTTTGAAGAAATAAGTAGAATGATTGAAAAATCGTCTCGACATTCATTTGTATTTACATTAAGAAAGAAGTACCAAATTTCATTTAAAAATATCAAGAATTAAAGACGGTATAAACAATCACGTGATGGATCCTTAAACGTGAGGGGCTCAACGGTGCTCTTGATTTTGGCCACCTGGTTGTCCCAAAACAAAAAACGAGTTTTTTTTTTCTTAAAATTGATAATATTGGCTAAGACTTGACCGAGCTTTTTTTGTTATCGTTATTTCAATAATTGAAAAAAATCGGGTTTTCGAGCCGAAATTACATAAATATGTTTAATAACTGATGAAAAAAAATGTTTTGAAGAAAAACGTCGGTCACGACTAAACTACTATCACACTGAATAAGTGTATCAAATTTGAAGTCAATCAGTTTATTAGATATCGAGAAATCTTGTACGCCATTTTGAAAAACATTGTCTCGAGAAAAACGTGTTTAAAGTTTACCGAGCAGTTTTACCTTCATAATCATAAGTTTACCATCAATCTCCGATTCCTGTACCATATATTGGACCTTCCACTTCAATTTGAGTTGCCTCAAGTGACGAACGAGGGTTCGTCATTTTCACAGTAATAAAGATCCTCATTTCACCTTTAATAAAGATCCCAAAAATTGTGCTTGTAATTTTTGCAGCCTAAATCGACCAATAAAAACGTCCAGCAACCTACAATTTTTTAATGGATTCCAACGAAGCAAACATCGCCTATCAATCACGTCGAATCTAGCGTTCTATTTCTTTCGAGAATCGCGTCTGTCGCACGTAAAATCTCGACCATTGAACACTGAAACTTTCCACCGTTCGGATATCGGCAAAATTGGTACTACCCGAAGAATTTGTAACTCGATCTTCCCGATGCTGTATATCGAGGAGAGAAAGAGAGAGAGAGAGAGAGAGAGAGAGAGAGAGAGAGAGAGAGAGAGAGAGAGGGAGAAAAGGGGGGGGGAAGAGGGTTTACGATGTCGAACGTACAGCCCGATAATATTATCCGCTGAGAAAATACTGGCCATAAATTTCGACGGTCTACCGCAATAACCCACACGGAGTTTTCGATGCTTGCCTTGCAGCCAGCCCTGGGAAAGATATAAGGTTTCATGTGTCTGACCACAAAGGTTACTCAACTACTTGATCAGCCGGTATCGAAAACAGTTTGAATATCTTCGAAAGTAACGCGGTCGAAAGTCCAATTTTTATTCAACCAAAATTTCAATGCTTTGTCAAAGATTTCAATTGCATAATTGTTTTTTTTTTCATCGATCACTCGTATGTCCCTCGGGCTTTCAGCCATGTAACTTGCGTGGTCACGGTCGATCCGGAAGTCTGGCTACATACTGATCTTGACTACTGCTCGGCCGACCGCAGCTGTCTCACGCTCCTTATTTCGTTCTTGTAATTTTCCTCGCGTACGTTATAATTGCTCGGGTAATGGAATTTTCACTTAATCGAATGGTAACACCTTTTAACTTATAACGTAAAAGGCTCATTGCTTTTCTGACATTTTTGACATGCTTTCTTCGTGCATCGAGTATCCTCTCAATTGCTTTCCATGTTTCGTTACATCCAATGGACATTTACGATTGGACTTGATCTCCATGCATTTTTATTTGATCCATGCGCAGAATTTTTTTTTCGCCATCAAAGTCTCATTTTCTCTCCCAGCTTGCTGACTCTCTTCTTCGTGTCCTTTCGAAGTTCACTTGCGAACGGGCTGCAAGGTGGTGTGAAATCGTCGATTCGGGTTGTGCTTTTTTCGAACGCGTTTCTTGAGTGTACAGAGTGGTATGTTATTGCACTATGTTGCAGTATGTTGCATTGTTACATGCATATGTAAAAGCAGAGTGGTTCGCAACTGTCAGGGTCCTCTTTGTGAGCACACAGGGTGTGTCATTGCAAAAAAAAATCTTTTAAAAAATTGTTTTACACTTAAGGATTTTTTAAATTCAAACGAGAAAAAGACCAATGAAGAAATAACAAGGATGAATGAATGATTCAATATTTACGAATGACCGAATGCAACTGATTGTCAAAACTATTTAGACATGCATGATCTGATGTCACAGCCTGCTACGGAATTCTTTTTCTTCTCTTTTTAACAAGCCACATGGTAAAAATCGCAATGGGTTAAAAAGAGGTAAATAGTGGGAGGCGATGGGTCTCTTATTAGCCAGTCCAATAAACGGTATATGAAGAGGTGAGGTGGACGGAGATAGAGAGAGAGTGTAAGCAGCAGAGTGAAAGACATTGATTGATTGATTGATGGTTTATTGTATGCCTTGGTATAAACCTTTAGGCAACGAGATACATCTGAAAAAGGAGAATAAACGCATAAAAATAAACAATAATTAAATTAAAGTAAATAAGAAAGAATAACCAAGCATAGAGAGAGCAGCTATATAAATAAAAAAATGACAAGAAACATAAGCAGAGAAACTATACATATCAGAAATAAAAAAATGGCATATCAAACCATAAGCAGGAAACGTATGGCATAAAAAAATGACGTAACAAGACTTAGGCAGAAGAGCAATCTAAATAAAAAAATTAATCTAAAACTGGGCAGAGACTCAGCAGCTTAACGCATCATGCTCAAGGAGATGCGCGAAGAGTCTGCTCTCGAAAGTAGCAAGGCCAAGGTGACAATCTAACAGTAAGAGGAGAGACAGAGAGAGCGAGAGCGAGAGAGAGAGAGAGAGAGAGAGAGAGAGAGAGAGAGAGAGAGAGAGAGATTGATTGATTGATTGATTAGGATTTATTATGCCTTGGTCGAAACCTTCAGGCAATGCAGAAACAGAAGTGATAAACAATTTACAATATAAAGTAAAATTAAATTACAAATAAAGTAAAAAGATTACAATTTCAATAGCGAAAAAGAAAAAGAAAAAAAGTGAAAAATGATACTATATAAACCAAAAAGCCTAATGATATTTCGATTGAATAATAAAAACGGTAGAAAACATAAATTAAAATAACGTGAATATATAATATATAATATGTAACAACATCAAAGTTATCGGAGATATAAGATTTGAGGAGATCAAGATGGCTTAATGTAGAATTAGCATTGAATTATCGATTGTGAATGTGAATTGTGAATTTTTGAATTTGTGAGTGTGAATTGTGCGAAATTGATGGTGCCACAGTCGAGAGCAACAGTCGAGAGTACGCGACTCGTGTTCGTCTAGCGACAGTTGTCGATGGTCATGGGACCGTTATAGTTAAACTGGATTATGGAGGTTTTGGAGATCGGCCTCACTACGAATCACGATGCGCTCTGTATTATCGGACCGACGAATATAAATATTGTTAGCGCGAGTCCAAACGTACTTAATACCAGCTGTTAGAGCTTGAGCCTTCGTTTTGCAATACAAAGCGTAAGTGGCTGGCGGAAGCATTTCGTTTAGATATAAGTTGCCGGCTTTGTCTACTGAAAAAACTTCATTGACTGTGAGAACTTTCTTGGTACGTTTTTTCTCGATAATATAGTTTCGTACATTTGGTGACTTGAGAACAACGACAAAGCTTTTCGTGGGAATTCTCGAAGTAGAAGAGGTGCTCGCTTTCTGACCGATAGGACCTGAAGTTGCCTTAGTGAGGGGTCTGATTTCAAGGATGTCAGAGATTAGATGCGGAATTCCGAGAGCATCGAAAACCTTGTGTACCATGGCTTCAGGTGTATCCTGAATTTGAATTGGGATGCCGGACAATGTCAATTCAGACGAGGTTGGATCTGGTGTACGATACGAAAGCTCGCTGACCACCGCATCTACTCTCTGACTCAGTGAGCGATTTTCGGAAACAGTAGCATCAACCTTGTTATCGAGATCAGAGACACGCTGTGACAATTTTTCGTGGGCTGATGCTAATCGCATAATATCAGCACGCATTTCACTGATGTCCTTGACGACAGTGGATAATTTGTCATTGATCGAGGCAAAGCTGGTCTTGGTTGAGAGAGAAGACTCCCTAACTTCAGCAAGTATGTCATGAAGTATTGCACTCGAGAAAGAGTCAGTCACACGAGCACGCTCGGGTGAATTTTCCGGCGTGCGAGACGTAACGCACGAACGCTGCATCCCGCACGGGTCGCAGCGAAAACCAAACCTACTATCAGAGTCAGTGTGTTCAAAATCGAATTTCGCAGTGGCACACGTGATATGAAATGATTTACCACATTCTCCAGAACATTCAACGCATTCAGCACCCCCGTTACGCATACTTACAAGCCTATTGCAAATGCCACAACGTGTCGAAGACATTATAAAAGTAGAAACGATACTGTTTAGTGCGTGATCTACAATACCGACAGCGGGGCGATGCAGGTGGTGAGTGATGTATAACCGATAGAAAAGACGGCCAGGCGCGACAGATCGATGAGTGTGGTGGTATCGGTGAATTCAAGTATAGGCGTCTCACACAACCTCACACAACCAAGGCGTCCAGGCCAAGAAATATGTCAGTGCGTCGAAAGCTAAACTGCGCATGCTCTGCTGGGGACTTCGTGCTTGTCGGTGTGAGTGGACGGTGAAGAAGGATGCGAAGATCAATATTCCGGCCGGCACACGATCGATGACTGTACTATAGCTGCGTGACTATAGCGTAGCGAGATCGATCCACCGTTGACGCGCTGTTCGGTCGATGACCAGACTATAGATGTGTTACTATAGCGTTTTTCCAACGAAAGATGCGACAATTACCGGGAAGCCGGTGAGTCAGCCATAATTCCGAACAGGTTATAAAATCTGTCAGTATTTTCCACCGAATTTTAGCAGTTTGCACACCGCACAGAGCTTAAAATTTTGTCACGTTCGGTGGAAAGCAATTTTTGCGTGCTTTTTGCCTGGAACAAAAACGCCCGAAGGCAGGAAACAGCAGGACCAGGCCCAGAAAGACGGAGCGAAAAAGGCCGCGAAAATAAGACGTCTGTTCACACTCACCGCAAGAGAGAGAGAGAGAGAGAGAGAGAGAGAGAGAGAGAGAGAGAGAGAGGCAAAGAGAGAAAGAGGGAGGGGAGCAGAGGCAGAGAGTAATTGTCGTTTCCCTGGATGATTGAGCACGTGACATGTTACGCACCCTCTCCTTTCGGGGGGATTTTCACCAATTTCATTGGAATGCCTCTTATGCTGAACATGGCCATCAACTATTGAATGCTTCTCTCTATTATCCTCTCTTCCTCTCTCATCCTTTCTCTTCCTCATTCGCTTTTCCTCTCTCCCTTTCCCACTTCGGTTTTCCGCACCCAAAATGGCGAATCGATCGGAAATATTCATTGAACGCGGTTTTATATTGATGAGCCATATATACACGCTGTGTAATTTTCTCCCAAAATGTCAACACGAGAGCGAGCAAATTATGACGCGTGGGCATGCGATGGTCACCCGTATCACTCGTTAAAAAAGAGGTCACGTTTTCATTAATTCCTATCTCCGATGGTTTTTGTCAGAAATAGCCCAAAATCAGGGTCATTACAATATTTTTTTAAAAGTTATACGTAACATGATTGAAAAGTTGTTTGGACATTTATCAGTCTGTACATTGACAAAGTTGTGTACTAAATTTCATTACAAAGATCAATTATTAAAGAAGTTATGAACAATCTCGTAAAAGAGTTTTTTTTCTTTAAATAGGTAACAGGCTAATAATTGACCGACCTTTTTTTAGTATCATGTTTCAAGCGTAAAAAAAAAATTTTGAATTGTTTTTTCGTTTTTGCCAGGAAAAATGACATCATTATTTTTATTAACTAACGAAAAAAAATCTTGAGAAGAAAAACGTCGGTCAATACTAAACTACTATTATACACTGAATAAGTGTACCAAATTTCAAGTCGATCCGTTCATTGGACGTCGAGGAATCGTGTACACCATTTTGAAAAAAATAGCTTCGAGAAAAACGCGTTTAAAGTTTTACCAGCAGTTCAATCGTTGTAATCATAAGTTGACTTTCAATCTGCGATTCCTGCACCATATGTTGGACTTCCTCTTCAATTTGGGTTGCCTCAAGCGACGAACGATTTGTTTTTATTTTTACAGTACCCTAGCCCCTTAATATCGCTTCAAATTTTGCGATATGCAGAGCAGACGAATTTTGATCGGGAATTCGTAAAATTGTGTCAAGGGTGCATTTTTTGTGTTTTTTTTTTGCTTATGGCGGGACATACATTTACAGCGATAAAAAAATCGATCTCTTTTTCTCCTTTAAACGATAGAACTATGTATGTAGAATATTATCCCAACGTTTCAAAGCGACATTCAAACAACGTTCAACATTCAACAAACTTCAAACGCGTTTTTCTCAAAACTGCATTTTCAAAATTGGCGTGCAGGATTACTCAAAAACTATCAGTTGAAACTTGGGAGAAATATTGATAACATTGTTATCTTCTACTTGACGAGAATTGTTTTTGAAAAATTAGAAAAAAAAATACTTTCTTAATCCAAATATTACAGAAATCTTCGTGAAATTTAGATGTTTTTTTTGTAAATGTGTGTTATTGAGTCAAATTTGCATTTTCTTTATTTTAATTCCTGTCAAATGTGTGTTGACTGAAAAAAATGTTTTTTTTTTGCAAATCAAAGTCTACCGAAAGCTAGACTGCACGCGATTTTGCAACCCCCGCGGTAACTTTGCTGCAACACTCTGCAACAGCTCCGCCATTTGTATGAAAAATAAATTTAAAAAATTGTTTTGTATACTTAAATACGCTATTAAAGTATACCTACAATTTGATAAACTTAGAATAATTATTTCTTAGTTTAAAAAATCTCTCAAAATTGCTTAATTTTTTCACGTCTAAATGTATATCGCCTGAGAGCAGCCGTCGAGTTTTGACGTATGTTTTTTGCTTTATCGGTCGTCATTTTGGGAATACGCGATTGAGGTCGGGAGCGACCCAGTCTCGTGTGCCACGGCCATTACGTCCGTCGAGGCTTGTACAAGTCACTAGACAAATGTGTGGGGCGTTTCGACACAATCCGACAGGTCGTCGAACCTCGCTATTTTTTCATGCTTTTTCTTCTCTTCCCTTTGTTCTGATCGAAGTGCTTCATGGAGAAATAAAAAAAAAGATACTAGGCTTGCCTGAGGTCGATGACCCTCGCGAGCTTTATCTAAACTTCTTTAAATACTTTATACTCGGAGAAGGCTGCAGAGAAACTGGATCTACATTCATTTTTTACAACTGGTAAAATAAATAAAACAGACCGATATTTTTCAAATTTTCAAATTCAAAGTCAAACAAAACTTTTTTATTTGACTCAAAGTAGGCTGGAGAAAATGAAGAAGACATTCCGGTTGCTCTTCAGACAGTGTTTTTATGTAACAAAATATCGATACGGATACAAATCGCATAACAGAAAAAAAATAATAGGGCCGTATACTTTTTTCTGGTAACGAGTTTCAAGCTTTTCATTTTTATTTCCGTTTGTGACTTATCGCCCTTCCATTTACGATGTTCGCAGTTCAGCGATGTATCGGAGTTTTTTTCGTCAATGTTTTTCCGTATCTCTCTCAGCAAGGTGCCTGTTTGCCGAATATAGTCGGAAAAATTGTGATATTAGAGGGACATTATAGTCGATACGATCTGAAACGCCCCGTATATGGGCGCGCGTGCAGTTTTGTATATTTATATTTTGTAGACGCGGTACACGCTATATTCTACTTTATTTACGGGCCACCACATATCTTTGCCGCTCTTCTTCCGTTGGGAATAAATTTCCGGTACATTGAGCATCAGAAACGTCCCCGTGTCGAACGTTAACTACCTGAATATATATATATATATATATATATATATATATATATATATATATATATATATATACACGCAGGTACAAGGTGTCCCAGTTTACCTGCACACCCCAAATAATTCACGGAAGAGAAGTAGAATAAAAAAATGACTCGTGCAAAAGATTTACGATTTATTTATTTAAGATTTTTGTCAATGAATGCATTAGTAATGAACGTTTAGATTTACAATTGATGGAAGATTTAAAAGGGAAAAAAGTTTGGATATGTAATTTACTTAAGATTTTGAGTAATTTATAAGAACAAAAACATTTATAAGAACAATAGATTACATTTATAATTTATTTAGGATTCATAAATTCAAAATTTATGAGAGAAAAAAATTATTGACGCATTTCAACATTCTCGCAGCAACGTTATTATTTTGAAAAATGACTATAATGGTTCAATTTTCTGCAGAAGTAAAAAAAATATGAATATTCATATTTATAATCTATTTACGATTTATAAGAGAAAAATGTTAGATGTGTGATTTACTTAAGATTCGAATTTTGATTTTTAAGAAAAAAAGGATAGATTTATAATTTATTCAAAATCTTCAAATATAAGATTTATGAGAGAAAAAAATCATCGACACATTTAAAAGCTCTTGCAGCATCGTTCATGACTTCGAACGGGACCATATCGTTCCCATTTCGTCCAAAATGGGACGGTTACCGAACGAATTGAAAGAAAAAAAGTTCTCTAGCTTCAAGAATCCGGATGTAATCGGACTACGAAATTTTGAATATGGCGTAGAGTTCCGTTGCTCATTACTTTATAGCCGCCTCCATTCCGCAGGAAATATAAATAATATTCCGTTATGTAGTAAACTTTTTTTAAAATCCAATTTCCATTTCGCCATTGATTTTCGTAGGGTCCAATTGAAACGGAACACCCTGTATGTATATCTCGTGCTCAAGGTAGAGGCAAAACGAGAACACAATTTTTTATCAGTTTCTCTCTGCGTGCTCTTCGATTCTCCTTCAGATTAAAATGCGCCAAATTCACAAGCGCGCGTAGTACGGTTTTTTCCACCCCCAAGATATCACTGCTAATCTATGCGATTTCGAAGTCTAAATCGTTGCAATGCAATGAAAATTCTTTTTTTTTCCATTCGCCCAGAATCTTGCTGAAAAATTTAGGCTACGAGACTCCCTCATGCTTCTTTTTCAAACTTTATTAGAGATCTACAAAAATAAATCGGTGGGGGGAAAAAATATTTGGCACAGAAACGAAATTAAATGATTGAAAGAAAAAAAGCGAGAAAGAATTTTGGTTGCGTTCCAACGATGCGAACTTCAAGAACATCCTGACGTATCCACGGCTTTTATTACCGCGAATTGCCAATGGTCTTTTTTGTTTTTTTTTCCCCAATGGTTGGAAATATTTCATGAATTCTCCTTGGACGACGTACACGAAGAAAAAGATGTCGGGTGGCAGAAGGGCAGGGGGTGGGGTGCAATGTCCCCCACGGGGTCAAAAGAATTCTGAATGTACATAGACGTTAGTACATTAAACCGCGCGTGCTTGACATTCCTGATAGGCCGAATGATAGAGTTCTTTTCTTTCTTTCTTTTTTTTTCTTTGCAAATCTCGACGAATACACAAGCCTATTTGTACGTTTTTTCGTCCTCTCGAGACGGCTGGACAACTTTCGTATTATTCTAGCGAGGGAAAAAAAGGGTCGTTCGCATGACTAATTTCTCATCGACCATCGTGGGATCAGAGTATAATTCTCAAAAAAAAGTACCCGAGACACTGCTTCGTGACATTTGCAGGAGAAAATTCCTGCAAATTCCCCTTCGAGGGATGCAACGTCACATGCAACGCACGGTCACGATTAGACGGTGGATTCGTCAGAAAAAAATCGAGTACTTTTTTGTCATTGCGCAGACATTACAGAGTATCGCGGAGAACAGTTCTGGAAAGTCGAAATATCGTTTCGTTGAAACGAGGGTTTGACAGAGGGTTGGGGAATGAAACCGGGTAATCATCGGGTGAATTAGTAAAACTGGGGGGGTCAATCGCGTGCCACCAAACTGCATGTGGAAATTATCACGTGCGTCGAATATCTGCGAGGGTGAGTAAGAGCGAAAGGAACAGAGAGAGAGGAGAGAGAGAGAGAGAGAGAGAGAGAGAGAGAGAGAGAGAGAAAGAGAAAGAATAGATCCATTTGATTGATTTTATTAATGTATGCCCGAGCAGGCTATGGAGCAAGGTAATGACACAATTATAAGATTATAACAATAGTAATAACAAAAATAAGGATAAAGAGAATAACAGTTTTGGTAGTAACGAAATTATAATTGTGATAAACTCAAGACGGACATCACTGTGAAGGTGAAACAAATCGATTTTTTTGCATTTTTTCAAAGTATACATATTCAAGAATATGTGAAAAAAGCTTCAAGTTAAAATATTGAAAATTGTCCAAGTTACAGACGATTTAGCAAGAACAGGTAGCGCAACGATTTGCATATACTAAACTTTCAAATGATCTTGAAGTTCGCATCGTTGGAAGGCATGGAAAATTAACTTTTTTCATTGATAACATTTATTTTTGGCCGATTCAGGTTATCAAAATGTTCGAACTTTTTAACGTACTTTTATTACAGATTTACGACCTCAAGGTGCAAATAAAAGGCTTCGAATAGGGATAAAAATTAAGAAATAACAACAACAAAAAATCGTTGCATTTCAACGATTCAAACTTCAACGTCATACTTTCAGTCACGATTTTCTCAAAACGACTCTTCTCGACCTGGCCGGAATCATAATTCTAGCTATAGTTGTCCGATGGCCAATTTCGAAAAACCAAAATTTCCGCAATTGAAGTAGTTATCGTTATATGTCACTGTTTTTTTTAATTCTGTATTTTTTAAGCCCCCGAATATAGGCAAAAATTTCGCCAAAGTTGCATTTTTTAATCCCCGCCATTTTATGAATTTATTTTTCTCTCGAAAAACGACTACGTACATCGAGAACTACATTTATATAGATTATAAAAGTTTTTATGTTTCAGACGAACTGTTGTTAGGTTATCGATCCGGCCGTTGGACCCCACGTTTTTGATAGAGGCTCTATCATAACCCAATAATGTTGTTATTTTTTAATTTTTTTGAATAAAAATGTACATGTAATAATTTAAATGTATGCGTGATAACATACCTTTTTTTCAAATCCCAAATAAATAATATGATAGATGAAAAAAACGGAAGAAACGAGCTTTTTTCGGCCCATCACAGTGTCTTCCGTTAAGGTGTTTCGAAACTAAAATCGAAATGCTTGTAGGCGATTGAAATTTATATCAGCGAGAGATGGATTTAGAATGCATTAACCGTCTAAAAATCAATCAGTTTCAAAACATAGTTTCGGAGATTTTTTATATTCAAGTTGAACCTTTATCCATTTGGTAATACACATGACACCTCGTGAATACTTGTTATAAGGCTGTAGGGGAAAAAATAATACGGAGATTTAAATAAAAAGTCTGAGCAAACGGTAATTATTGTGTTAGGAATATTAAGTCAAATAACGAAGTGGTTTCTCTACTCCGTTAATTAATAATACTCGAAAAAGATGTGAATGTTGAGCTCGGACGGTTTGTTTTCGAACATGGATGAAATTTGTAGGTTAAACGTGGCAACAGCACGTTGGGTGGCTCTATTGAGCCACTCATAGTCTAGCATCAACGGGTGGGTATTTCAAAATCGGCGGTCGTTTGAAACGTGCATAGTATTACAGCATTTGAACTTTACAATAAAATGTGTTTATTCGTCCGCACGACATTTATAACGTTTTCTCGACTTTATCGAATCAAAAACTCTATATAAAACATTAAACGTTAAACGTTTCTCCCTGTGTGAATGACCTGAGCCAACGACGTTTTGCAGCCTTGCCAGTAGCAGAAACAGGCACTATTGTCAAGTGTTTCAGTTGTTTTTTCCTTTAATAAAATTGTAACATATTAATGTTAAATTGTAGAAATTATAACTATCGATATCATTTCCCGGATTATAAATATTTTTCAACAGTATTATGAGTTGGTAATTGCCCAGTAATAATTTATTTTTACATGAAATTTTATTCGCAAGAAGTTGGCTGCCTGCCGAAAACTCATAGTATTTTCTTCCTCACTTTTCCTGTCAAGGAACGGTATCGAAACTCCTTAAGAGGATTGGAACGCTCGCCACAAGCGAAGATATCATTTTTTAAAATATATTTTTACTGTCTAGACTATACTGAGCCTTGACGATTTTTTTTTTCACTTTTTTCATCACGAAACACGAGAGATAAAAAATAATTCAACGTATGTAATTTTACGTGCGGTTAGATGGGCAAGACGTTCACGCTACGGGGAATGTAATTTTTTTGGCTATTGAGCACCGCGATATACCATTTCTAACAGGTTAACGAAAACTAAATCTTTGTAAACATTTTAAAAAACCCATCTTGCCCATCGTAAACCATATATATGCAATATTGAACCATCAAGGTTTGATGAAAGATTACGAATCTTGGCTGGCGAATGCAGAGCATTGATGCCAACCTCAATGTCCGCGAAGTTGCCATTTCAGCAACACTAAATATTAATTAATGGTCATAATAAATAATCTCGTGACCTAAATATAAATATGCATGATTAGATTATTCAAACTTTCATTCTGAGTTGTATAAAACATTTGCTGACCCAATTTTCTCATCATAATCATCAATAATGTTATACTTTTTCAAGTTGGTAGTAACACAAAAGTTTTTCTTATTTACGCAATAAAAAATATAATAATGCATCTACAGAATCAATCTGTACCTCGTATGCATTTTTTGAGGCTCATTGAAAATAAAATTCATGAACCGTCGTTTAACTCAACTGGACCGCTCCAACCTCCTTAATGGAGGACACCACTGTAACTGCCCATTTCCGACCGTTTTCTTTGGATTTTTTTAAAAGAAAGGAATCAAATACATAGACAAAAGGACTTTTAGGCTTTATTAGGTACATAGGTATTGAAGTATGCAACAAAAAAGAATTGTCAAAAGAATACAAAATAGCGACGCACGAGTCGCTATAACACCACTGGTTTCCAGCCAACCCTTTCCGCGGCACGCAGTAGAACTGTCGTAAATTTCATCCTGGAACTAAGAGTAAAATATTTTCGTTACTGATATTAATTTTAGCAGTCAAGTACGGGAACAAATTTAAAAAATAATGAAAAGAGAAAAATAGAGACGAGTTTGAAAAAAAAGTTCGTTTTTTCGACCATAATGCTGCCAATTCCAAAAACATTGTTTTGAGAAAAACGCGTTTGAAGTAAACGGTTTTATAGACGCTACAGGCTGATGACATTTATTCTATAATCTAATGCCACCTATCGGTAGAAAATAAAACTATATTTAGTCGGTAACTTTTTCCCCAAAGATAATGGACTTACAAGAGTCGAGAACTGCGTCTACCGCGCTCGGCGTGGCATTGCCAAAGGCGCTTTTCAGCGCTCGGAGGCTCCACTCAAAAATAGCTCCAATACCACTTTCAAACTGTTTTTTCCACGGATAAACGAATATGCATAATATTTTCAAACGTTCAAACGATTTTTTGAAAACTGGTGTCCTCCCTTGAGTATAAGGTGGTGTCCTCCCTTGAGTATAAGGTGTGATAAGTCGCCGGCCCATGTACAAGAAACCGTAATACAATTCACTATAGTGTAAATGTGGAAAGTTGGAGTAAAAAATTACAACAAATATACAGCTGTTAGTACTCGATGATCATGCCAAAAAAAAGCGAGAGAGAGAGAGAGGGGGGGGGGGAGCGAAAGCTGCGTGAGTTCCACTATATAACCGGATATTCCATAGAGGGCCAAAAAATTCCTCGCTCTCCCCTTAATTACCGAGAAGATCCCATTCGGTGCTGGAACAATGAGCGGAGAAATGAGCTTGGCTTTTACCCTGAAAACATTCGAATTACGAGGGTTGAGGGAAAGAAGGGGAGCTTGAGAGAAAAGCGGAAGGGTCCTATATATATGACAGAATGACGAAAGATAGATGGATCAAGAGTTGGGGTTCCAAGAGAAAAAGGCAAACGCTATGTATACAGATATATATATATATATATATATATATATATATATATATATTTCAACGGTCCTCAAATTCCAATGCCTTCAAAACCACTTTTCCGTAGATATATCAGGTATGGAGAAAATTCTGCCATTCGGGTTGATTGAGAGAGTAAGACCCACGGTGGCTGATCGAAGGGTGCGTGCATGCAATCCCACCCATATCAAAGTCCACTCGATCCGACGTTTCCATATAATGCCTCGCCCCTTTGGCCCAATTTTCTCCTACCATTTTGGCTGCTCGTTGTCTCTGAGAAAAGCCGTCAGTCAGCAAGTCAAAAATCATATGGATGCTTATTAGACACGAGCTCTTGTCTATACAAGAGCGCGAAGAAAATTATAGTTTTCGGAATGAGCGAGGGGAGCAGAATTGTATAATCAACGAGAGGGGGTCGATAATAATCGCTCAAATTGACACGGAGATCGTGATATTCCTTTTAATTTTTCAGTCAAGCACGTGGCTTTTTTTCGAATGAACAGTAAAAGTAACAATTGTATAACCTAATTCAATTAGATGGTGTTTGCATCGTTGGAATGAAACGAAGGTCTTTTTTTTCATTTCTTCTTTTTTTATCATAGTTTATAATTTTTTGATAGACTAAGGCAGTATTCTAGTCTAAAAGCCTAAATATCGGGCCTGATAGAAGAAATTAAGGAATATTTTTAGGATCTATTTTTCACAGTATTTTTATTAAAATTTCAAGAACGTACAAAGAAATTATGCAAAAAAAATAAAAATGAACAACGTTATGGGCCTCTGTTGACATCATTCCAAAGCTCCCATTCATCTGAAACAGAAATAAAACCAATTTTCAGGTTGTTTTTTTTAATTATTTTTATTTTAAAGAGTAATAATAATAATATCGCCTTCTTAATTAACCAATTTCAGACTGTTTTTAAAAATTATTATTTTTTTTTTAAATAGTAATAACAATAATTTCGTCTTCTTAACGAACTAATTTCAGGCGGTTTTTTTTTTCAAAATTAATTTTTTTGAAAATAATAATAATTTCACAATCTCCGAGGTAGGAGGTACCGAAAGTGGAGGTCATATACACTGAAAATCCGTACCAAATTTGAAATCGCTCGGTTGAATAGAACTCGAGATTTTATGTCAACCAGGTAGAAATGAGTATTTTCTCGAAAAACGCGTTTGAAGTTTTGAGTAGAATTTCGAAAAACCGCAACTGTGTAAGTTTTAGAAGCTTCTAAAGTTCGTAGCTCTGACCAGTCGATCCTATTCTGGTCTCGTTTGTTGGCGTAAAAATTGGGAGTTTAGAAATTTCCTATTGAGGACATATTCTAAAGAGAATATTTCCTCATAGACTCATAGACCTCATAGACTTTAAGAAAATACAAAAAAATCAATTTTTCCAAATTTCTAGACTAGAACTTTGCCTTAAATTCGTGGATCTCTAATGAAGATGAGAAAAACTGTTTGGGCGGTTTTCGTACCCCTAATCGGCGAGAAAAATGGGAACAATAGAAGAAAAGTGAACTCCCGTTACATTCCAACGATGCAAACTTGAAAATCATTTAGTTAGACACTTCACCTTATTTCTTTTTTTTCGATTTGGTATAATTGAATTGATTCCTATGTGACGATTTTTTCCTCAATAAGGGTTCAAGGTTGAACTTGAAAACGTGGAAAAATACTTTTTCGTAAATTAACGTTACCCGTTGACATTTTGCCATTGGGCAGGAAATGCACAGTCTCAGTCAAGCGGGGACGAGTACGTAGCCCGTGTTCCTTTTGTCAGAAAATATTTTTCGACCGTTAAGCCACGTCACATCATTTGCCTTCGCAAGGGTTATTCTTCAACATTTTTGTCGTATTTCAATTTTTAAATTGCTTTTCGAAAGAGTTGGCTAGCGTTCTCGCGCACGTGTGCTTTTTGCACCCTCTGTAAATTCAGAAGAGCGTGCCGAGCAGTAAGCATTTCTCGGGGTGTGTCCCGCTCGACGGTTTATCGGAGCGAAATAACGAGAGCGAAAACTGGAAAAAAAGCCGAGTGGACCGACGGGAAGATAAGGATTTCTCCCTTCCTCTCTCTCTCTCACTATACCTATACACACAGACGAGGTACCAACGCTTCCAGTTAATTCACCCTTTGCAGGGCTGAACCAACCTGGCCAACCGTCCCGACGTTAATCGCGTGCACTCTAACGCGCACCTCCCCCTTAATTTTTAGGTTGAACATACAGACACACACACACACGGCCCGTGAAACTTTGAGCTGCAACGAAAATCCCTCGACGTTTCCCGCAATATTTCTGTCGGCAAAAAATTTTTTACGAACACGAGCGAGACGCTTTACGCAGTTTATCATTACCCGTCCTATATATAGGGTGTCTCAAAATGACCTATCATGTAAATTTATTAAGGCGAGAAATCCCTTTATCAGCGTGAAAAATAGGTATTTTTAGAGAATTTTTTTAGATGGGATAAAATAATCGGATCATTTTCAAATTTGGACATGAGTTTATTATAACTGTCAAGTAAAAAAAAAATTTGAACATCGAAAAGTGCTGCAGTTGTCACTCTTTTTCTGTTGATCTGAAAAAGATTTAATAAGTGTCATTCGTTTACTGACATATTAAGGGGAAGGATATACCTAAAAATTGATGAAAAAGTGCAATATTGAAAATTTGGGAGCCTTTTACTCCAAAGTTCGAATTTTCGACCATTTTTTCGACATATTTTACAAAAAAAAAATGATTTATTTAAACGCTACCTTTCAAACTTTAGGTATATCCTTCCGATAATATTATGAGAATAACCTCCCAAAATTTCATCCAAATCGGGCAATAACTTTTTGAGCTACAATACGAGCAGTTTTTGAAAAAGTAGTTTCGAGATAATCGCGTTTAAAGTTTACTCGCTACCTGACCGCATGCTGTCCCCGCGCTCTAGACTATATGCGATATCTCCGCAAATATTTAATATTTCGAGTCTTCCTTTGGTCAGTATATTCTTTGAGTATCATACTTTCGAAATATGTAAAAAATAAATTTTTTGAAAATTCTATAGGGATTTCTTGCCTTAATGAAACGTATTATTTATTTGAAAAGTATGAATATTTTTATTTCAATATAAGGTACAAACATGATGATGTTGAAGTTTGCATCGTTGGAATGCAACGATTTTTCTATTATTTCTTCATTTTTATTCTTATTCGAAGCCTTTTTTGGACCTTGAGGTCGTAAATCTGTAATAAAAATATATAAAAACGTTTGAAGATTATCATAGCCTGGGTCGGCCAAAAAGAAATGTTATCAGTGGAGAAAAATTAATTTTCGTTGCCTTCCAACGATGCGAACTTCAAGATCGTTAAACATGGTGGTTATGTGTGGAACACAATATCCGATAAATGGCAGCCTCGTCTCTGTTTGCAAACGTTTACTCTTTTGCCGAAATTTTCAATAACATTTTGCCATACGTGCAGACTAATTTCATTATTGGTGCGTCGAATTGCTTTCTCGAGCTCCGGAATGGTCTGTGAATCATTGGCATACACTTTTCCTTCCAGAAAACGCCAAAGAGACAAGTCCTATGGCGTCAAATTGTACGATCTTGTTGGTGGCCAATTCACATCGCCGCGGCGCGAAACAACACGACGTGCGGACTTTTCGAACCGTCTCTGCAAAATTTCCACAATTTTTGTAGTGAATTTTCACAATTTCTATGCGTTGCTCTATCGCGTAATTCTCCATGATTAAACCTCAATACTACCTGATGCCAGTTGTCAAAGATTAGTACTCTATGTTCGTCACAAAAAAATGGCGCGCATTGGACAATGTCAAGTCATTTTGAGACACCCTTTATATATATTTATGCCACACGCTCACAAATAATTTCCTATAATTATGAATGTGCATCGGTGGAATTGAATAGAAATAATCGTTTTCATTGGTCATTTTTTTGGGCAGATTTTGGCCATGAAAATCGGTCGAATATTTTTTCAGGCTCCTCATTAGAGAGCTACAGAATAAAATCGACAATTTTTGTTGTTGTTTAATAATAATGAAAGTAAAGAAATAGTACAGTCATGCTGTCGCTGAAAACCCCGTAATCGGAAAAAATGAGAGAACGGCCAGTTTTTTGACAGGTGATTCTGTGGGTGCTGCGGGTGCTAAATCCAAGTTTGCCTAAAAATCGGAGTACAGGGGTTTTTTAGGGGATGGGGATGGATGGATGCCAAACTACAACCCCTACGAGGTTGGCGCGGTGAGACAAAATGTTCGGAAAAATCCGGGCTTTAGTTTTGTCCACAGCGCCGAAGTCGTGGTAGTTCATTTTGGGGGTGAAATTTTGAAAAATCAGTTTTAATTTTAAAAAAACTTTAGAATAAATTCGTACACTTTTTGTTTAAATGGGAACGTTGTGGTCCTTAAAACGATGCATCGATCGCGCATTTAATCATCACTTTTCGATAATATCTTCACCGGCAAAAAAATTGTTGAAATACGAAAAAAATTGTCTGTTGAATAACTCATAAACAATCGATTTTTCGGGTATGGCTTAAATGTACGAAATGTAGAGAATAGTTTTCTCTATACTTTCGTTTCTATGGACCACCCTTGAATTTTGCTTTTTCCAGCCTCTCTTGGGGGTTAAAAATAAAAAATGAAATTCTGGAAAAACTGTCGACCGCACGAATTCGCCGCCGTGGAACAATTTGTGGCTTGTACCCCCACCTACATTTTTGTCCACATCGCCAAACTCGTATCTCTTTCCCGTGCAGAAATTTTTACAGGGATACCCTATGTCCGATCAAATCCCGATCAGGATTTGTCATCGATTCCCCAAAACCGGTAACCCGGTTAGAATCCAACTTGCATCCGTATCGGAATATGTGTGACGACGATGGCATATCTTTGAAAATTTTGGCGTCACGTGTATTTTCGGTATTACTATGAAATTCCTATCTACAGGTAGGAAGTTCCATCTAGAGGTTCCTATCTATAAAATTCCTATCTATAGATAGGAATTTCCAATTTCTATAGATAGGAATATCCAACGCAAAAGACTGAGATGGACGCAAAGGACGCCAAGTAGTCCAAAAAACGATAACCCAGTCGTAGTTTTCCATTTTTTATGGTGTTCTTACCTTTCATTTTTTAAATTGATATTTTAATTCACCAAAAATGTATAAATGTTAATTATTTTTATAATAAATTTAACATGCAATAATTCCATTTTTGCCATTTTATTTCAGCCTGTATTTACCCGTGATCCTTCCAAGATTCCTCAATGATTCCATGGGGAATCTATTTAGAGTCATTAAAGGATCCGGTTCTGGATCCTTAATGGAATCCAGTTTACGGATCTTACATTTAGTCTTAGAATCTGATCCGATATCGGACTAGATCCCGACTGAGAGCCCGGGATACAATTCAGAATCCAGCTGTATCCCTGCCAAAATTTCTGCACGGGTTATTTTCGGTCGGAATTTTTTCGGAAATTTCGGAGATTTCGGAATTTTCAACCTCCGAGAGGGGTTGGATAAAGCAGAATTCAAGGGTGGTCCATACAAACAAAAATATTGAGAAAATTATTCTCTGCATTTGGTACATTTAAACCATCCCCGACAAATCGATTGTTTTTTAGTTATTCAAGCAACCATTTTTTAAAATAATATTTCAATAACTTTTTTCATACTCTAAAAAAACTCTGCATCGCGATTTTTAGGCAAACTACGATTTACCACCCGGGGCACCTACAAAATCACCTGACAAAAAACTAGCCTTCTCATTTTTTCCGATTCTAATATACAGCACTACAGTACTAAAATTCTTTCTCTTTATATCTTTATATTTATGCAATACGGTTGCAAATAATTTCATGTAATTGCGAATTTGTATCGGTGGAATGCAATGGAAATAACTTTTTCCATAGACAATTTTTTTATTGTTGGATTTGGGCTGTGTACGTCGGTCAAACATATTTTCAGAATCTTTATTAGAGATCTCGTCAATTAAATTGACAACAAATATTTTGGATAATAATGAAAATGAAGAAATATAAAACCGAACAGAATTTTTAATTTTATATTTCTTTATTTTTATGATTATCTAAAATATTTTGTGTCTATTCATTTTTCTAAACCTCTAATGAGGATCCTGAAAAAATGTGTGAGCAATTACCATAGCCAGTCTTAAAAAAAGTGGATCAATGCAAATTAATTATTTCCGTTGCAAATTCGTTGTTAATCGGTACCAATTTTTCGAAGGTTTGGCACGAATTTTATTCCCTTTTTTCGGCAAATATAGAGTATTTGTATTTTCTGTATGTTTGCGTGTGTGCGATTTTTCGGTAAAGATAAATCGTATCTCAAAACCCACAATCGTTGACCGTTTTGTTATCCAAATATACTTTTTAGACTCTCTCTCTCTCTCTCTCTCTCTCTCTCTCTCTCTCTCTCTCTCTCCCTCTCAGTCTTCATTTTCGAAATTCTCCAAGAATTGTCGTTCCCCTTGAGACAGGAAAAATCCCAGAGTACACTTCGTACAAATATTTAAATAACATTTGTGTACACGTGAAGTTCATCGCGTATATAATGCAGCGGGGGTGGAACAAAAAACGAGGGGTGAAATTCTTCCGGACGATCGTACGGCCGTTGCGACAACGCTGGTAAACATTGTTAGCAGCGAGAACGTGAAATTTATTCTGGAATATTATACATGCGTCGAACTACTATTTCGGGACGTGGCACCTTTTTGGAGCTCGAGCGACACATATGGGGACATTTGGCAAATAAGAGGACGGTCCCGGTATTTTTTATGGGCAAGGGCTTACATCAACATCGGTTTCAATTTGTTGGAGCGATTATGAGGACCGTTCAAATTAATGGGGGAAAAGTATTCACTGCGACCATTGCAAATATGATAGTCATGAAAGAAAATGTACATTTTACTAAAATTATGCCGTGGTATGTAGTCTCCGCATGTACACTATGCATGGGAAATATGCATAAAATCAAATTGTGAGCCCGCTAAAACTTGACATTTCATCGAAATATTCCTGAAAAATGAAATTTTCGACAAAACCATTGTTACCTCCCCCCCTCCGTTTTTTTATTCCTATAGCGTTTTTCATAGAAAAAAGTAGGTAGCCAGATAAGGATAAAGGCATCCTCTAACAAGGAAAGATCGCGAGGTCGATCTCTCCGATTTCGATTAAATTTGGCATGCTTGTACAATGGGTAAAAATAGGCGACACATATTTTTTTACATCTGCGGAACCCGATTTTTAAGGTTTGAAACGCACCCTCGAAAAATAGGGTGGTTTTCGTTTTTTGTCGATAACGTTTTAACGGTACAAGATATGAAAAAATTTCAAATTGCAACAATGTTAAGGCGGGATATACATTGGCAACGATAAAAAAATCGATTTCTTTTTTTTTTCTTTAAACGATTAAACTATATATGTAGAATATTTTCCCAAAGTTTCAAAGCGAAATTCGAAAAACTTCAAACGTACAGCCCGTTAACGCTGTGCCTCATCGCTCGGATTGGGAGCAGGCGTGAACTTCAAACGCGTTTTTCTCAAAACTGCATTATCGAAATTGGCGTGCAGGATTACTCAAAAACAATTAAGCCGACTGAGCTGCAACTTGGTAGAAATATTGAGAATATTGGCACCTTCTACTTGGTGAGCATTGTTTTTGAAAAATTGAAAAAAAAAACTACTTTTTTAATCCACATATTACAGAAATGTTGCATGATGTTGATTTTTTTTTGTAAATGCGTGCCATTTTCTCAAATTTGCATTTTCTGCATTTTAATTACCATCACCTAGAAACTATACATATTCTGACTGAAAAAATGATTAAACTTTTTTGCAAATCTAAGTCTACGGGAAGCTAGACTGCACGCCGATTCGCAACTCCCGCGGCGACCTTGCTGTAACACTCTGCCACAGCCCCGCCATTTTGATGATGCATTCATTTAAAAAAATTGTTTCGTATACGTAAATATACTATTAAAGTATACCTAGAGTTTGATAATTGTAGAATAATTATTTCTTAGTTTGAAAAATCCCTCGATATTGCTTATTTTCTTCCTGTCGAAATGTATATCCGCCTTAATTTTTTCGTGTACTATACATTGGAGATGAAAACGATAACCTTTTCTTGTAAGTCAATCAGAATCCGTTTCCGTACCGTGGTTACGAGACCCAATTCGCGCTACCAGCTATCCGGACCTTCGAAAATGCATCTTTTCGCGTTTCGGCTACTCCAGAATCGCCCCTTCAACCTAGAGACTTCTATCTGAGCTCATTTTGCGCGGAATCGGTCCAGCTTTCGAATGTATTTTCACCCATCCGGCTAGGAAGATTTGCCAATCTGGTGGATCGGTCCAAAGTCGGCCGCCGGGAGTTCGCCAATTTTCCTGAGCCTGCCCCTTTGAATGTCGATTTTTGCAATCTTCGGGTGGCTTTATGGAGCAGAAGGAATTGAGATATCGGGACGGGTCCAGCGGCATTCTCCAAGTCTATCAAAATCCTTCCCATTCTATTTGCGCAACAGAATTTGCTTACTTTTTTTCAAAATTCCTATTCCTTATCCATGTTTAATGAAACAATGTAATATAATGAAAAAGATAATGTCAAATAAGTTATTAAGAAACTACCAAAAGAAGAAATGAAGACAATGATGCAAAGCAACCTTTTAAGACCTTTCATTTTAGGTGCAGTCGTGTATACCTTACGAATGTATGAGCACAAACTATAATAACTGTTCCGATTGTTATAATAAATTTGTTAATGGTTTTTTTAAATACTAAATCTTGATTGATCATCTTTAAATTTGGTGCGTGAACTGATTTTTTGTTCCTCGATGGAATTCTTTAAAAGGAATAGCGATTCCTTAAGAATAATGGAGGTGACCTCGAAATCTGCGAAGCGCCTCCACACGGTTGAACCTCGTAGCCATCACTCGATGCCCCTCTTCGAATTTGCAACTTTTGTAGGAAAAGCTTTCTCCCAAGTCTGATAGGTTAGAAAATATTTTTACTGCTAATAGTTGTTGCCGTACCCGGGATATACTCGTATACATATTTACACACATATACGTACATATGTATTGTAATCCCCCGAAAAACTCCAAGAGAACTATCGGAGAAAAAACGCGGTGCGCTTCTGGGCCGGGACCTTTCGATTGCCAGTCGACTGCTCTGACCACTGAGCTGCGCGAGCCCGCTTACCTCACCTTTCTCGGATAGTCTTGATATTCGTAACGCAACGTTATAACTCCCCCTTGCCAGAGTCGATCTGAGTCTGAAGGGTCGACTCGAAATTTTCCCAAACTATACTCAATACGCAACGGGTACTACTACAGACGCGGAAATTGGCTGCGGGACGGAGAGGAGAGGGGTACTACAAGCCGTCCTGGCCTGAGGGAAAGGGAGCTAGCTCAATGAGACTTTTATCTCAGGGAGGAGATTGATATTTATTGATATCGGGTCAATACCGTGTGAAGGATGCCCTTGATTTTTCGAGGCATCCTTGATTTTTCACAAGAATAATTCTGGTTCCGTATATTCTTGATTCGGCCGTGGGTCGCCATTTGTAATCCCTCGGAAAAACTTCAAGAGAACTATCCGAGAAAAAAATGCGGTGCACTTCTGGGCCGGGATACGAACCCGGGACCTTTCGATTGCTGGTCGACTGTCCTGACCACTGAGCTACGCCAGCCTGCTTACCTCACTTTTCCGTTGAAGAACTGCATACACTCATCTAGAGTTCTCGTATACAGGATGCCGCGTATTTATAAATTATTAAAATACGCGTAGCGTATTCTAATAATTTATAACTGGAAACTCCTCTCCTCGGCTTTACTCATCTCGTGTTCTTCTTTAGAGTACATTTCTCATTTACTGAAGGAGAAACAACACTTCGACAAACTTGCGAGATCGTGTGGTCCCAAACAAGCTTATGCGAATGCTCTTTTTCGCAAGTTCCGCTTTTCTCTCCTACCACCCCTCTTGACGTCGTCGTCGTCGTCGTCGTCGTACAGAATTGAGACTCTTTTGTGCGAAGAGAATGGGACCCGAAAACTCGAGTATAAGAAAAAGGAGAGAGAGAGAGAGAGGGAGAGAGAAAAGAGCTTTTAAGCGTTGCTCAAATAGTCGAACATAATTCGACAAGTAGCACGAGCGAAAGGGAGAGTAAAAAAATGTTTGATCACTCTAGTGGGTTTCTTTTTTTTCAATACGTTTTTTCCTCCGTCTTTCTTCATCCTGGAGAAACTCAAACCGCAAATAAAACGGTAGAATATTTTCGACTCTCCCTTACCCCCCCCCCCCCCCCCAGATATATGTAGGGCGGGGAAGAGAGAATCAAAAATATTTTAACGTTTTATTTTCGGTTTCACTTTCTTCTGAGTGTAAAAATTGCAAATTTTTCTAAAAATATCCCCCCCCCCCCCGGATATAGAAATTCCCCCTTGCTCACTCCCTCTAGATATATGTAGTGAGCGAAAGAGAAAGAAAGAGAGAGAGTAAAAAATATTCCACCCCTTTATTTTCGGTTCGACTTCCTCCGGACTGTAAAAAGTGCAAATGTTTCTAAAAATACCGCCCTACCCTCCTCTCGAATATATGAATTTCGGGGTTAAAAGTTTCCCCACAACCTGTTCAAGTAGCAAAACTCCTGTGGCTCAGGAGAACCTTCCCGACTTTATGGTCCAGGCCTAGCTTGCCTCATCCGATTTACCTAACCGGACCCTTTTGTGGAACAGCCCAGGAATATCAAAAAATCTTTTCCTAAGCAGAACGTTGACATTTCCTGAATATCAAATCCCATCCTATTATTAAATAATACTTTTTGCGTCATCAAAGATATTAATAACTGAATGTAATAATATGATTACATCAATTGTAATTGTATGCTCCGGTTTATCATCATATTATTTTCTTTAACAACAATCGACGCCTGACAATGTTATCATAAAGAATAAATTATGATAGTTGACGAAAATACAATGGAGAATATAATACAATGGAGAATATAATTACAATGAATGTGATCACATTATCACGGTGAATTATTAATATCCATAGCACGCCGCCGACGTTAATTTTATTTCTTTTTTCTTGTCCTCTATACATAATCAAGAGTAAATTTGAGGATGGTTTCATCGACATGGTTTTATCGACATTTCCCGGTCATTTACCGTTTGTTCCCCGGCCTGGCTTCCCCAGAAAGGGAGCGGCGGATCGGGACCTAACCTTAAATCCGTTACATTCCGAGCCTATTCCAGGGTGGAAGGCCCAATCAGAGCCTGATATTATTTAGGGAAGACTGATCAGGAGCAGTACTTTTTCCCGACTCAAATTTCCACACGGGATAGTTGTTTAGGGTTGAGATGCATTTCTTATTGACATCGCACTTTTTAAACTAGGAGGGTTGAAGTTAAGAAGAAACACGGCAAGGAGGAAAAAAGCGATAGAGAGAAATAGAAAAAAAGTGGTGCACAGCTTTCGTGTCGATGCCATGTCTAGCTCTTGGGAGATTGCATGGCAGGCATAATGACACTACACTCGGAAAATCACAGGAAAAAAACTGGAGCGCACGAGAGTGGGTGTATGCGGGTGGGAAGTGAGGTAAGCGCGTTCTTTGTCTATATATATGTATATCTTCCTGTCTTTCTCTACACTCTCCTATAGTCTGATATTTCTTGTCTTCAGATCCTTTCTTGCGTATCTGCTCTGCGGTCCATGTCTTTCTCTGGAGACGCCTACTTCTTTTCTCTCGTGTTCCTGGGGATTTCTCCCCGTTTGTTTGATACTCAAACGCACACCATCGAATAATTAAGGACACTGATCCTGATGGGAGAACCTGACGCTCGGCAAATGCGGAACGCATTGTTTGGTGGTCCTTGTGGTTGCTTGTTATTCGAGCTCAAGCTGCAGCGCGGAGCCTCGATCATACGAAGCTTCCATCGTTGGAGTGCAATGGAATTTTATTTATATCGGAAATGATGACAAATGAGGCGATAGAAAAACAAACAGGAAACTTCGTTCAACTCCGTAGGAATGCAAACTTCAGTATCGTGCGATTATTCGATGGACTTTAAGGTTGTTACAACTCTTCTTATTTTTATGTCGCGAAGTAGAAGTAGAACTGTGTCATGTGCCTCTTAAGCTGTTGTCGACAAGGTGTAACCGATTAGAAAGAAAACATACGCGAAGTTTTGTATTTCAGTTTTTTTGCTGATTCTTGGTTTTAATGGTGCTATGGAAATCTTATAGGATTTGATTCCTTTCATTGCGATGCAACGTCAATTTCTCTTTTCATATGTGTATATAATTGTAGTATGTATAACTATCCCTGGTATTAAATGAGGGTTTAGGCTACTGTGACGACCCAAAAATCAGGGTTATAAAAAAAAAAATTTTAAAGAAGGCTTTTGAAAAGTCCTTTGGACATTTATTGTACTATGTACCAAATTTTAAGTACTGTGTTCCAAATTCTATTAAAAAATCCTAATGATTAAAAAAGTTATACGTAATCTCGTGACGGAGCTTTGAACGTGAAGGGCTCAACGGTGTACTTGATTTTGGCCACCCGGTCGATCCGGAGAACAAAAAAATCCAGTTTTTTTTCCTTAAAATAGATAACATTGGCTAATACTTGATCGAGCTTTTTTGTGATCGTGTTTCAATCGTCAACATTTTCTTTCTTTCGATTTTTCGACGAAAAAGGACATTTTTGTTAATATCTAATGAAAAAAATTTTAAGAAGAAAAACGCTGGCAAGCCTAAACTATAATTACACTGAATAAGTATATCAAATTTAAAGTGAATCCGTTTATTAGATGTCGAGAAATCGTGTACACCGTTTTGGATAACATAGTTTCGAGAAAAACGCGTTTATAGCAATCATAAGCTAGCTACATAGCTAGCAATCATAAGTTTACCTTTAATCTACGATTCTTGCACCATATATTGGACCTTCCTCTTTAATTTAAGCTGCCTCAAGCGCCGAACCAGTGTTCGTCATTTCCATAGTAGCCTACCTCCTTAATATATTTTTAATCGAATATATATTCTTCAACTATATGTTGGTAATATGATTTACTAATAGAAATTGATGTTTTTCAGGATTTTAAGGATCTCTCTCTTAATCAATTTCTCCATATATTACATAATTTGGGAATAGGACGCTTGAGAGCATATCCATATTTCATTACTTTAATATATATGGTCATTAAATCAATCGAGATTATCGCGCAATAAAAAAATATCATCTCTCCACCAACTTGTACACAATTAGCGGGTATATCCAATTAAAAATATTTGTATAGCTACGGTAAATAATATCTGATAAATTACAGCCCCGAAGAATTTTGCTGCACATGTGTGTGTGTGTGTGTGTGTATTTTTATATATAGAAAGAAATTAACGTTATTTCGCAATTTAAAAAAGTGATCTCTCAATATATATATACAGTAGCGTGCAAATGAGTGACGACACTTATAATTGGCGTCGAGATGCTTGACATTAAAAAAATGTGGTATAAACAGTAATATCATTCTTCAACAATTAATAATCCAACAGTTTTTATTTAATGACTGTGCAAAAGTATTGGGCCATATACTATTGCGTATGAAAACAAAAAACAAAACATTATCAAAAGAACAAAACATGGTTCAGTTTTCTCTCTAGAGTCAATACTTCGTTGCCATGCCCTTAGCAGCGATTACAACAACACATCGTCGGGGTATAGCCGCAATTAATTGCGAGATGCGATCTTGTGGCATCTTTTCCCACTCATATTGCAAATGATCCCATAATTCCGTCTTGTTGGAGTGATTCTTCGTTCCAACGCGAACCATGAGCTCTTGCCACAAATGTTCAATCGGATTGAAATCCGGTGACTGCGAGGGCCAGTCGAGAAGGCGCACTTTTCGGCTTTCAAGGAAATTCTTCACAAGACGCGAAGCATGTTTGGGATCATTGTCGTGTTGAAATATCCACCCATTTGGCATATTTTTATTTGCAAATGGGAGCATATGGTCTTGCAATATATTTCGATACATTATAGCGTCCATATTGCCTTGGATTTCTATTAGCGGACCAACACCGTTATCAGAAAACGCTCCCCAAACTTTAACATTTCCGCCACCGTGTTTTACAGTTGGAATTTGATATCGTACATCGTATCTGGTACCTGCTGGACGTCTTCCGTACTTGCGACCATCACTTCCGAACAATTGAAATTTGGATTCGTCGGAAAAAAGAACTTTCCGCTAATTCCATACTGCCCAATGTTGATATTTTTTGGCAAAATTAAATCTAGCCTTCTTATTCTTTGTGCTCATGAGTGGTTTCTTTACACCGACGCGCCCAATCAATCCCACAGCCTTCAGACGACGGGATACCGTACTCCGACTGAGATCAGCAAGATTTTCACTGCGTAATTCTCGCGAAATTATTGCTGCAGATTTTCGCGGATCTATGACGCACTTTCTTTTAATGATTTTGTCCACGCGTTTTGAAGTTTTTCGTGGTCCACCGCTTCGACTTTTATCACACAACGAATTTGTTGATTTTTATCTCACAATAATACGGTTTACTGTCCTTTTCCCAATAGATAGAGTATTTGCAATATCACGAGAACTCTTTCCTTTTTCAAATAGTTTTAACACAACTTCGCGGACCTCAATTTTTGTGTGTTTCACCATTGCGGCAGAAATAGAACTGATTTTTTCATGGTTCTTTATGTTTCGAACTAACGCGAAAGAAAGCGCGGAAGAAAACGTAAACAAACCGTGTGGCTGGAGAAGGTGAGACAGCGGCCCAATATTTTTTCACACTGACTGAACGCGTTCCACGCTGTACACAAACCATACACTATACAAAACAAAATAATATACCATGCTGTTATGCATATCATAGCTTCCTCAAATATTTAAAATGATGGAGAGGTTCAGGCATTATATATTTTGTCGAATAACTGAGAAAAAAAGGTTGGCCCGAAACTTTTGCACGCCACTGTATATAAATATATTAGGGTGGTTCTTAATTTGGTGATGTTGTAAATTCTTTGGTATTGTTCCTCAGAAGTAATCAACATATATAGAAAAAAAATTGGCTGCAAGCGGAAGTTTGTCCAATAATTCTAACCCACCCCACCGAGCTGTCGAATTTTTATATGAAAAAATGATTTTTTTCAGCACGTTTTTGCAATAGATTGCAGCGTGCATGTAACTTTTTGATTTTTTTATGCATTCTGGCAAAGTTTGTACCGGTGTATCGGCTTTATCCCAAAACACAAACACTTCTTTAGCAGTTATGGTGGCACTTTCATGTATCATTAATTTTTGAACCCGAGTATTATAAAAAAGTGCTTTTAACACCTGCAATTTTTAAGGCAATTTGCTTCCGATTATTTGTAAATCAGCATCACCAATTAAAAATATTTTTTACGTAAATTACGGTAATGGAACGTCATCGCGATTTTCTAAACTCAAGTCGTCGAGCACATGTGTCCAGCGCTGAATCGAAACATGTGCCTTACGTGGAAACAGTAGACATACATTTATTTCGAGGTTAACGAGGATTGCGGCAAGCATGGGAAGCAACTCATCCGACGAAAGGATACTCGTCGGTAAAGCATCCTGGCTTTAATTTATCATAATTTATGATAAAATTGATAAAATTGAAAATTTAAATATTGTTTACATATTGTTATTAAGTGCGCTACGTATCTCTTCATATTTCTAATTGCATAAGAAAAATAAATTGCAGTTTTTCGACGTCACACTCCTGTTTTGACCATAATGATCGATTTTTTGAATAAATGATGACAGTTTTTTTGCTAATTACGTGATAAATATTAAATCCACGAAAATTTTACAAGTCACTTTTGTTGTAGAGCTTTAAATTTCCTACAAAAACATCATATGAAATTTTTTATCATGTATAGTTTTGAAATAATAAACAATTTTCTTAACAAAATTTTAAATGCATGCATTTTCTCATATAAAAATTCCACAGCTTGGTGGGGTGGGTTAGAATTATTGGACAAATTTCCGCTTGCGGCCAATTTTTTTCTTTATGTGTTGATTACTTTTTCGGAACGATACCGAAGAATTTCCAACATCACCAAATTAAGAACCACCTTATATATATATATATATATATATATATATATATATATATATATATATATATATATATATATATATATGGTTTTACATGTACGAATTGCGTTTGGGTAAATAATAATTTATTTACATGCACAAACGCAATTCGTACATGTAAAACCATTTCGCGTTTTCACTTTCTTGATATAAAATTTAGTGCGAGTTTCCGCCGATTCATGCACAACCGCAGGAGGATGCTAAAATTCGTCCCGAAAATGCCGGGGACTTTGGTATGCGTCGGCCTTGGTCTAGAGTTGCTCTCCAAGGTAGAAAAACCATTCGCGAAATAATGCAACGAGAAAGCCCCGGGCGGAGTCTCAGTAGAGGCGGGTGTCAGGATAAACGGGGGCTGAACGTCACCAAAAATGTTGTACGTCTGGAAAGAAAATCACACCCGTCTCTAATGACGTCATACAGATGTATACTTTTTTTTAGAATAATTTCTTGAAACGTCAAATGATGCGGTTAATTAATGCTTTTGTTCTTTCCCCTTATCTTCTTGCAAAGAGGATAAGGGGAAAGAGAATAGAAAATGGAGAGGACAAATTGTAGGCCTCGTGTGTTGAAAGTCGAATATTCTCGATGAAATGTACTTTTTTCTCGTAAATATGGTACTTCGAAAATGTCTATTGGAGTTTATCTCTCTCTCTCTCTCTCTCTCTCTCTCTCTCTCTCTCTCTCTCTCTCTCTCTCTCTCTCTCCCTCTCTGTCTCTTTTGGGAAAACTTACTCGAACCTTAGTAATACGAAAGGTTCGAAGGAGAGAGCAATCAGAGTTTCCAGTTCGATGAGAAAAGCGACCGGAAAGAAAAATTGCGGAAAAAGATGTCGATAGCTGCGCGGTTCAAAAGTTCAAGACTTCGATCGTTGAAGTGGCCCCGAGCAGCCTTAATAATGTTGTGTACCTGTTTCGCTCAAAAGAAGGGTCAAACGGAAGTGCAGTTGTTGTTTGTTCCTTTCACCGGTTTTATTGCAGACGTTCAGCGATACAAACCGTTCACTTCATCACTTACTCAACAAATATTTTCTGTATAAAATACGATCTCAAGATTTTTCCGAGCACTTGCAGGGTTGAGTTCTTGACGTTGCGGCGCCTACGAGAGAGTTTTCCGACCAACCGCACGTCGTCTAACGTTAGCTGAACTACGAGAACGAAAAATCAATTCAAGGGGCAGCCTAGTTGTAAAAGTCGAAAAAGCACTTTTATTCAAAACCAATACATTTTGACAGTATATGACCTTATAAATGTTCTCTGAAAATTTCAAAATGATGGGATCAAGATTGACAGATTTATAGGCTGTTATGTTGACGCCCCTCGGAACGCTCGGAGCGTCGTTGGAAACTTTGGACGTTTTTTTCTCGAAAGTACGTTTTCGAAATCGGTGATCCAAAATGTCTCAAAAACTACCGCATCGATCTTTCTGAAATTTTTAAGGCTTTTTCTATATGTAAAAAAATAGTACTTGATCGAAGGATTTTTCCCCGATGTATGCTTTCGATTCGATGAACGAACAATGCCTATTTTTTTCGCAAAATCAAGACTCACTTTGAACACGCGCCTTTTTTTTAAATCTTGATATTTCGGAAATTCCTCCGATTAACCATAGGATAAACTAATATACTGACGAAATCTGGTTGATTTTTTGATATTAGATAACCTGTTTCGGAAGGGCATTGCTCACTGCAAAAGACATTTTCGAGAAGTGCTCCCCGGACATCGGTTGCGTAAATCGATTAACATTACAAAATTTTACACAAATAATTACAAAGTGTTCTACGGATGATACTTTTTTCAAATACCTAATTTTTGTAGAAATATTATTATCACGATTTTCTAAAAAAAATCCCAAAATCAACTGTTTTCGAGTGCTACAAGTTGGCAGGGGGATATATGTTTACAACGATCATAGAATCGATTTTTTTTTCTTCAAACGATAGAACTATATATGTAGAATATTTTCCCAAAGTTTCAAAGGGAAATTTGAAAAACTTCAAACATTCCAACCAACAGTCACAATTACTCTTTTATGAGACGTACAGGTCCGTCTCACTGTAATTAATTATTTAATTTCTTTTTAACAGCTTACTTACGTAATTAGTTACCACAAGTACCTAGTGCAATTTAATTTAAACTCCATAGAAACTCCAAAGGCATTGTTCTCAGAACTGCATTTTCGAAATTGGCGTGCAGGATTACTCAAAAACTATTGAACCGATTGAGTTGAAACTTGGTAGAAATATTGATAATATTGCTACCTTCTACTTGACGATTTATTTTCAATTAGAAAAAAATTACTTTTTTCATCCAAATTTTACAAACATTTGGCGTGAAATGTTGATTAAAAAAAAATTTAACTGAACATTTTGTTGATTTTTTTTTACAAATCTAAGTCTACGGCAAACCAGACTGCACGCCTGCTTTTGATGATAAATGAATTTAAAAAAAAATTGTATACTTAAATATGTTATTAAAGTATACTTACAGTTTGATAAATGTACAATAATTTCTTGTTGATTTGAAAAATCCCTCAAAATTACTCCATTTTTTCCCGTACAATTATATATCCCGCTTAAATAGAACGTGTAGCAAAACCCACGATTGCAGCGAACTCGCTAGAATTATCTTTGAACGTCATGCAAAGATAACTATTAAAACGTTTCATTGATCAAATTTTTTATCGATCTCTGAATAGTTAAAGGTAATTCTACAATTTATCTTTGCCGACGAAAAAATAAACAAATAAAAACTTCCATGTTTATTGTGCCTTGTTGCCACGATATTTCAAACGTCACATAATTTATGCATTTTATTTATGGCACACGTTCGGACCTCTCGCCCTTATAAATATGAAATTCGTTTCTCGGGATTCCACGGTTTTCGGTGAATTCGACGTGAATTCGGGGCGCACTTGCGCGTTTTCCCGTGTACATCCCATACCCAGTCTCCCGCAGGAAAATGGCTCGAGGAAACGACCCAAGTCCTCCCAGTAACTACCAGAAATACTTTACTTCGTATGGGGTGAGGCGGTCACATGTATGTGTGTGTGTGTATATATATATATACAAAACGACAAACGTCGGATCTTATAGCACGCACGAAACAGTGTATAGTAATCCACGCCTTCATACAGATTGACTCAAAAGTCACGCCTGTGAAATTTAGGTGGATTGCCAAAATTCTGGCAAATAAGGCCTGTTCACTCCTTCGGGTTCCATAGCCACTGACAACCCTTAGACACCACTGTGACGGGCCAGGAAACGTTGTTTGTTCAGAATTTTTTTTCCACTCGATTATTTTGTCGGTTTTTGGGAAAAAGTATCTTGTTAAGCATCCATTGAACTTATTTGGTGTAAATTTTTATGAAAAAATTGACGTCATTGAGGTATAATAAAGCCACCGTATATAAAAAATGTGGCCCAACGGGCGGGTCGATGACTTGATGATGGTTGGTCTGAAAAATAAAAATAAAAAGTTTCATAATTTATATAAATGTAGTTCTCGCAGTATATAGTGGGTTTTCTGAGAAAAACATTTGCAAAATGGCGATTGTTTAAAAAAAAATTGGCGGAATTTTTACTTATATTCGGGCGCTCAGGAAATACTAAATTAGAACAAAACAACAGCTACTGGAATTACGGAAATATTGATTTTTTTAAATTGAAAATCGACTTTTGAAATTGACGATTATAGCGAGAGTTATGGTTCCGGCCAGTTCGAGGAAAATCGGTTCGAGAAAAACGCGATAAAAAATTTTAGTATACGTAAATCGTTGCGGCACCGGTTCTCACTGAATCGTCTGTAACCTGGTAAATTTTCAATATTTTAACTTGAATTTTTGTTACATATTGTCGAATATATATACATTGAGAAGATGCAAAGAAAATCGATTTTTTAACCCGTCACAGAGGTGCCCCACCTCCAGCGCATCACACATACTTTCCGGAGCCATTAGTGTAAGGTTGGGACCAATAGCGTTACCGGAATAACGAAATTTGAGTAACGTGATTAGTCCGAATCTTGCGACTACGATTACAGATAAATTATGGAAGGTCGGTGTGCCTGGGCTGACACATTATGGTCCTGAATTTGGCAGAAGTGAAAAGCAACAAAAATTATTCTTTTATATTTATATTTCTTTATTTTAATTATTATGTGAAATGTTTTATAGCGCATTTGAGTTGTAGATCTCCAATGAAGATTCTAAAGAGATACTTGAGCAACTCTTCTAGGCTGAACCTGGGAATAAAAATTTGGGCGATGCCGAAAAATTCCTTTTCATTGCTTTTCAATGGGATAATATTCAAAGTCGGTACAATTTTGTCATGTACGATGAGAAAGGACACGCGTACCCCAGCGAGTAGGGTGTCATTGGGTAGGGCATTCAACATTCTACTGAGCACTATAAAAAAAAATAGTTCCAGTCCCCTTCGCGTTCTGTAAGACTCCAAAATCATTAGTGGACCTCCCCTCCTCCTTTATTTTAAACCTTCTGCTTAAAAATCTGAAACTCAATCATTTAACTGGATTGAAGTTTGCATCATTGGAACGCAATGAAAATAAATTATTATGAATTTATTTTTATTTCTTTCGCCCAAATTTGCATGCAAAAATCCCTGAATTATTGTTTCAGACAAATCGTCAGGAATCTACGATATAAATATCTGAAAAATAATTGGTCATAATGATTAGAATAAGGAAATTAAATGATCAAGAACATTTATCGGTAAGCGTTTTTAATTTGATGAAATTTCATATCTCCGATATTATTCCAAAATTTTGAGAAAAAAAAACTTTTGCCAGTTAATGATCAATTTCCGGGCACACGCGTCCAGAAAAAACAAAGAATAGAGGATGAGGACTTTCGTCTTGACAATTTTGCCCTCCGTATGCATCCTGCACAGGTCAATCGCGACTTTTTGAACGCCTTATACATGTACTTTGCGTTTATTTGCGCCCGGTAGCAAGGCGCAAGACCCTTCTCCAGTCCTGGCAAAATCGAAACGTGCCACGCACGCACCTTACCAGACGCGTGTATTCGACCTACGTCTCCGTTCCCCTCGGCCATCACCGCGAAATCCACCCCCGGCCTTCTCACCTCCGCCTGGCTTCCGCCGTTGGTTTTATGGCTACCCGACAAAATTAGTTTGCTCTCCGTGTAATTTTCTTCCCCCGTGTAGAATGAGAGGATTTACTTCCAAGAGGCCAGAATTTTTACCCCGAAAGGAGAAACTACGAAAGCGCATGTTTTTTATTGGCCAGACCCAAAACTCTGTCGCGTTTTACAGAAGAATTAAAATAAGCGAATAAACCGAAGGGGTTACGTGGGTTTCGAAGCAAAAAATCATATTTTCTATCTAATATATATATATATATATATATATATATATATAAGGTGTACAACTTAGTTCGGTCCGTTTTCATAAGATGGCTCTAGGTGCTATAAATGGTTCACGGCAACAGCTGATTTTTGCTGTATCGTGAAGCATCAACATCTCTTAACCAAATATCGTTTACAGACCTTTGAGTTTTACGCATCAAGTCCAATTTTTACTGCGGTGAAAATGTCTCATTTCGTCCCAAATAAGCACCATTTGCGGGAAGTGTTGATTGTCTGTTTCAATTGGAAGAAAAGTGCAGCTGAAGGCCACCGAATGCTTGTCAAACCATCACGGGAGATTTCTACAGGCAACAATTGATCCGTTTAATGCAAGCTATAGCCGAAAAACGTCCAGAATATGCGACCAGACACGAGCCCATCATCTTTCAACATGACAACGCTCGGCCTCACGTTGCCATTGTGGTTAAAAACTATTTGGAAAATAGCGGGTGGGAAATTCTGGCTCACCCGCCTTATAGCCCAGACCTTGCCCCTTCCGACTACCATTTGTTTCGATCGATGCAGAACGCTTTGACTGGAATACGCTTCACGTCACAACAGGGTATCAAAAATTGGCTCGCTTCATTCTTGGCTTCAAAAGATGAACGCTTTTTCCGCGACGGAATTCATAAATTACCAGAAAGATGGGGAAAAGTAGTGGCTAGCGATGGACAATATTTTGATTAATGTATTAATTCATTTTATCATTCAAATAAGTGCGTATTTTAAGCAAAAAAACGGACCGAATTAAGTTGTACACCCAATAATATATAAATTATTTTATTCAAAATACACATAAAAGAGAAACTAAGAAGAGAAACTAAGAAGAGAAAAAGAGAAACATTTGATCAATATCTTTAAAAAATTTCTTCCAAAAGTCTGGGAAATTTAGTCGGTGGGACCTGGTTTCCGGAGACCACTCAAAAAAAGTGTCCTCGTGGTGGTCAGGATAACTTATGATAGCTTTATCTCAAATTAAAAAACCAATTTTTTCTGTTAGTAGATAAGTATAGCTCGTGATTAAACAAAGTATTTTTTAAAAAATTGAAATTTGAATTTTCGGCAGAGTTGTATGCAAAATAATTCAATTTTTGGTACAATTTAAGTTGTAATGGAAAAAAACCTTCGTTCAATCACTAGTCAATGCTATTTTGAAGAAGTGTGCAAAATTTCAATAAGATCGGTGCATTCGTTTTTGAGAAATCGTGTCGACCGACTTCAAAAATAGCGTTTTTAGAAAAATGCGATATACCTGCGTCGCTCCCGGCCGGTCTTTCCCAACGGGGGAAATTCCCCAATGCTCTCTCTTCTAGACTTTTACTCCGATTGACTTAAAACTTTGTGAGAATATTCTATACATATTGTACTATTAGATAATAAAATTTAAGAAAAATGGATTTTTTGAAATCTTCAATCCCACGTAACCCCTGAAACAACAATTGCAGATCTAGAAAGTACGCAGGAAGCCGAAAAAGGGTGAATTTTCGACATTTTTTTATCCCTCAGCATTCGATAGAATGAAAATTCTATTCCGTGGCTTTTATACTACACATCTTCAAGTCTCTTTATAAATTGTTTCACACAATTTTGTAATAAGATTGCAGCGCTAAAGCTGATGGACGAAGCGAGTGACATTTGTATCCTGCCGCCGGCAATAATTTTTCCCCATTTTCGTATCCGGAACGAAAATCAAAAATAATTTGAGTTCTAGTCAAGTTTTGCCTTTGAAGTACGTATGGAAATCGAAAAATATCAATCTTTCACAAAACGGTGGATGTTTGAAGAAAAAAAATGGTTTTCGGTAAAAAAAATCGCCGAAGATAATTTTTTTCAACAAACTTTGCTACCTATCGAAAACCCCTACATACTTCGATGTAAAATGTTATAAAGTTCCAAAAAAATGTCAAGTAAATCTGTGAAGAATTGGCAAACGTAACGTTGACGGCCGCAGTCCACTACCAGACAAAGGTTACTTACTTCTGCCAGCCTCAGCGCCGCTATTTTGTTACAACATCGTGTGAAAAAAATTGTCAAGATACTTGAAGATGTGTAGTTCAGAAGCCACTGAACGGAATTTTTATTCTATGAACTAGGTATTCATTAAAAATTGTCGAAATTCACCTTTTTCCGGTCTCTCTACACTGGTAATCACCCTCAAAAGCTTAAGGGGTTATGTACAGTCAGGAAGCCCAAAAACATCAATTTTTCAAGAATTTTTCTTTAGAAGACCTTTAAATCTATTAACGTAAAAATTTGCACACATATTATGGTAACTTTCAACTGTATTTCAACATTTTTTATTTGTAAAAATAATTATTTTGAAAGCTGCTATAGCTGATCTCCGGGAGCACCCCTAAAAAAGGCGTCTTGCGGTGAGCACGATATCTCTGGACTGGATCATCTATAATGAAAAAACCAAAAATATTTTGTTAATATGATGTATAATCTTGTAATTGATCGAAGGTATTAGCAAAATAATAATTTTTGACAAAACGGCGGCTTCGCAAAAAAATCGATTTTTGACAAAAATGTAGGCCTTGAATTGTTTATCAAATGGAAAATATTTATCGGTGAGAAAAAACCTTCGATCAATTACTAAAAAATATACTTGAAAAGATTTTGTTAAAATTTGAGACTGATCGGTTCAGCCGTTTCCGAGAAATCTTGCTCACCGACTTTAAAAACACAGTTTTGATAAAAACGCGTTTAAAATTTCAAAAGCACTTTCGAACGCTCTGACACGTCTTTACAAATGTGCGTGTAACTTCGAGATTATTCGCCGGATTGACAATAAATGTTCTGTGTGTGTACTTAACTATATGTAGATTACGAGAAGAAAATAAATAAATAAACGATTTTTCGAAAATTTTAACTGTATGTAACCTCTCAAAAGCGCGTAGAAAGTCCGAAATTCGACTGTCAGTATTGGAAGTGCGATTGATGTGAGGTTTGGGCGAGCCCACATGTTCAGCCGTATTTAGCGTTTTCAATACTCGGATGGGTGACCGCCGTTCGGTTTTTGCTTTGCGCGCCCCCTTGGTACACACTGGACTCGTACAAGATGGCTAAGCCTTTTTCAAGCGTCAACCAGCGTGCGTTTGCATACACTAACTCGGACTATCAGCGATGGGATCCGACCAAAAGAGAGTCTGGGCGGCACTGGGCAACTTTGATCGTTTGCGAAACTCGTTCGGTATGAACCAGCTGTAGTTCGCCCTGGTAGCATGGCAAACTACCCCCAGATGCTCGTCTATGCTGATCGTGGATGCGGGAGAAACGTGTCAAAGATTTTTTCTCCTCCTCCTCATCCTTGATTATTATTCTTGCTCCTTTTTTCTACACACATCACTTGCCGCTTTTGCTGAAAAATGTACGTGTCCCGTATTTCCGTTCGTTTCCCGTATGAACTGGGAACTTGTCTTCATCGAACTGGCGCGTCAAAAGAAGGCATTTAACCCTACGTTGACACACTGGGTCATTTTGACCCGGACGAATTTCAAATGCCCACCTTCCAAACATTAAACATTTCAATAATTTTTTACAGCAAATTAATTTGATATGTTCCGAATTTGAATTATGCAGACATTTTAAGAAATGTTTAAGGCCTTACCCCCACTTGTAGCGCAAAAAATGCCTTTTTCATGAATTTTTTTAAAGAAAACTACAAAACTTTTTTAATCGATCAATATACCATCTTAAAGAACACATCTTGAAGAACTTTCAGTAATTTTTTTATTGAAAAATATTACATTGTTTAGTGGCAAATGACCGTCAATGAAATAATGTTTTTATATACACGGTTTGCGGTGACCAACATTGCGGCGAAGTGGATCATCTGAAAAAAAATGCGGATGGATTTAGTCAAATATAAATATAAACTAGTCTTTAATCGAAGGATTTTAAAAAATATTCATTTTTCACAAAATGACGGACAGTCAAAGTTAATGGTTCGATTTTAACGAAAAAAAACGGCCGTTTTTTGGCTATAAAACGGCCATTTTTTTTCGAAAAAAAAATCGAACGATTAAAGACTACATTTTTATGTATTAAATAAGCCTGCAAAATTTCAAGAAGATCGGTTCATTAGTGTGCGAGTAATCTTGGTCACCGACTTCAGAAATGCCATTTTGAGAAAAACGCGTTTAAAGTTTCAATTTCAGTTTACACGAAGAAAATATTTTTTTTGTAAACTTACATAGTCATCTATTCCGGGCATCAAAAAAAATTGCACTTCAAATTGCACTTCAAAAAAATGCAATAAAAAAAATCGATTTTTTCAAAATCGCAAGTGGAGGTAACCCCTTAAAGTGTATCCCGAATTTTTTCCAATGAAAACTATCCGTATGAAGTACTATCCGGGTCAAATTGACCCAGTGTGTCAAAATCTCGGCCAAATACAGGGTGCGGCAACATAACTTCCTTTTTTAAAATGCGCGCCATTCAGTCGGTTGATGTCGTACCGGAGCGCTAGTGGTCTCGTTCGAAAGGGGGGACCCTAAAGTTTTATCCCGACACAGTTCAATCGCCATCATGCGTTGGAACAGTGAGGAGCGTGCTGTTGCCGTTGAGGCCTACTTTTCGAGTAGATGTTCTGTGATCGCAACCCAGCGTGCCTTTCGGAATCGCTTAATTTAGCCCCGTTGGCCCCTGTCCCGGACCGGAAATCAATTGATACGTGGGTCACTACGTTCGGACAAACTGCAAGTGCGACAAGACGAAGAACTGGAGCCCCTCGGCCCATTAGATCACCTGATAACATTGAGGCAGTGAGAGCTTCAATGGTACGATCACCACGCCGTTCTGCGCGCAAACATGCGTCTGCCCTTGGACTTTCCGATCGTTCTGTGAGGAGAATTCTTCATGATGATCTTCATTTCCATCCTTACAAAATGGCGATTGTGCAGGAACAATGGCTGTTTTGAGGGAACACTTCCCAGAGCGCCTCATCTCAATTAGGGGCGATTTGGAGTGGCCGGCCCGCTCTCCCGATTTGGCCCCTTGTGATTTTTTTCTGTGGGGTTTTTTGAAATCCTGTGTTTATGTGAACCGTCCAAGGACCCTACAAGAGCTGAAGACGAACATCCGGGAAGAAATTGCCAACATAACACCTGCTATGCTGGCAAGAGTCATGACAAACGGCAGAAATCGGTCTACTCAGTGTATGGAGAATGGGGGACGTCACCTATCTGATTTGATCTTCAAAACTGTGTAAAACAAAACTTTAGGCATGCGCCTACATTATAAAAAACAAATAAAAATCTTCTGATTCATACAATGGGTTTTATTAAGTTTTGAAAAAAGGAAGTTATGCTGCCGCACCCTGTATAAGCGTGTCAACGGAGCGTTAAAAATCATCACGGAAATGAATTCGTTTGGGTTTGAATGGGTCTTGCGTTATACATTTTTGCTTGAGGATGTATGGGAGCTCTATAGAAATTCTACTATGCCGTTAAAAATTTAAAGCGTTTTTATTTCTTCTGTTTTTACGACGTTTGCAATATTTCGAATCCACTCACCCGTTAAAGTATTCCGCCACTTTTAATTTGCAATAGCTTTGCATGCGTTTTCATGAGATTTTGTTTTACCCTCAGGTCCAATGAAAAAAAGGACAATGAAAAACTGGTGTGGAATGTTAACATTTTTTCGTAAGTGATTTATGTATAGAGGAAACTTTTTGGAAAGGTTCACCGTCGTTGGATACGTGGTTGTAGTATAATTAATTATAACGTATCGAAATTCTGCTGATTTTGCCGTTTGGCTCTCCTACACATCGAACTGTATAGCAACCCTGTAAACAGTTGAGCGGGTCGACCATTACCGCAGCCATGAGGTGCGGCAAATTTGCTCTCGAGAGTTTTGCCCCAATAAAGTTAAACATTAATCAAGTAGAATATTAATAAATGAATCAATGAATTTAATAATATTAATAATGATAATTATTAATACAAAAAATCGAGTACAAATTAAAGCCTTAGGCCACTCTAGAGGGCGAAAAATAGGCTGTTTGGCATTTTTTTGTCAGAAAAACTACAAAATAAATCGAGATTACAAAAAAGGGTGTTTACCATACATATGAGTGACTGTATAGAATAATTTTTTTGAAGCGATTAATTTCATAATGGCGGCTGTGCAGCGTTTATCTCAAAACTGCATTTTTTAAGTTGGCCGGAAACATAACTCAGACAATTTTCAACCGATCACTTGAAATGTTGAATATATCTTGAAAAATACATTGTCTATGGAAGTACGTAGGATTTTTTTTTTATATTGCATACTTCATTTGTTATTAACAATTATCTGACGATTTTTTAGGCAAATTTTTGGAAACTGAAAAACTTCGTCGGATAATTCTTAATAACAAATGAACTATGCAATATAAAAAAAAATCCTACGTACTTCCATAGACAATGTATTTTTCAAGATATATTCAACATTTCAAGTGAATCGGTTGAAAATTGTCGGAGTTATGTTTCCGGCCAACTTAAAGAATGCAGTTTTGAGATAACCGCTGCACAGCCACCATTGTGAAATTAATACCTTCAAAAAAATGATTGTATACAGTCACTGATATGTATGATAAATGCCTTTTTTGTAATCTCGATTTATTTTGTAGTTTTTCTGAAACAAAAACTAACCCTTTAAGTGAGGCATATTAATTAAGTAAAGTTAAATATTAATATACAGATGGAACAGTAATTGATAGAGGTACTTTTAGATGGAACTTTGAGGCTCGAACTTCACCTTTCGGGATCCTCATTCTCCCTCATCGTAGCAAACGTTTGAGTGAATTTCATCCCCTAAGTGTGCTAAAAAATAATAGTGCGATTGAAAAAAGACCTTTTCATTGCATTCCAATGATGACAACTTCAACATCATATCGTTTTCCGATCATACTTCTGTCAAACGTCATTGTCAACTCTCTGCCCAGACATCAAAGCTTTTTCCCAATACTTATCCCCATTTTCCCAATAGATTCCTTTTTTCTCGATACTTCTCAACAGCTTTTTCCCGTAGGGATTTTGCCAGTTTTTCCTCGTGCGTCTGGCTCAGTGCGTTACAAAAAGAGTCACAATGCGCCCTTAAACCCAAACTACCTATTCAAATTTCAATGCGCAGTCGTTTTCGCTATACGATTCGTCTCCTAAAGCGCTTAATAACATTCCCGCGGAATAACAAACGTAAAAGAACGCGAGTGTTCATACGGGATTGATGCACCTGAAACAATGGACCGTGACTTTTTCAACGAGTAATTTCGAGAAACGTTGGGGGGAGGGTAGGGGTTTCAGCGTGAAAAAAAACACTGTTTTGCGAATTTTTTTCATCTATATGGAAAGAGTACATTTATTGAAACCTTTTGTACATTGTTAAGTGTCATTTCAAGAACATTCCGTGAAATTTGTACGCGAAAATATCCACAAACAAGCCGGTGCCGCGTTTTTCTCGAAACCACTTTTTCAAAGTCCGTATTCACTGCCATTTGAAAACTACATGACCGATTTATTTCAAACTTGGTACACACTTTCTACATATAAAATACCTCCCCCAACGGTTAGTTTGAGATTTTTTTACATTGAGGGGGTTTTCCACCCCCAAAATGGCGGAATTTTTCGTGAAAAATAGCACTTTTCACTTTGCATGACCACCAAAAATTTAGAAATTAAAAAAAAATTATCAAAGACCGTTGGGGGGAGGATTTGATGATACTTTGACTAAATTTTAATGGTACTTGATTTCAGATAATTTCTAGCTGAGATACAGTGAACACCGCAAATCGTTTTTTTCCAAAGGCGTTCTTGGAAAAGCTTTGTCACCGGCTTGTTTGTGGATATTTTAGGGTACAAATTTCACGGAATGTTCTTGAAATGACACTTAACAATGTACAAAAGGTTTCAATAAATTTAGTCTATCCATATAGATGAAAAAAATTCGCAAAAAAGTGTTTTTTTTCACGCTGAAACCCCTACCTACCCGTTAATAATCAATGAATCAATTCGAGAAGTATTTTCACTGCTGATCACAATCTACTTCAGGGATTTCATCGTAATAATATATAGACATATGTTTGACTGTTGTATTGAGAGAAATCGTTAACATCCGGTTGCAGTAACGTGGGTGCTGTAAATAATAGATCGTCTATCGAGAGCCTAATCTTTTTTTCTATTTCAGTGTATATTATTGCCATTGACTCGAATATTTTATGGCAGAGCTCAACATTCATCTCCCTCGACCTCCCTTCACTTCTCATCCGGAGCCATTATCGGAAAAACTATTATCGCCTGCACAGCGTTAACTGATATTCCCTAACAGGATAAAACTCTACATGTCGCGTCCGTTCCTCGGCATTTTTATTCGATTCCATGATATTTCATTGGTTTTCAATGAGCCTCGAGTATGCAAACGCCAACGAAATTCTCGCCTTCTATATTTCATCATTTCCCGACTGGACGTAGAGTGTCAATAGGAATTGAAGTACGACAAAACGTCAAAGTGATGTAATTTGGAGGATTTTTCTTGATTGGTGAAATAGACAATCTGAAATTTGGAAAAAGTAAATGAATTTCAGAAGTCCTCGAAAAAAAGGGCGGATGGGCAAAAAAGGAGCTTGCATCAGTGAAATGCAATAATAATGCATTTTTTCAGAAGTTCACTCGAAGGTTTTGTTAGAATGCTTATTAGAAATGTACAAACTAAATATGCAAAAAAGCTTCATGATATTAAAAAAAAAGTCAACAAATAAAAAAAAATTTAATGTCGTAGAAAAATATGACAATGAAATTTAAATTAAAAAAATAAAAGAAAAGTATAAAAATTAAATTTTTTCGAGAACTTATTTATCTTTTCCTCTCTCGATATATATATATATATATATATATATATATATATATATATATATATATATATATATATATATATAGGGTATTCCACCTCATCTCAGAAAACTATTTCTCTCACCATCGTTGATTATAGATTTTCATAATGGAAAACCTCACTCCTAGTGTCAAAAAGAGCCAATTTTTGAAAATCTGTAAATTCTGAAAAAATTAAGATACATTTTTAAAATTGTTTTGTGCATTTTTCGAGGCAGTTCAACTTGTGCTTCCGATATCTACTAATTTTTTGGGTGAAATTTTGATTTTGGGAATCATTATTCGACAGTTTGGAAGTCAGAAGAGTACTTTTTCGGTTTACATATGCTACCCACCCGAATCAGATTTTATCTGAAACCATATTTTTTAAGTATTTTCCTCTTACAAGACCGAAAAAAGTACTCTTCTGACTTCCAAACTGTCAAATGATCATCCCCAATTAGGTGTTTTTTAACACTAACTATAATCGACGATGATGAGGGAAATAGTTGTCTGAGTTGAGCTAGAATACCCCATATATATCTTTGGTGAAGAAGACATTGTTCTATTTTCCAATTATGTATTACACTGAAACCGCGGTGAAAAATTGCACGAGAGCTCGAGAGATAAAAGCCTCAAGCCGCAGGGATATGGAAAAGCTCCTTTCTCCTTTCATCCTCGTTTGATCGTATTTCGCAATTCTTTGCTGTGCGGATCGCGATAAAAATTAAGATAGAAAATGAAGGCCGCATTTGCGGAGAAAAGAAAAAGGGAAGAAAAAGACGAGCGGGAAAAGAGATAACGAGTAGATAGTAAGAGTCGGTGAGCATTCGCGTTTAAGGCCTTGGGGGAATAGTAATACAAGGGGGCGGTTTATTTTCGCCCGGCGGTACGACACAAACGAGCGGCGGTCTTCTAACGAGAAAATATATGGGGCCTGCGTATGTGCTATACATCTAATAAGAGGAAATGTACCACATTTAACAGCTTCACCGTAATACCTTAACACTGAAAATCTTCTATCTCCCTTCAATTTTACGATAGGTGGAATTCATTCAAGACTCGCGACGAAAAACATCGTATTCCCTTGGTGTTGCCTCACAAAACAAATACGAAGGACCCCTGTGGTGAAAAATTATAGCAGAGAAATGTTCATGAGTCTAAGTCAGTTGCACGAAAATGTGTTACGTCTGATTTACTTGGCGATGCCAAAAACCCTCGATAATTGAAATACGAAACACAATTATCACGGTGTCATCCAACGAACGCTCTCAATTGACCGAAGAATATTTGGTAATCGGCAATAGCGCCCGTAGAATTTTCTTTCGATCGTCAACTTTATCAGAATTAAGGGGTTACACCTGGTTGCAATTTTTGAAAAAATCGATTTTTCGTTTTCGTCGGGTTCTTAAAATATAAGCTTTCAAAAATATTCTCTGAAAATTTCAAGTCGGTCCGTTGAGAATTGGAGGCGTTATGAGCGTTCACAGGTATATCCGCTCACCGCTTTACCGTTACAGGTAAAAACTTTAAACGCGTTTTTCTCGGAATGACTTTTTCAGAATCGGTGACCAAAATATCTCAAAAACAACTAAACCGATCTGCTTCAAATTTCACAGAGATTTTTTGGATATCGAAAGGCAGTCCCTAGTCGAAGGATTTTTTTTCAATGCATATTTTTTTTTATATCAAGGAAAATACAGTTTTATCACCGAAATTTCGACGATCACTTTCGATCGGCGACCATTTTTTCATAAATCATTATTTTATTGAATCCTTTGATTAAAGACTAGATAATACGGTGCAGAAACTAAATTCATTTGTTTTTTTTTTTATTTCCCGTGATTTGTTTCCGAGCAGGAGTGGTCACCGCGAAGGACCTTTTTTGCACAGCGGTCTGTGCAATTTACTGTATCTCCGTCATTTATAAATATTTCCCAATACATTTTTTTTCAAAGATACTTGAAATGATACCCTTTACTATGAAAAAAAGTTAAAAACCTGCACCCATTTCCCACAAAAAATCACGAAAACACCTCTTTTTTCCGGCGGCGAACTAGGTGTAACCCGTTAAGGGGTTAGGCCACACTAATGGGTATAAAATCATGTGCGAATTGAAAAAAAAAATTCGTATGAAAAAGTGATTCACTCATAACATTAATTACACATCTATTTAGTATGAATATCAGCTGTTAGAAAATATATATATATTTTTTTTTTCGGTGTACAAAATGGCCGACTACTAATATTTTCTTTTGTTATCTTTTTTAGGCGCTCCGCGGCGTGACTTTTAGCATCCACAATTTTTGACCTATAACAAAAAACAAAAATTCTCGTCAATCTACATCAGAATACCTAGAGAAGTACGCACGGAATTTAAAAAATATTGATTTATTCAAAAGTTGTAGGTATTTGAATTGAGTTGTAGGTATTTGAATGAATTTTCAGTGAAAAGTTTCGTATAAAACTGCTCATAAAATGAAAAGTTTTCGATTAAACAGAAATTCCGTACGTACTTCTCTGCGGAATGCCATTAGGAACATAACCTTTTTTGAAGTAAATCTCGTGAAAATTGTTGAAGTTATTTGTCACGCCAATTGGAAAAAAAACTGTTTCGAGAAAAACGCGTTTAAACTTTTAGGTACTCTGTGGCCGTGCCAGAGGTGGGCTTACGTTGTACGCTCAAAGTCGGTGAAAAAAATGTCTTGCTATAAAACGAATAGTAACTTATTCTTATGATGCTAAAGCACCGTTTTAGCGGAAAAAATTGATTTTTTGAAAATTCTACTGTGGCCTTACCCCTCAAACTAAACCCCCATTACTGAAAATTTGTTATTGATTCTGCAATTACATTATGATCGCGATCATTTGCAGAGGTTCTAGTGGTAATGTCATTGAGGAGCAGAACTGATCACATATATTTCTAATCTGTCATTTCGAACTTGTAGCTCTCCTAATGCCAAAGGGCCATCGAGCAGACCGATGGTTTACTTTCTAGAGAAAAAATTCTTTTTGTCCTTTCATTGACGAGCCCTTCGTTTTGTAACTTACGAGCATGTAACAAAAGTGTGTACACGAAGATTTCATCGCTCCATGTTCATCCTTTCTAGAACTTCACAAACAGTGTCGTCGGACCTTTGTGGCTGCGTTGATTATGTGGTGGAAGTTGATGTTCCCGATTTACAAACGCCAATATAATTTGAATAATCACTACGGGTTTCAAGTGGCCAACATTCCCAGACCTTTCTCAAGCACCTTATATATGGAAACAGCCTAATCATGCCGCGGATGCTAGTCGTGTGAATACACGATAATTTTGAATAGCTTTCCATTGTGACAATCCTCGCGCAAGAGGATACTACAAAACTTGGCAATCGGGTCGACTGAATTCCGAAATATTCGAAGTCGTTTCAAGTCTTCCTGTGTACCTCTGAGGCGGAGAATTCGCGCCATTTGACGGCGTATATGCTGACAAGCACACGGTTATGGCCTCTCGTCTCTCCGCCAGTATGTGGGAGCTGCTTTATTGCCCCGCAAAGGCAGTGAGGGAGAGAGCGAGAGAGAGAGAGAGAGGAAGGAGAGAATTTCCATGCCGATGCTTCGCTCGGACCTCGTCCTAGAATGCATGGATGTCGTACCACGTGATGTCTTCATCCCCTTGGTCTCCATCCTCTTGTTATCAAACTCTCATACCGCTCGGATTTTCAACGAGCTCTGTTATACGGGGGCCCTCTCGCCGGCTATTGTTTCCACCAGTTATGGTCAAAATCAGTTATAACCAAGTTAGACCACCTGAGCCGTATTGGTGTTCTCTATTCAATATTCTCAAAGCATCGTCAACGTTCCCTGTCCTATTAATCGTGTATGTCACTATCAAAGGGAACACTTCGGGTGCTGCAACCTTTGTGAAATTTAAGTTGCGGCAAAAATAGACCATCAATTTGTAGCTTTAGGTGCCTCTTAAAAAATATCTGCGACTTCCAACTAGAGTTTTGTGTTCGTAGTAAAGTGTTCTCAAGCTTGAATTGAGTTGTCGAGGTGCCAATGTTCACCCGAGACATGCCGCTAGCCGTCTTGGTGGTCGTCAATGTTTGATTGTTGAATTCTCCATGTCACTTTAGCTGCCTCATTCTCCTGCATGTAACGTCCCTCTCGCTCTTGCTCTCTCTCTCTCTCTCTCTCTCTCTCTCTCTCTCTCTCTCTCTCTCTCTCTCTCTCTCTCTCTCTCTCTCTCTCTCTCTCACACTCTCTCTCTCTGTGTGTATATATATACTTGGATCGCCTGTAGACATTTGGACATTTGGACGTGTCAGAAGTGCTGGTGTCCTGGACAACCTGGAGAAACCGGATATCGATAGTGCGGATTGCTCCCCTGGACCAAAGTCCTATAAATGTACCACTTTCCATTTACACGAAGGTCCGTTCCCTTTAGGTAGTTGCTGTTTATTGCGGCGAGCATCAGGAATCCACTTTGAACCAAGTTTTCCAGTCACCGGGGAGAAACGCAAAGGTACACATTGGGTCTTGTGTCCTTGGGCGGCCATCTGACACACTCGATAACACTCGTAAAGGCTCTGGCCGTCACGAGACTGCTGACAGACGATAGTGGCGAATCGTGTTCCCAAATCCGTCCAAACGTGGACGGAATTCGTCAACCATGAACGCAATACGATCCTCAGTCAAGCACTCCTAGCGAATCCTGCTCCTTATTCTCTGTATACAATTGAAGAATGAACAAGACACTTCTCGTCAGTCCCATTAGGCAATGCACTACATTGTGAAAAAATCCAATCGAATCAAAAAGATATATTGGGTGATCCAAATAAATGTACTGCTGCGGAGTGCCACCGATATATGAGGTTGTTACAATACTATAAAATATTGGAAAATGTGATTGATTCAAATAACATATTATTTTATTTGAAAAAGCTCTTCTGTTCTCTGAATATCTACCTTATCCTTCAAATAAAATTATATTCTATCGAAATCATTCTATATACAATCCGTAGATGTATGGATGAAATAATTGAGCGGTTGCTACAAAAATTTTTTATTTCGTACAAAAATATAATCAATATTATTAATTATTTCTTTACTACATCGAAACGAATGTGCCATGGGACGTAAGTTTTTTAATTTGTTTTAAATACTAAATGTAAAGTGAGCATTAGGATAATCATCCACGATAATAGTGGCGAAAATATCAGATATCCAATGGAATATCCATTGTGAGAATATCAGATATTCAACTGATAAGAACCGATAACACATTTATCTTAGCCACAGGCCAAGAAGCGATTCTCTACAGTTTTTCCGGCGTTTAAGTAGATTTTCGGTTTGCGCTACGCTTACGAGAAACGAGCGCGCGTGCGGCTTCTAGCGGTTACTCCGAGAACTACAGGTTTCCTCACACCTATAATTTTGGTGGCGCTCGGCCATGATTTGGTTGAATTTTTTTAACCAAATGCGCAAGAAACAAATTTGATTTTCGCATAATTTTTTATCCAATTCAGACATTTGCTTAATATTTTTCAATAAAAATAAAATATTAATATTTTAACGAATAATGTACTTGGAAATCAATATCGGATATGGTGAAAAAAAATAACATATTTACTCAATAGAAATTTTATCTGAATCAAACGAGCGAAATTCAATTTTTCCTGTATACTCGAATCAACAATATTCATGTTATGAATTGAAACGCTATTCTGTTCGTTGCAGAAAATGCATTCAAAACTATACGATTTGTTCGCGATAATTTTTTAGATAGTTTCAATAATATATTGTTCTCGGCTAACAATATATCTTTTGAATGAAAAAAACTTTGACTTTTATCATGTTATTAAAGTCAATAGCGTTTTGTTTGGACTAATAAATCCGATTATTTACACCAACAATTTTACAATTGAATCAACGAAATTTCATCCAATAACATCAATGATATTGGATCAATGATTTTTTATCTCAGTGTAGCAATCTCTGGACTCTTTCCTTACGCAATTGTCCTTCTACGGCTCAATCGATCTACGTAATTCATGATCGAATGATCAACGTATCGCAAAACCTTTTTATTCCGAATAGTCATGGACCTTCCAAGCGAATGTACTTCAAGTATGTGAATGATCAGCCCAATACTTGGTTAAACCATCCTTATATGTGTACGCGTTACCAGAGTGACCATCCACCCACATTCCTTGTTCGTAGAGTCTTTTTTAAAGGGATTAAGCGGCTTGGTTATAAATTAATTTCTGAGTTATTTCACTGACGGAGAGAATGGCACCCGAGGAATTTGATCCAATTCAAGCTGAGGCAATGAAAGATCCATGAAAACCCAAACTAATCTCTTCAAAGGCAGCAGTAGTCGAGCTAAACCGCATGTCCCAAAGTTCAGGTGGAAAGTAAATTTGCTGCACTCAATGGCGTTGGCGTAAACGCCAAATATAATGGCGTAAAACAAATGTTGAACAATGTCCGTTGTGCTCCTACAATATAAATATTGTAGGATCTCCAATTAGGATCCTAAAAAAACGTTTGTGAATGATTGTCGCAGCTTGTCGCTGCCAACAACTGGACACTTGAAACAAAAGAAGTCTTATGGCATTCCAATGATACGAACCTCAACATCTTTCTGGGCATATCGTCTAGGACAAATTTACTTACTATCAACAGAGATATAACCACCCCATTTAGCAAGGATTATCATAGACAAAAATAATTACGTATCTCTTATTGTTTTCTTTCAGACGCTGTCGCTGAGAATAGTGTGTACCGATGACGTATTGGACATGAATTGGTCGTCCAGATGGTCGCGGTTGCGGGTCCTGATTTTCATTTTTCTCAAATGCGGTGAGTCCAACAAAAACACCATCTATTCAACACGGTATGGTTCATTGTTAGCCAACGGGCGAAAAAAAAAGAAGAAAGGCATTGAAAAGACCTCCAAAATTGTTTCTCTAGGAAAATAACGAAACGGGTGATTCCTCCGTCCGATAATCGCCATAGTTGAAATTTTAAAGTTCAAACGATAAAATTTGAGGTTACGTGACAATTTAGGAGTGGAAAAGCGGCAAAAGTTTCTCTTCGTTTGAGTTCAGCAGGGTAGGTGGTTCGACGTTGGGGTATTCGTATTTCCTACGTTCACCAAAATGAACACGAAATCCCTGATGCACCGTGTGATGGTACACGAAACTAGACCGTCCCTTGATGCAGACCCTGGCCCCAAAGTGATCCGAGACTCAAACGTGGTCAGGAAACATAGGAAAGGGGACAGGGGAAATGGAGAAAAGAGAAAATGAGAGGTCCGGATGTATAGAGAAACAGGTTTGGAATGGATCGATGGACTTGAAGGTCTTGCATTGCAATCCAGAATAAATGGTTCTCTCTCTCACCCTGCCTTTTCCCTTTTTCGCCCCATTCTCTCTCTCTCTCTCTCTCTCTCTCTCTCTCTCTCTCTCTCTCTCTCTCTCTCTCTCTCTCTCTCTCTCTCTCTCTCTCTCTTCTCAAATTTTGCGGTCTGGACCAAGTCGTCCTCATTCGTCCGGACTACCAAACCACATCCATCCCCTTTCAAAGATACACGATCCTTTTCAACCAATTCATGGGCTTGGATCCTTTCTGAACAAATATTCCTCTGAACGACCGAACGTCATGCAGCAATAAAGTAAACGCTTCCAACTGCTTAAAAAATTTGTCGATATTTATTTCTGCGATTCGAAGAAACGTAACTCTCATATTACGGTTCAATTGGATACAAACTGAAAATTGTCTCATTCTATTTCTTGATATTCGATCGGATCCAATAAAGAAGCTCCGGGGAGATAAGAAATCAACCTTTTATCATCTTATCCATTTTCCCAACGTTCCTCCGTACATTCTTTCAGGCTTTTAGGATCCCATTCCTTTAACTTTTTACTTCAAACTTGTCACTTCACTACTACCGGCGCTTTGGAAATTCTGCAGAGCGATCATAGCCACTTGATACTTCAGTACTTGTGTTTTTTTTTACGTTTTATCAGCGTTTTATTTGATCATCGTTAATATTATCGGGGAATTGATTTTTAACTAAATACCTCGTCATCAATTTTGATGTTGAATTTATGGATTACGTCATCTTTTTGTACTTCTGCAAAATTTCGTATGGAGCAGAAAATATTCGTAGACACCACGGCGGCAATTCGGCAAAGTAATTCGGCTCGTTCGGACGTCTTGGAGTGATCCATTTTTCCCGAAGTATTTATCCTTCGCGTCGGGCGGAAACGGAGGGAGGAAAAATGAAAATAAATGACTGAATGTGACCACTCTCGATCACTATTTTTATTTACCAACGTCGGGTATACATACGCACACAAATAGACAAGGGTGAACGGGGAAAGCTCTCGGAGTGTCCCTCGTGAAAAAAATATTTATAAGCCACGCCTACGAGCTATATACCACCAAATCGATGTTACAGTCATTGCCAATGTTTTCTCTAACGCTAACACGCCGTCTCGCAGAACAACGACGAATCAGAGCTTTATAAACTTTTCTTGCTGGCTTACAGAAGAAGGAAAGCTGGAGAAAAAAAATGATAACGATGCATCATTGGAATGCAATTAAAATTAATTATTGTTTTTGGATCGTTCAATTTTTCGACAGCTTCAGTTTGTGAAAATAACTGATTTTTTTGTCTCTTTCTCATTGGAGATCTACAGCCTAAATCTGCAAACAAGATTTTGAATGATAGCCCGTAGTTACCACACAGGTGCAAATTTGCATCACCTAAAAATGTCTTGTTCGTGACTCTCTGTTAATCTTTTTTTATTCTCACGCAATTTCACGGAATAAGTTTTGTTTTTCGCATTCTAAACTATTACCATTGGATTGCTGGCAAATGTTTACTTCAAGTAACACTGGTTATCGAATACTTTTGGATTATTTATACAAAAGTAATAGTACTTTGAAAATGCAAGATCCCACATCGCACTAGTGCGGTTTGTATGTATCCTTAATCGAGGTGTGGTTACCACAGGATAATATACAGGGTGTCCTAGAAGTACTGTACGCCCTTCTAGCATCTGGTAGGGAAAAAAATTCTGAGACGAAAAGTCCTCATTCATTTTTTAATCAGACGCATAGCTAATTAATTATGAATGAAAATAAATAGCCAATCAGGTACGCCCTACAGCGGAAAGGCAGCGTAGAGGGGAGCGATAGGGGAATGCGTTCTGATTGCGTGCGCGTGAATATGTGTGCAGAGGGAAAATTCCAAAAGCATGTGTGCAAGTGTGTGTGTGAGATTGTATGTGTATGCGTGTGTGCAAGTGTGTGCGTGTGTGTGTGCAAGTGTGTGTGTGTGTGTGTATGTGCACTTGCACACATGATTTCGGAATTTTCCCTCCGCACACATTTTCAGGCGGACGCAATTACAACGCATTCCCCTATCCCTCCCCTCTACGCTGCCTTTCTGCTGTATCGCGCACCTGATTGGCTATTTATTTTAATTCATAATTAATTATCTGTGTCTGATCAAAAAATGACTGAGGACTTTTCGACTTAGAATTTTTTTTTCTACCAGATGCTAGAAGGGCGTACGTTACTTCTGGGACACCCTGTAGATGAAAAAATGCAATATTGGTGAATGGCCGATATATCGACACTGTAGGATTCGGTTAGATTGTAAAAGGGAAATATTACTATAACTAATTGCCTAATTGCTATAGCTAACAAAGGATATTATGCTAATAGTAGAATAAAAATATTCGAAGTAATTGCAACAAATAATATAGAAGGAATTGATAAATAAGTAGCTAAATGACTAAATAGACCGTGAATGGACGAAATGACCAGTAAATGGACGTGTAGTGTAGATGAACGCTGTAATAGATAACGATTTATTATTTATTTTAATTTAACGCTAGATTTGGAGATCACAGTGTTGCACGAAAATTATAAGGAGTACAACTTTGCAGTGACCGTTTTTTTCAAAAGTTTAAGGCTTTATTATAAAAAAGTGGCTACATATTTTTTAATCAAAGTACTGCCCGTCGCTAGCTACGACCTCGGCCCATCTTTCAGGTAGCATTCGAATTCCGCGTCGATAAAAGTCTTGGTCCTTGGAGGCAATCCAGGAATCGACCCAATTTTTGACTTCTTCGTAAGTACCGAAGTGCTGGTCAGCCAAATCGTGTGCCATTGACCGGAACAAGTGATAGTCGGAAGGGGCAATGTCTGGAGAGTACGGCGGGTGGGATAAAACCTCCCATTTCAGCGTTTCCAAGTACTTTTTCACGACATTTGCAACATGGGGTCGGGCATTGTCATGCTGCAGTATCACCTTGTCATGTCTTTCGTTGAATTGTGGCCGTTTCTCTTTGAGTGCCTCACTCAAGCGCATCAACTGACGTCGGTAGAGTTCCCCTGTGATGGTTTCGGATGGTTTGAGCAGCTCATAGTACACAACGCCCAGCTGTCAGCCTGTCTTCAAAAACTTTCTGCCTTCCGCCACCATGCTTGTTCTCGACCTCAAAATCTCCACTTTTGAAGAGTTGAAACCACCGCCGACACGTTTTCTCACTAATAGAATCCTCCCCGTAAGCATCTACAAGCAAACGGTGGGCCTCAGCCGCAGATTTCTTGATGTTGAAGGAGTAAATCATAACCTCCCGCAAATGCCGAGAATTCGGTTCGTAGGTTGCCATGTTTAAGTGCCTATAACTTTATAATGCATACACGTATCCGTTAGCTTTTTTAAATTGTTTACATTGGCAAAGCCTCTAGTTTAAAATGCCACTTTTTTATTGAGCTAGGGCCACTACTTCGGCCGCAGTGGCTCTCTAAGTAAAACGGTCACTGCAAAGTTGTACTCCTAATATAATATTCTTGTACATATGAGAATTTGTTAGTAGGATTGCGCAGAAATTACACAAGGCTTTTTTGTATCTTAGCATGACATTCTCAAAAGAAACTCCCAAAGTTTTATTCGACAGGAAATAGAAAATTGAATTTTGTCAAAATTTAAAAGAGGAGTGAAATTGGGCTTTGTCGAACTGGATGGCATGACCAGTCTCCATCCAATGTTCGGCCAGCGCTGATTGTGTAATATGGCCATATTTGATACACCGTTGGTGTTCTTTGATCCGTGTACTGATCTTCCTCCCGGTTTCCCCTATGTACACTTTGCCGCATGAGCAGGGTATTTTGTATACTCCTGGTGCACTCAATGGTGGTCTTTGGTCTTTTGCACTCGGAATCACTTGTGCTAGTTTCTTCTGAGGTTTGAAGATGACTCGCACGTTATGTTTTCCAAGGACCCTGCCTATGCGATCGGTTATGCCCTGAAGGTATGGAAGGGAAGTTGTTGCAGTTATTTGTCCTTCATTCTCTCCATCAGGTGCTGTAACCGTTTTCGGATCAGCTATTTTTCTTTTTAGATTTTTGATCGTTCTTTCGATGTTGCCTGGCTTGTAACCATTGTCTCCTAAAGCTTTTCGTAGGTGTTCTAGTTCAACCTCCAGGGAGTCTGGTTCGGAGATCGCTAGAGCTCTGTAGACCAGAGAGCTTATGACCGACTGTTTTTGGGAAGGGTGGTGATGGGACGTAGCGTGGAGGTATCTATCCGTATGCGTTGGCTTCCGGTAAACTTTATGGCCCAAAGTGCCATCGCTTTTCCGTTGAACCAGTACATCCAGAAAAGGGATTTGATTTTCCTGTTCTATCTCCATGGTGAATTGAATATTGGGGTGTTGGGAGTTGAGGAAAGTTAAGAAACGATTGAGGTTTTCTTTGCCGTGACTCCAAATGACGAAGGTGTCATCGACATATCGGAACCAGGTGGAGGGCTTGAGGGAAGCTTCTTGCAGAATTCTGTTCTCGAAGTTCTCCATAAAGATGTTGGCAATGATAGGGGAAATAGGGGAACCCATGGCTGCGCCTGAAGTTTGTTCATAAAACTGGGATTGAAATTGGAAGTATGTAGAGTTTAGGCAATGTTCTATGAGGGGCAGTAGGTTAGGGGCAACTTTTTTGGAATTTTTAACTATGCTTAGGGTTTCATTGGTTGGGACGTTTGTAAACAGGGATACAACATCGAAACTCACTAAAATATCTTCTGGTTGTACCTTGATAGACTGGATCTTGTTCACAAAATCCCGGGAGTTTTGGATATAGGAGTTGTTGAGACCTACGAGTTCCTGCAAAGGTTTGCAGAGAAAACGTGCCAAGTGATATGTAGGGCTGCCTATGTTGCTAACAATGGGCCTTAGTGGGATGTTGTTTTTGTGTATTTTTGGCAGACCGTAAAGCCTAGGCGGTAGGGATTCCTTGGGTGTAAGGGCTTTGGTTAGGTTTTCCGATAGACCAGCCTTCTTTAGAAGTGTTGTTGTTTTCTTTTCTACACTCGATGTGGGGTCACGTGATAATTGCTGAGGTAGCTGATCCGAAAACGGTTACAGCACCTGATGGAGAGAATGAAGGACAAATAACTGCAACAACTTCCCTTCCATACCTTCAGGGCATAACCGATCGCATAGGCAGGGTCCTTGGAAAACATAACGTGCGAGTCATCTTCAAACCTCAGAAGAAACTAGCACAAGTGATTCCGAGTGCAAAAGACCAAAGACCACCATTGAGTGCACCAGGAGTATACAAAATACCCTGCTCATGCGGCAAAGTGTACATAGGGGAAACCGGGAGGAAGATCAGTACACGGATCAAAGAACACCAACGGTGTATCAAATATGGCCATATTACACAATCAGCGCTGGCCGAACATTGGATGGAGACTGGTCATGCCATCCAGTTCGACAAAGCCCAAAGTCTGGCCCCATCAAACAGCTATTTTTCCAGGAAACACCGAGAAGGCTTGGAAATCCGAAAACATCCGGACAACCTAAACAGAGATGGAGGATATCACGTCAATCCTATTTGGCACACCGTCCTCCCGGTTTTTTAATTGACCAGCTGATCAATTAAAACATCTGATTGGCTGGTGCAGTGATCTGGAACGATGACTGCAACTATATAAGGAATACCTGAGACACGAGAGCTTCAGTATCGGAGCTCTCAGCCCTGATGATGCAGACTGTAACGTTTGCGAAACGTCGGCACAACGCTGATCCTCAACACGGCCTCCATCCGGAAGCCACAAACTCTTTTCATTACATAAAGAGCCGTGAAAGCCTTAAAACTAAAAGGAGTGAAATTGTTGCATGAGAACATTAAATGAAATGTACATTGTCATCTCTTAAGAGTAATTAATTTTGCAGTATCCAACAGATGAGCGAAGTTTTTTTACTCTGCTGTGAGGATTAACAGAACAGAGCCTATATGTCCATTCACTTAAGGCCATGTGCCACACGCCAGAAAATTTCGACGCGGCCTCTCATTACGTCGGTAGCGCAGATCTCGTAGTTTTTAGCTACGAGTCGCTACCGACGGACAGCGCAGCGATCGCGAATTCGGTCTCGATGCTTCGCACTGAGACGAAGAGTCGAAGCCAAATAGACGGCGATCGCTGAGCGCGCGCGTGTGTGTGTGTGTGTGTGTTTGCTACGCCGCGGCAACCGCGTGGAGAAAGAACGAATACATTCTCGCACGCCGTTCGGTCGTACGCAAGCACCTTACGTCTATGTGTGTATCACACAATTCATACAACTATGCGTAGCGACTATGGTACGCTTGTATTGGAAGCATGCGCTCGCTCGGCAGGAGAGCGGGGTGAAACTTTGTTGCATTTTACTTTGTATATGCAGCCATCGAATCGATTTTTTTTCGACGATGGCCACAACCAAAAGAGTCAGGCATTTTCCCATACTTATTTATATCATTTAAACAAATAAGCTCGAGCACAATTTGTAACATCGATGCCGCTTATCGTTAACGATATCGATCTCTGCCAAAATTTCGAGCGACCGAAATTGCTCGAAACTCACTCTACAAAAGAGTGGTAAAATTGTACAATGCTTATTATTTAAACAAATGCGTTCAGCATTTTTATTTCTGCCAGGGTTCATATTTGGCAGCATTTTTGCTGGTCAGCTTCTTGAACAATCAAGATCGCTAGCCTCGCTCTATGGAAGAGCGGTGAAATTTTGCGATCGCGCATTGTTTAAACAAATGCCCTCGAATCGATTTTTTTGTCGACGGCGGTCATCGGTGGAAATTTCTTTATGGTTGAACTTTCTAGCAAACGGGGTTTGCTAGAAACTCGTATGGTGGAAGGGTGCTAGCATTTTCCCATTCTTTTTTAATTAATTTAAACAAATAAGCTCAAAGACTATTTGGCATCTCGATGTCGCTCATCGTCGACAAATTCGATCTCTGCTAATATCTCGAGTCACGACCGAGATCGCTCGAGACTCACTCTACAAAAGAGTTGTAAAATTTTACAATGCTCTTTGTTTAAACAATTACGATCGGCATTTTTTTCTCTGCCATGGCTTATCTTCGGCAGGTTGTCTGCGGCCGACCAAATTCGCGAGCGAACGAGATCGACCGGGTCTCACTCTGCGAAAGAGTGGTAACATTTTATTATTACTAAATTATTTCTAATTATGCTAAAAAAAAATCGTTTAGCATTTTTTCTCTCTGCCGGAATTCATCTTCGGCAGGTTTCTCCAACGATCGAATTTTCTAGCAATGACGATCGGAGAAGTCTCGCTCTACAGAAGAGCGGTAAAATTTTACAATCGCAAATTGTTTAGAGGTCATCGGTGTAAAATTTTCGAAAAATCGTTTTGTTGGAAGCACTTTTCAAAAATCCTTGGAAACTTAAAAAATGTTACAATGCTCTTTGTTTAAACAATTGCGATCGGCATTTTTTTCTCTGCCACGGCTTATCTTCGGCAGGTTGTCTGCGGCCGACCAAATTCGCGAGCGAACGAGATCGACCGCGTCTCACTCTGCGAAAGAGTTGTAACATTTCATTATTACTAAATTATTTCTAATTATGCTAAAAAAAATCGTTTAGCATTTTTTCTCTCTGCCGGAATTCACTTCGGCAGGTTTCTCCAAAGATCGAATTTTCTAGCAATGACGATCGGAGAAGTCTCGCTCTACAGAAGAGCGGTAAAATTTTACAATCGCAAATTGTTTAGAGGTCATCGGTGTAAAATTTTCGAAAAATCGTTTTGTTGGAAGCACTTCAAAAAAAATCCTTGGAAACTTAAAAAATTTTACAATGCTGTTTGTTTAAACAATTGCGATCGGCATTTTTTCTCTGCCACGGCTTATCTTCGACAGGCTGTCTGCGGCCGACCAAATTCGCGAGCGAACGAGATCGACCGGGTCTCACTCCGCGAAAGAGTGGTAAAATTTTATTATTACTAAATTATTACTAATTACGCTAAAAAAAATCGTTTAGCATGTTTTCTCTCTGCCGGAATTCATCTTCGGCAGGTTTCTCCAAAGATCGAATTTTCTAGCAATGACGATCGGAGAAGTCTCGCTCTACAGAAGAGCGGTAAAATATTACTATCGCGAATTGTTTAGAGGTCATCGGTGTAAAATTTTTGAAAAATCGTTTTGTTGGAAGCACTTTAAAAAAATCCTTGGAAACTTAAAAAAATTTACAATGATCTTTGTTTAAACAATTGCGATCGGCATTTTTTTCTCTGCCGCGGCTTATCTTCGATAGGCTGTCTGCGGCCGACCAAATTCGCGAGCGAACGAGATCGACCGGGTCTCACTCCGCGAAAGAGTGGTAAAATTTTATTATTACTAAATTATTACTAATTACGCTAAAACAAATTCGTTTAGCATGTTTTCTCTCTGCCGGAATTCATCTTCGGCAGGTTTCTCCAAAGATCGAATTTTCTAGCAATGACGATCGGAAAAGTCTCGCTCTACAGAAGAGCGGTAAAATTTTACTATCGCGAATTGTTTAGAGGTCATCGGTGTAAAATTTTCGAAAAATCGTTTTGTTGGAAGCACTTTAAAAAAATCCTTGGAAACTTAAACAATTTTACAATGCTCTTTGTTTAAACAATTGCGATCGGCATTTTTTTCTCTGCCATGGCTTATCTTCGGCAGGTTGTCTGCGGCCGACCAAATTCGCGAGCGAATGAGATCGACCGGGTCTCACTCTGCGAAAGAGTGGTAAAATTTTATTATTACTAAATTATTACTAATTATGCAAAAAAAAATACGTTTTGCATATTTCCTCTGCCGGAATTCATCTTCGGCAGGTTTCTCCAAGGATCGAATTTTCTAGCAATGACGATCGGAGAAGTCTCCCTCTACAGAAGAGCCGTAAAATTTTACTATCGCGAATTGTTTAGAGGTCATCGGTGTAAAATTTTCACAAAATCGTTTTGTTTGAAACACTTTTAAGAAATCCTTGGAACCTTAAAAAATATGATGCATATTCCTTTGTAGCTGAAAAAAAAAACCATTATAAAGTGGTTTTGGACCTATTTTTTAAGGAAGTCTCCGCCGCTGAAAACCGTCTTTGGCGATGTCTCATGCCGGTAGGCGCAGTTCTCAACTCTTGTAAGCCTATTGTGGGAACGAAATGACCGACTAAAAATAGTTTTATTTTCGACCAATAGGTGGCATTAGGGGGCGTCCATTAATTACGTGAGGCGTTTAGGGGAGGGGGGGGGGGTCGAGCGAAATCTCACCCAATCTCACGTGGAGGAGAGGGGGGCTTCGGCAAATATCACGTACTTTTAGTAATTTTAGTAATTTTAGTAATCATATAATTTTTATCACGTAGGGAGAGTCTCCCTACTACTTTACATGGTGGAGTAAATGGTACTACAACCGCAGTTACTTCTACTACAATTTATTTTCCATGAACGTATGCATTTTGAAAAATTTCACGTGAGATTAGGGGAGGGGGGAGGGGGGTCGAGCAAAATCTCACGACATCTCACCAGGGGAAGAGGGGGGGAGGGGGGGTCGAAAATCGCCAAAATCACCTCACGTAATTAGTGGATGCCCCCTTAGATTACGGGAAAAAAAAACTTGTTCAGCTGTAGCGTCTTTGAAACCGTTGGCTTCAAACACGTTTTTTTTCGAAACCATGTTTTTGATATCGGGACGGAGCAAAACTCAAACAATGTTCGACCAATCGACTTGAAATTTTAACTGTAGTTTCTTAGATTGCTCTAACAGTCAAGGACGAGCGCTTTTTTTCGATTGACTGAAAATTGTCAAAAATATATCACTTTTTATACCCAACCCCAAAAAATTAAAGAAACAAAAAATTTCTTCACTTTTTAAAGTGTTTTTTGAAAGGCTGTATCAATGTTAAAAATAGTCGTATCAAGATGAAAAAGAAAAACATTATTAAGCTTCAAGTCTATAGTTTGAGATCTTTTGGCAAAATAATTTTGTGAGCTACGGTTATCGCGCAATCATAAGAGTAGCGAGAAAATTATTTTTCCAATTTTATTTTTCAAGGGATTTTTTACAGTCAAATCAATGCATAGGTCCGTTAGCTTGTTTATTCAGTTCCAATTTGGTTTTTTTGTGGTCTCTCTACGTCAACTTTTTGCTGAGATATCCGACTTGTAATAAAAAATGTTCCTTTTGTGTTTGATCAATGATATCACAGCAACCAATGATCGCACAGGAAATTATTGGGCAGCCTTAAGAAAGTTGAATCAACTTCGTACAAGACGCTTTCGTTGATTTTTGAGAAAAAAAAAATTATTTTTCACCATTAACAATAGTTTGAAAAATAGGACAAAAAATGACCTTTTATGGTTTTTTAGTAAATCTACTACTCCATTACAAATATTGGTAGAAAGACTAATGTCACCACGTTTATTTTTCAGCTTAATGTACCCCCAATAGCCGTGTAAATTTTCAAATTGATCCACCGACCCGTTTTTCCGGACCGATCGATCAAATTTTTACAAAAGAATTAAAGGATCAAGTGTTCCTAAACATCGTGTAATCATGATCAAAATGAAAACACCCATTTTTTCGACTATTTTTAGAACTTTGCAGTAATTGCTTGTTAAATTTAAGAAAAAAAATTGAAAAATTAAAAAAAAATTCTAATCTGTTTAAATTTGTAACATTTTTCAGGAAACAATGGTGACTCGTTGTTGCCACGCTTCGGCTTTGGCGCACCATAATTTCACTCATCTTTAATTGCATTGATTAAAAGTTGATACCCCTAAGCGGTATTCACTAGTCGATCTGAGAACTTGTATGCCATTAAATCAATATTTTCTGCGAAGGTTATTAGGGATACAAAAAACACTTTTTTTCAAAAATGATCTCTCGTTTAGAAGGAAAAACCAATGAACAATTTTTTTCAAAAACTAATCTTTTTTTGGTCAATTTTTTCTACGTTTTGGTAAACAAAATTAATCTAATGTTTTTGTAAACTCTCATTTTTTTTCAATTTTTTATCATGCCTAGTTTTGAAAAAAAGATTTTTTTCCATAACCCTAATAACCTTCGTAGAAAATATTGAGAATTAATTGCATAAATGTTCTCAGATCGACTATTAAATACAGCTTGGGAGTATCAATTTTAATTGATGCAATTAAAGACGAGTGAAATTAAAGAGCGCAAAGGGCGAATCGTGTAAAAAATGAGTCAGTATTGTTTCCTGAAATATTTTACAAATTAAAAAAAAATGTCCATCTCTCGATTTTTTTTCTTATATTTAACAAGCAACTAGTGCCAAGTTGTGAAAAAAGTCGAAGAAAATTAGTATTTTTATTTTGATGATGATTACAAGATGTTTAGGAATAATACACTTGTTCCTTTAATTGTTTTGTAACACTTCGATTGACTTTTGATGGAAAACGGTTCGATGAATCAATTTGCAGACTAACAGGGGTATTGGGGGTCACATTAGTCTTTGCATCAATATTTGTAACGTAGTGGTAGATTTACTGAAAATCCAGAAAAAGTCATTTTTTGTCCTTTACCAAATAACGGTTAAGGGTGAAAAAAATCACAAAAACCAACGGGAGGGGCTGGCAAGAAATTCATTCGACTTTTCAAAGCTGCCCTCTAATTCCCGTTGCGATAATTGGTTGCTGAGATATCGATAATCAAAGACAAAAGGATCTTTTTTCATTCGAAGTCGGATATCTCAGCAAAAAAATTGACGTAGAGAGATAACCAAATTAAAGCTGTATAAACAAGCTAACTGACCTATACATTGAGTTAACTGAAACAAAATTCCTTAGTCCGATGACCCCTGAAAAAAAAAACAAATTTAGAATTTTTTCTCCCGGTATTTCTTATGATTGCGCGATAGCCGTAGATCACAATTTTTTGCCGAAAGAACTCGAAACTATGATCTTGAAGCTTCAAAAGGCTTTTTTCATCTCGATGCGACAATTTTTCACATAGACACAGCGCATAAATCAAACCAATCAAACAGACCTAAACAAACCCTAAAAAATGAAGAAATTTTGTTCCTGCAATTTTTGGAGTCGTATATAAAAAATTATGGTTAAAAAAACGAACTTTTTTTTAACTCGTCTCTTTTCTTTAATTATTTTAAAGTTTCCCCTCATTTAACTGCTAAAACTAACGTAATAAACGAAAATATTTTACTCTTAGTTCCACGATTAAATTGACGATAGTTTACTGCGTTCCATGGAGAGGGTATGAGGTTGAAGTTTGCAACGTTGGAACGCAATAAAAATTAAAATTTGTTAAGTCCTTTTTTATATTTCGGCAACCTTTGCTTACAATAATCCTCCAACCATTTTTCAAGATTGTTGAAAAAAATCGTCACCGTGTACTCCCATCTAAGGGGTCACACCACTGTAGAATTTTAAAAAAATTGTTTTTTTTTTACTTGACTTAAACGATGCTTTGAACCAACTATAATAAGGGGAAAGAGTTTGGTACCTGTAAAACAAGATCCGCAGGCCCGTATGGGTCTGCGGTGGCAGTGGCTGGCCCGTGTGCGAGACATCGACCGTTTTTCTCGAAACACAATTTTCAAAACGGCACGCAGCATAGCTCCAACAATTTTCATCATTTTCACTCTCAATTTTGGGTACATGTTTAAAATAACATTCCGAAGAGAAATAAGTACGGGCTTTTGTATGAGTTAGTTATAACATTAGTTATTACCGAATGATTGTCCTTTTTTTCTGTCGAAAATTAAGTTTTTAGTTTAATGCTTGCCAATTACACAAAAATTAATATTTTCACAATTCTCTACGTATTTCTCTAGCTATACTCGTGTAAATTAATAGATTTTTTAAAATTTTATTCTAAAATCAAATTTGCGTCAGCTATACTGCGTGCCGCAGAGCGTCTCAAATTCAACATGCCTCGCCAGAATGGCTCCAGCGTCACCTTTTGGCATAATTTTTTAATGTAAATTTCATTTTGTTCACTTGAAAGATATGGCTAATAACATCCTTGAATATTAATATTCTCTTATTCCTCCTTCTACAAAAAAAACTCTACTCTTATGGTAAAACGAGCGTGCGCTCTTGATTTCTATCGATTTTGTTCAAATTTAAACCAGACATTGTTCATATTATTATGCAAGTTTGAGTGAAATTTCAGAACAGTTGACTATTTAGATTGGGAGATAATGGATTTTTGAATTGCAACTTTTAACACTGCAGGGTCTGCATAGGCCGAAAGTCAGGTCACATAATTCGGCGTACCATTCTATTGTGTTTATGGATTTTGAAAAAAAAAAAATATGATTATATAACAAACTAGTTAGGGAACGAGTGGAAAAGTTTGAATTGTCTTCACTATTCAGTTTTTCTAAAGACGTTCAGTAACGACAGAATAACTCTCGGTAAAAAACATTTATCCCCTATAATAAGAAGACATTATGCAACACCGCAGAACAGCATTGTTCAATATTTCGATAAAAAAGATAATTATTGTGTTCCTAAAGTTAAACACGTTTAACGTGAAGAAAAAGATTTGCGTTCTAAACATTAATATTTCATATTGTTTATGTTATTGCATTGTGTCTTCTCATAGAGGACAAATATTTTTCATGGAAAATTACTCTTTCTAAATTTCAATACAGACCCTAGAGTGTTAAAAGTTACAATTTAAAAATCCATTATCTCCGAATCTAAATAGTCGACTGACCTGCCATTTCACTGAAACATGCATAATGATACGAATAATGTCTGGTTAAAATTTGAACAAAATCTATAAAAATCGAGAGTGCACGCTTGTTCTACCTTAACGCGTTCAACCATTGACCATTCAATTCTGTTGCCCTGGAGGTTTGGACCCGTCGACTCTGAGTATGAGATGATGGTAGCCGTAAACATTGAGATGCAAGAAGGACGTTGCGTCCTCGCCCTTTGTTTTGAAACGTACATACGTAAGCGAAAGACCTTGCATAGATTGGTGGTGCCATCCATGGTGAGATATTGTTTCTGAGCGAAGCCGAAGGGTTCAACAAGTTCCTTGAGGTCAGCCTCGCTGGTGCTCTCGCAGAGATTGGAGACAGCGGTGATATCCGGGCGGATACTGGGACTGTATACTGTGGCCGCAACAATTGATGCGGTTTCTCATCCTCGGCAGTACGTACTTGCTGCCTTGGATAAATCCAATGGTCCATCTAGATGGTAAATCGATGCTACATTAGTTCTGTTTTCTACATGATAGCCCAGGTACCGTACCTACCATGTGTATGCGTACGTTATCGGTACCAGTTTAGTATGGTGAGGATACGGAACCGGTATATTTTACTATTGCACAGTGTACCAGTACTATGCTAGTAACACATACATTTGCGTGTAGTGGTGTACTACCGTACAGGTTCACCGAGGGTCTTCTATCTTTGTACATCATACCAATAGTACTCTCGGTCATCAGGGTGAAGCTATCGAGGAATCGCCAAAGGTCCACAAATAATCCGTGTTTGAGACGTGACAGTTTTGCGTTCGTAGGCAAAGGGTGTTGAACTTTCGTGCATAATTTTGGTCGCACACTGATCAGGAAATCGAGGATTTCGAGGGGTAATGGAAATGGCTACGGATCATCGAAAAATATGCTATCTGCGATTTTTTCACGAATAAATACCGAGGTATTTCTGCGAAGAGCAAATAAGCTTGAGTTTTTTGCACCGGAGCCGTTGGCTGTTTGACACATCGGCGAGCGAGAAAACAATGCGAGGGAAGATCGTGGCAAATTGCAAAGAACGTAAATTGAGGTTATAGCACGTACGTACCTTGACTTCCGGTGTTTTCTCCTTCGACTTCTCGCTGTCACTGTGTTTCTCGATCTTCTTCATGTAATCGGCCGCGGCGGTTTTCTCGTAGATTATTTCTTTGTCGTCGGTGGTGTGCCGGCGTCTTGATGCGTTCTTCACAGCAAAAAAAACTCACCAAAACGCGACGAAAACAAACTTCACTCGATCACACACACTATTTACATTCTATCACACACATCGTATGAAATATATTTCGAACGAATGTTCGAGGTTATGGCCGGAGGTTATGGCTCCGGCTTTCGACCTGTCAAAAAATAAATTGTTCCGGGAGGAGGCGAGCGCGGTCGGTAAACACAGGACGAAGCGAGCTGCGCGCCGCCAGTGAGAAAACGGATGCACTGAACGCTCGCTCCGGTACCTGATATTTTGAGCTTTGTTGGTACATTTTTGCTAAATTGATGTAAAAATTTCAAAATGCTTTTTCTCCGCCATTTGTTCATGAAAACAGGTGAAACGAAGCTCAAAATGTGTGCTCTTTCACTGTCGAGAGCATGATTCGCGCCAAATTAACGAAAATGCGATGCAATGGTTAATAATTCACAGTTTTTCGCATGGTAACCACAAACTGCAAATTTTTTTTCGAAATTTTGGAAAATTTCGCGAATCATGCTCTCGGAGCAAGCGCCCTGCATGCACACAACAAATTTCATTCCAATTGGTTGATCCGTTCGGGAGAAATCCCATTTCAAAATTTCGATGCGGTCGGTGGCATGTGGCACATGGCCTTAAAAGAGGTTAGAATATAACACCAGTGAAAAAAAATGTTTAATTTTAACCTATTATTACGAAGTTATTTAAAAATTTTGCAAAATCTCTACCATTGATACTATCTTAAATAATGAAAGTAATACTCAGTAATAATAGCCTCAAAACTTATAAAAACTATTTCGCCTTACTACTTTACGCAGCTGTATCGTAACGTTGCGCGGTGTGCATGTACCACAAACTAGAAAAATTCCTTGTGACGTCAAAATTCGATATTAAACTGAGAAATTGGTTTTAACGACACTTGTTTTTTTTTTTGCAAATATCTAGTGATTCGAGTTTTTATCATTTTTTTACATAATTTAGACATTTAGACAATTTTAAACATAAATCAGCTTTTGCACATTTAGTGGTCCCCGTCCATTCACTGGTCGGTTTACCCTACTTTTTTGAAGAACTTTTTCTCTCAAGAGGATAGGCCACCGTAATGGGTATAAAATCATGTGCGAATTAAACAATTTTTTTTCGTATGAAAAAGTGACTCACTCAGAAAATTAATTACACATCTATTTAGTATGAATATCAAACTGATAGAAAATATATACATATATATATATATTTCGATGTACAAAATGGCCGACTACTTATATTTTCTTTTGTTATCTTTTTTTTAGGCGCTCCGCGGCGTGACATTTGGTATCCACAATTTTCGACCTAGAACAAAAACAAAAATTCTCGTCAATCTACATTAGAATACCTAGAGAAGTACGTAGGGAATTTAAAAAATATAGTTTTATTCAAAAGTTGTGAGTATTTGAACTTGAATTTGAATTGAACTTGAATTTTCAGTGAAAAATTTCGTATAAAACTGCTCATAAAATGAAAAGTTTTCGATTAATCAGAAATTCCGTACTTACTTCTCTGCGAAATGCAATTAGGAACATTACTTTTAAATTTAAAGTAAATCGAGTGAAAATTGTTGAAGTTATTTGTCACGCCAATTGGAAAAAAGCTGTTTCAAGAAAAACGCGTATAAAGTTTTAGGTACTCTATGGCCGTGCCAGAGGTGGGCTTACGTTATACGTTCAAAGTCGGTGAAAAAAAATGTTCCTGCTATAAATCGAATAGTAACTTATCCTTGTGATGATCAAGCACCGTTTTAGCGAAAAAAGAAAAATCGATTTTTTGAAAATTCTACTGTGGCCTTATCCCTTAAGGAATCATCACAGTGTGACCGCCCGAAAAATAGCCGATTTTCGCAATTTTTTAAAGATGGATAGGATATGCTGATCAGTCTATTTTTTTTTACAAATTGAAGCACCTATAAAGAATACAAAATGATTTTTAAACATTTATTTATTTATTGTTTAACATTGTTTTTATTTGCGGAAAATTGTGTGAAAAAAATGGGTTCCCATGATGGCAAGGATTGCGGCCGCAAATTTTATCTGAAACAATAATTTAAAAATGATTATTAATCTGTAGAAAAGCCACTATGTTCCTATGAAGGTTTTTTAAGTGAAATTTGAAAAAATGGCGGCGTTTTGAACAAAAAGTATCAAATTTAGCCTTTTTTCGGCAGTTTTTCGTAAAAAAATAGGAAGATTTCAAAAAAAGCATCCATAGCAACATAAGGAATGACGTGAAGAATGTTCTGTTAAAATTTTAAACGGATAGATGGAAAACTCTTCCTTGGAGAGTGGCCACCGTTTTGAAAAACACCATTCCGAGAAAAACGCGTTTAAGGCGTTACCCCCACTTGTAGCGCAAAAAAGGCCTCTTTCGTGAAATTTTTCAAAGAAAACTACAAAACTTTTTTAATCGATCAATATACCATCTTAAAGAACACATCTTGAAGAACTTTCAGTAATTTTTTTATTGAAAAATATTACATTGTTTAGTGGCAAATGGCCGTCAATGAAATAATGTTTTTATATACACGGTTTGCGGTGACCAACATTGCGGCGAAGTGGATCATCTGAAAAAAAAGCGGATGGATTTAGTCAAATATAAGTATAAACTAGTCTTTAATCGAAGGATTTTAAAAAATATTCATTTTTCACAAAATGGCGGACAGTCAAAGTTAATGGTTCGATTTTAACGAAAAAACGGCCGTTTTTTGGCTATAAAACGACCATTTTTTTCGAAAAAAAATCGAACGATTAAAGACTACATTTTTATGTATTAAATAAGCCTGCAAAATTTCAAGAAGATCGGTTCATTAGTGTTCGAGTAATCTTGGTCACCGTCTTCAGAAATTCCATTTTGAGAAAAACGCGTTTAAAGTTTCAATTTCAGTTTACACGAAGAAAATATTTTTTTTTGTAAACTTACATAGAGTCATCTATTCCAGGCCCATACAGAAGTATGGGCCCGGATACTTATACTTCAAAAAAATGCAATAAAAAAAATCGATTTTTTCAAAATCGCAAGTGGGGGTAACCGCTTGAAGTTCTAAGAAAGGCTGTTAAGAGTGGCTTAACTCTTTCTAAGGAAGGTTGTAGCGACCGAAATAATTCGAATTGCGATCTAAAAATTGGACAGAACGTTTATAACCGTGTAAGTATACTATCGGATAATGCAACAAAGATCGATTTTTTGCTAATTTTACACTGTTCATTACAGTTACAGTACACTTCATTATAGACGAAAATAAGTAAATTGTTAAATATTCGCGTTCCTAAAAGGTATACCTTAAGGAATCATTCCTTAAGGTATTCGAACCCGAATACTTAACAATTTACTTATTTTCGTCTATAATGAAGTAAAGATACATTCCAGTATACTGATAAAATGTCAAGCTAAGTTCCCAAACTTTAAACGAAAAATAACGACTACAAATCGTCTCATTTATACGGCGCCTGATACAAAACTGCTCACGCGTGTGAAAAAAATTAAGATTCCGTAACGACAATAAAAACAGGGGTCACTGAATGTGTAAAGGAAATATTAATGATAAAACTTAGAAAAATGTGACTAGCAGAAGAATTTCCATAGCCGCGACTTTTCAGACAAAACGTAAAAATGTCTAAATCCACTAAATTTGCCCGGCATTTCTCATTCCAGTTTATCTTTGGGTATAATAATGAATTGTGACTTATTTTTACTAAGCGCTACTGTAATTTACCAATGATCTAGAAGGGCCCTCTTTATGCCCCCACGAAATACGGCCCTCCGCGGAAGGAATACTTTGATCGACGAAATCATTTTTATGATGCTTCGTCGGACATTTGAGTCTTATATGAACGCGACTTCCTGCAGAAAACGTCAAATCCCTCGAGAACTGCACAATTTTCCGTCCTATCCTTGATGGCTCTCTCTCTCTCTCTCTCTCTCTCTTTCTCTCTCTCTCTCTCTCTCTCTCTCTCTCTCTCTCTCTCTCTCTCTCTCTCTCTCTCTCTCTCTCTCTCTCTCTCTCTCTCTCTCTCTCTCTTTCTCTCCCTCTCTTTTGTGTCCTTTTCGCGTAATTCTACCACAATTTTCGATTTTCTTTCTTTGCCATCTCATCTTCGCCCCAAGAGAACGTGCTCGTTCCTCACTTGTGTGGGAAAATTTCTGTAACCTCAATCGCGCTTCGGTATGAAAGCTGCCCGACACTGGCGCCCCACACATTAATCTATACTTTTTCGCCACGATCTAACAAACACAGCTATAGCTCCGGCTCGTTGCCACAAAAATATCTTGCAGCCTCGGTCCTTGAGTCCTGTTGTGAAAAATATTTTTCGCCGGTGGCTTTAATCTCTAGAGTCATTAAGTTTTTCATCAAACGAGTTTTTTTTTCTTTCAGTCTTCGCTGCACGAATATGCAGGCTCTTTCGTATTCTTGTAATCCATATTTCTTAATACGTCAATGACACTCGACGAAACTTATACGAGCAAAATTTTCTTCGAGTTGAATAAAAATTCTGCTTTTTTTCTTAAGAGGTTAGGCCACTTTAGAGTCCGAAAAATAGGCTTTTTGGGGATTGTTTTTCTTTGGAAAAACTGGAAGATAAATCGAGATTACAAAAAAGGGTGTTTATCATACATATCAGTGACTGTATACAATAATTTTTTTGAAGCGATTAATTTCAAAATAGCGGCTGTGCAGCGTTTTTGCAATGACATCTCCGTTTTCCAGGGTCCACGGCCGGACAAACAGCTCCTGTAATTTTTCAATTATAATGACCAAATTATTTTTTTTTCGATTATATATAATAACTGCTATAGAAGTACGTAGGATTTTTTCGATTTATTGATTTTTTGCCAAATGGCGCACTTCTAAAGTGGAAAATGAAAATTTTGCCTAAAAAATCAAATAATCTAAAGTCAGATACTTGTTAATAACAAATGAACTATGCAATATAAAAAAAATCCTACGTACTTCTATAGACAATGTATTTGTCAAGATATATTCAACATTTCAAGTGAATCGGTTGAAAATTGTCTGAGTTATGTTTCCGGTCAACTTAAAAAATGCAGTTTCGAGATGAACGCTGCACAGCCGTCATTTTGAAATTAATCGCTTTAAAAAAATTATTGTATGCAGTCACTGATATGTATGATAAACACCCTTTTTGTAATCTCGATTTATTTTGTAGTTTTTCTGAAAAAAAAAAATCCCCAAAAAGCCTTTTTTCGGCCTTTAGAGTGGCCTAAGGCCTTAATATTTCTGATACTGATCGATGCACCAATGATTTTTTTTTAGCAAATATAATTAATTCGAGTGAAAAGAATCGTTAATTTTTTTTAGAGAATCGTTATGATCAATTTCTACAACGATTAGGTTTTTGAAAAAGTATTATGTGTAATTTTATTTATCAAACTCGTTATTTATCACACTAATTTTTTTGTGTAAAAGTATTTAATTAAAATCGATTTACAACCGACGTCCGGGAAGCACCTTACGAAAAAGTCTTTTGCGGTGAGCAATGCCCTGAGCAATGCCCCAATGACCAGGTTATCTAATATGAAAAAATCAAACAGATTTCGTTAGTATATCAGTTTATCCTATGATCAAACGAAGGAATTTCCGAAATGGAAAATAAAAAAAAGGCGCGTGTTCAAAGCTAGATATTGAAAGCAAGTGTCTTGATTTTTACGAAAAAATTGGCATTTTTCGTTCATCAAATCGAAAGTATACATTGGCGAAAAATGCTTCGATCAAATACTATATTTTTACATCTAGAAAAAGCCCCAAAAATCTCACAAAGATCGATGCAGTGATATTTGTGATTGTGATTTTTCTCATCGACTTTGAAAACGTACTTTCGAGAAAAAAGCGTTTAAAAGTTCAGACGACGCTCCGAGCGTGCCGACGGGCATCACCATAGCCCACAAATCTGTCAATTTCGATCCGTTCACCTCGAAATTTACAGGGAAGATTTATCAGACATAGTGTCAAAGTAAATTAATGTTGAAAAAAGTGATTTTTTCACTTTTACAACTAGGCATAACCCCTTAAATGGCATTGCAACGTTGATGGTTGGAATGCAATAAAAATTAATTTTCAGTACCGCCGAAATTTTGATCGGCAGTTTTGGAAAATCACTCAAACAATTTTGACAATTTAGGTTGAGGTCTCCTCACCATAACCCAAGTTCATTAAAGACAAAAATTAATTTAAATAAACAAAAAATAAGGAAATACAGGAAAATGAAATTTCATCGCATCAGTATGATGCAATCTTCAATACTATCTCCCACACATCGAGGCAACTTCTTGCACTTTCAATTACTATATTATTTCCCTTCACCGCTAGAATTCTCACTTTTTCCTCCGCTCGTTATTGCTTCCATTCGCGATTTTCTTCAATACGTTTCCTCGACTCTGAATGCAGACCGTATCGTGGGAGCAAGAAACGCTGTGCTGTACGAAAGAAATGTGCACGCAACAACCTGAGTACAATGAGAAAAAACTTTTAATGGCTGGTGTAAGTTCGCGAGTCCTTTGTGCGAGACAAAATGTGACGTCAACTCTTTTCCGGTCAAATCGTATATACTTTTATATATCTATACACCCACGACGGGAGCTTTACCGATAAAAAGCGAAACCGCAAAAGAAATAACTATGGATGAGAAAATGGAAAATAACGCGGTCGACTTTTATTTTCTGTTTTTCACCTTTTCGTTCTGCTCCTTCTTGTCAAGCTCGATGCACGCTGAATTAGCACACCCTGCTCGTGTCGTGAACTTCGACCACTGCTCGACCCCACTGCGCGCGTTGTGCCTCGCGAATTCTTTCCTTTCCTTCTTTTATTCTCTCATCCAAGTATCAACGTATACTCTCGTTAACACACTTTTTCGCGTGCCTCGAGGTTCTTGAGGAAGAAAAAAATGAAGTCAACAGCTTTGCGATCGATAGACAACGGGGTGAATGCAAGGAGTCTTTCCTTCTCTTTGTCTCCTTGTCCTTAATGCGGTCGAGGCAGTTTTATTTTACAGATATTTTTCTTAGCAGTATTGTTGGCTAGCGCGCTGTTTTTGAGGTGTGTTTTCGGATGCAATAATTAAAAAAACAATTAATACATATTTTGATTGATTTTTCAACAATACATACAAATAAAAAAAATATTATCATGTACTTTTGTACGTTTTATTATAACGATGCGTGAAATGCCCCTAATTGACGACCAGTGTTGTGGACATTGCATGAATTGGGGGAAAAAACCAAACATATTCTTAAACTGTATGAGGGTTGTGATGTTTAGTTCTAGATGCAGTGAAAAAAAAACAAAATTTACAAAATTGCGGCAAGCTAAACGTTGATTATCAATTTTTTCTATTTTCTGACAGTGCTACGGGTTATATGTTTATTAGAAAAAAGATCTCGTCTTCATTCTGCTACCAACTTTGAAAAACAGTCGACTGAAAGTGTATGCCAAATCTGAGCACAATCGGCCAATTGGTTATCGAGATATCGCGGTCACCTATTTAAAAAGCATAGTTTGGAGAGAAAAACGTGTTTAAGGCGTTAGTAACGGGTATAAAATTACGTACGAATTTAACAATTTTTTTTTGTATGAAAAAGTGATTCACTCATAAAATTGATTACACATCTATTGAGTATGAATATTAAGCTGTTAGAAATTTTTTTTTTCGATGTACACAATGGCCGACTACTAATATTTTCTTTTGTTACCTTTTTTTAGGAGCTCCGCGGCGTGACATTTAGCATCCACAATTTTTTACCTAGAACAGAAAACAAAAATTCTCGTCAATCTACATTAGAATACCTAGAGAAATACGTACGGAATTAAAGAAATATTGTTTTATTCAAAAGTTGTAGGTATTTGAACTTAAGAAATGAATTTTCAGTGAAAAATTTCGTTATAACTGCTCATAAACTGCTCATAAATGAAGATTTTTCGATTAATCAGAAATTCCGTACGTTTTTCTCTGCGAAATGCAACTAGGAACATAACTTTTAAATTTGAAGTAAATCGAGTGAAAATTGTTGAAGTTATTTGTGACGCCAATTGGAAAAAGCTGTTTTGATAAGTTTCGAGTAGTCGGCCATTTTGTACATCGAAAAAAAAAAAATATTTTCTAACAGCTTGATATTCATACTAAATAGATGTGTAATTAATTTTATGAGTGAATCACTTTTTCATACGAAAGAAAATTGTTAAATTCGCACATGATTTTATACCCGTTACTGTGGCCTAACGCCTTAAAGTTTCTGCGTCTCACCCCCCCCCCCCCCCCCCCCCCCGAGCGTGCTACTTTCAATTCCTACAACTCGGCCAACTTTGTGAGTATCATCAAATGGTTCTCACAGACGTATTCAGAGAGGTGTATAGAATAATAAAATAAAATTGAAAACCACTTTAAACAAATTTCTGAACAAAAATACTGCCTCAAAACAAATACCAATAGTATACGAAAAATAAAACAAACGGCACGAGAGCTTTCCTTACGCTTGCACAATTTCGACTAATCTTTTTTAGACGTCGTGAATGGGAGGATCAGATTTACGTTTTGGATGTCACATGTCAAACGAAGTTATAGCTAAAAAGAAAGTAATTTTCAGTTCCCTCCATCGAATCGGATCACCGTGAACAATAATAAGAAAGGAAGCTCCACGAAACTCGTCGTCAGCTCAACGATAAAAGCTGGAAAACAAAGTTTTCATTGAATCAACGATTCCTGCCTCCACTACTTAGCCATCTTCCAGTTTTAGAAACTCTTTCTTCTGCCCTTCTATCCTTCTATCCTTTCGCAATCCGGATTGACATCTCGATACCTAAAGGTGAATGGGGGCTACGAAAACAAACGAAGAACAAAAAAAAATACTCCTCTCGTCGAGTGTCCGAAGAAAGTGCATTGTAGCGAAGGGCTCTCCGCGAAAAAGGATAAAGCTGAAAGACGAAGAAAAAAAAATGGTGTCGAATTCAAAGACGAGTGGATGCGACGTAAAGAGGTTGGTGGTGCAAGGGAGCCATAGGCGGGGAAAGGCACCAGAGGGAAAGGGCCGAGAAGAAGATAAGGGTCCTCGTTTTATATTGAGCACATGCTCCACTCGACACACTGTTCCCTCGTACGACCGTGACTTCCTTCTTTCATTCTCTCCGAAAGCCCTCGGTCGAAAAAAAAAGAGAAGCACCCCTTAATAGATTCGCACACGAGAAAATCCCGAAACGAAAAGCATAGCGATAGTATAACGTACGGAGTGATATCTTTTTTCTCCCTTTCTTTAAACCTTTCATTCCACGGTAGACGTATTCAATGCTCGATGTGACCATATTACGTACCGCGGTTTTTTCGACTCGGGGGTAATTTCCGCCTCGCACAGCCTGCATGAAATCTGGGAATTTTCTGCTGGCTTTTCCTCGTTCCTTTTTAAAAATTATTTGCACCTTTTCCCGCCGGAATATACGGTTCGGGATGGTGGTATATACCTTCAGCAAGTTTCAGGCTCACTATTCATTCTGGTAGAAACGAGGGAAAAAGCACGCCATGTACGAGCAAAAGGGGCCTTTGCCCCGGCCCTGGCTGCTCCTGTACTTATTCATCTATATATCGGACACGTACAGGGTAGCTTGAATGAAAATGACAAAACTTTTTTGGAATACCACTTGCATCTATATATACCTGCATATTCCAATATACCTTCGTCAGCCCTTTTCGGCTTTGCGACCCTATCCCTTTTCACTCGTTACCCCACACTTGTCGCTCCGCTATTTCCAGCTCCCGACTAACTCTTCCAGAGTGATGCCCTCAGCCACCTTTTTCTATCGCACTGCTGTATGCAATTTGCGGGAGGGCATCGGGAAACTCAACCTGTACGGATACAGGTGGCTATGCTTTACTGCGTGTTTAGTTGCAAAAACTGTGTCAGATAATGATTGAAGCTAACCAAACTGCTGTACATCGAGTATTCACTGAACAGCCTCCTTATGAATCCTAAAATGCATCGCCTGTCATTGTCCTTTTGAAAGGAAAATCGCTGTTTTGACTTCTTGAATCCAAAAATCCGTTTCCCTTTGATGGATTCACATGCAACCGAGTGCGGGAAAATTCTGGGAGCATTTATTTTCACGTTCGGGACAAAAGTTCAGGAAAAATGCTATATAATCTAATTGTTTTTTACCAAAATTCGTTCAAGTTGGTAGACTGACAGAAGTTCCAAAAAATGATGATATTGAAGTTTGCATCGTTAGAATGCCACGAAAATCAATTCTTTTTAATTATCGAATGTTTTTGAGCTGCGAAAATCACTAGAAGGATTTTACGTATTTTTATTAGACATTTACGATCTCGATTTGCAAAAAAGAAGGCTTTGGATAAGCATAAAAATAAAGAAATAAAAAATGAATTGGAAATCCTTGCATTCTAACGATGCAAACTTCAATGCCATCGAAAATTCGAGATATCGTTTAAGTATCGCATTCTTACCCAACCGGGTTAATTTTAGCTTGAAGAACGGATTTACAGACACGCTCTATAATTCTATAATAATTTTAAGATTGTACTAATTAATAAAATAAGATTATTAGTTTTATATAAATAAGATGCGAATATACTAAACTAATATATATGTTACTTTGAAACCCGTTTTCGGTTTAAACGCGTTTTACCTAGTAAAAACCTGTTCTAACTGAACTAACAGAAAATTTGGGTTTATCTTGGTATGTTTGGGTTTGTTTGGGTCTCTGAACATAAATTCTAGTTTTCGCTAGGAAAAACTACTTGTAACAAATGCGTCCAGTCAGAACGGGTTGTTACTAAGTAAAACGCGTTTACAGTGAGGAGCAAAAGTGAACACACATATGGCATTTTAGCCAAAATAAATTTTATATTTGATATTTCAATTGGAATAAAAAAGACACGGAGTATACAGTATACGGTACAATTTTATAGCTCTTAACAAAATGGAACAACCCATGAAATTGACAACTGGTCCGACATTGGCCCAGTACTGCACCAACTCTTCTGTATGGTTGGCCATTCCCTGGCATAAATGTCGATCCATTAATGGACAATTGTCGAAATGATATCCTGAGGCCAAAACTGGCTACCGATATCGTACCGACATTGGACTCAAAACCGGCTCGACACTAGTGCAAAGGTTGGCCCACGTTACAGCCAATATCATACCAGCATTGGTGCCGACGCTCGTACCAAGGTCGGCCCAAGTTTCAGCCAATATTGTGCCAGCGCTGGTATTAAAAAAGACCCGACGCTTGTCCCAACGTTGGCCGAAGTTCTAGCAAATATCGTACCAAAGTTGGTCCGGTCCGTTATCAATAATAGTTCGATAATGTTCCGAGTTTCGACCATTATTATATTATGTCACTATGTTATATATATATTTGGTAGTACACAGTAATAAAAAGAATACTTTTTCCGAATTACATAAATATTATAATTCATTATTATTGAATTCAGGTACAAATTAGATCATTTATAACTTAAGCTGGTAAATGTTGGTACGAGAGAATATTGAGTATGGGTGATAACAGTAAGACGATAGTACGATACTTAAAATTGTTTCGCAAGTAAAATATTGACGAAAAATAAAAACCAGACAAACTTATATGTGGATACACGAGAGATCGGATGTGAATTACGCATTGTTATTCCCATCAATGATGGTTCTTTTGGCGCGTCTGTTTTCGCGTGACACTTTCGCAAACACGCGGTCAAGCGAACTGAGCGATTGAGGTTAGGACGATAAACTCCACACGCCTGTCGCACATGCGGTTGCGAACACTTCAATACGATTGGCTGAGAAGCCAGGTTTAAAGATACGCGGGAGACTCAAACCACAAGGGAGAAAAAATAGTTAAGTATCGAACGAAAAGCCAACAATGGACTAACCGTTCCTTCACCTACACTGATACAACACTGAATGGCGACTCGCGAGCAGTGCATGGCCACATTAACGGGGAATGTTACTGGCCCATGGTCGGTTCGAGTTATCCACGCCAATGGTCGATTCTGCATTGTCAATCGACACTGTCCCGACATTGGCATATTGCTGTATCCCGGTCTTGGAAATGAACGTAGGGGAATTGATGGTTGACAGTACTGGTCCATGATTGCCTTCAGTATTTTAGCCCAACAGTCGGCTCTCAGGTGGTAGCCGATACCGGTCCGACATTGATATAGTACTTGGATGCCGGGATTAGATATGACCGTAGGGCAATTAATGGCGAACAGTACTGGCCCATGGTCGGTTCCAGTAGTCTACCCCAGCAGTCGGCTCTCGGTCCTCAACCGGAACCGTCCCAACATCGGCGTTATGCTGGATGCCGGGCTTCGAAAAGAGGAACGGTTGAGAAATGGCAGAACCATTGATTCAACGTTGTGCCAACACTGGTTGCCCACAGTCGGTTAGCCTGTACTGGACTAGACATCGGCCGTATTGTTTGTGTTAGCAATTTTTTCATAGGAATCTTGACATCTCTATTTTTGTGATGAACACGAATGTTTCTCATGTAATCCGTTTTTGCTCCGCATTAAGATGCCTGTGCTTCGGGACTGTAAAAACAGAGTTTGCGAAGAGATAATATGGATGTCTTTGACGAGAAGTACCCTGCTAGACAGTTTGGTGTTGTCCGTACTTTGAGACGACTCAATACTCTATCGTGAAGCCACTGCCTAGAGATGTAAAGAATAACATTATTTTCAAATTAAAAAGTGGTTAAACAACGAGAAATGTCGCTCAAATATTTGTCTTCATTCAGTCAGTAGTGTAGAAACTACGGAAACGATACTGCAGCGATGTTCCAACTTCTGTCGGAGGTCGTCCTAAGTTATTATCGTGTCGAGATGAGAGAAGACTAACGCACTACATTACTCCTGAAGCTGCAACAACGGCATCAACGGCTGCGAAATTATTGGAGAGTGAAGTTGACAAGAAGATTAGAAAGCGGACTGCTAGAAGAGCATTGAAAGAAGCTAATTTCGAGTCGAGTGAGAAGAAGAAGAAACCTGCCAGAAATGTATACCTTGGAATACGGAACAATGGAAAAACGTTGTATGACAGTGGAGTGGGCAGTTCAGCGTCCAGACTTACATCCAATAACAAATGTCTGGGCATATTTGAGAATGAAGCTTGGATGTGCATATAATACGCCACCAACTACAACAAATGATTTCTGGGAAAGAGTGCAAAAACAGTGCTACTCGATTACACCGGAATACTGCGAAAGAATACTCACAAGTATGCTCAAACGTTATCGAAGTACTATTCAAGCTAAGAAAAAATCGATTTGTTTATTCTGACTGATCTGAAGTGCAAAACCGATTACATGAGAAACATTCGTATTCATATAAAAAATAGAGATATAAAATGAATCTTCATTTGATATTTCAATTGGAATGAAAAAGAAACGGAGTACGTAGTATGAAGTACAATCTCATAGCTCTTCATACTACGTATTCCGTTTCTTTTTTATACCAATTGAGATATCAAATGAAGATTCATTTTTGTTAAAATACTATGTGTGTTCACTTTTGCTCTTTACTGTAAGCTGAAAACAAATTTCAACTGTAAAATTTAAATATATATATATATATAGAAGTATCAAGTATCAACTTGAGTACTACAGAACAAAGTTCATGCAGTGATTAAGACCGCTCGCCTCAGGAGCTGTCTCGAACCCTCTCAACAGACCTTTTCCATCTTCACGTTGGCTTTTTTCCCTTTTTTGGCGACCCAGTCGCCGCTTCGAGTTCGTTAGGATCGTTTTTCACCCTCCAGACACTTTCACGGGTTCACAGATGAGCCCTTACTCAGTAATGCCTTCGTAAAGTAGGCTGTGTTTGTTCCTCTGTACAGTATGTCTGTACACTCGACGAATAAATATTTAGCGAAGTTTATCAATCGAACACAAAGACTCTACAGGCCCTTCGGGTATTTGGATTATCGTTGGCGTATTTATGGAAAGTTGATAAGTAAAAAAACTGCTTTGGGTACATTTTCATTTACACCATTCTCATCTATGCAAAATAACTTAAATAATAATTCAATTATTGCTTGTCGACGTACGTGCATGGCTCTCGCGTATGGGGAGGATATTTACCAAATTATGGTTTCGGGATGGCAAGGTTTCGCGATTCCCTTACATGGTTGGCTCGGCACTTGACTCCTGGGGTCTCTCAGCAATCCAATCTCCCCTAAGGTCTTATAGGGATTCACACGAAGGTTCAGCGTCATACTCTACCTACTTTGACATACTCAATTGAGTGTTCGGAAAGAAAAAATTCTTCTTATTATTACGTCCCACAAATTTGCATTGCCTCCACGGTTTGTGCCATTGTACTATTAGAACAGCACTAAAACTAGGGACATTTATACGTACTAGTAAAATTGTAATCAGGGAGTTTGAAAGTTTCGCGAATAACTATGAAAACCACGCGAGGGTTCAGTGACAGCAGAGGTTGAGGTGAACGACGAAAGCCAGCTGTGCCGCCCTCGTTAATTCCCGTGCAATTTCATAAATTTGGCTTTATAATGAGTCACGTAGAAGAGTTATCGTTGGATGTAACATTAGTACGCTAAATGGTTGAAATCGTTTCGTAAAATTTTCACGGGCATTTCGCTCCGTTAATGGGAATTAATATTCGAGCGATACGTCCAGGAAATATCGAATTTGTGTCCACAGAAGTTTTCTTTCACACTCTTCAGGAAGCGAAGTTTTATAAAAATATGTGAACGACTGGTTTTTTTTATAATGTTGGATTTCGGATCGTTGGCATGCGACTAAAATGCCGTTTTAAGCGACCCTATTTTTTCAGCTAATTCCATCTGCGAAAATCAATAATCGATAATTACAAAAATAGAGGTATGAAAAAATCATTTTCGTCCCATTTCGAGAATACAAAGTTTAACCCCACTTTTTGGACGTCCATCATCGCTCTCGGCTATATTTTCATACTTCTTGACTCTATTTCGATTCTTCTTCAAAGGGAAACGTTGAGAATGGAAATAGAACAGTATTTGGAAGATTCTCACGTTTTTAATTATGAATACAATTTTTTCAGAAACTGAATAAGCGAAGAGCGTCCCTGATATACTGAGAGAAAAGCTCATGGTATTTACAAAAAACGTCCATGGTAAAATAAGTAAAATATAAAAATAGTAAAATAGTAGAGCCCATAGTAAAATTCCCAGTTTATTGACACCGCAATCATAATGTGGCTAATACAACTATAGACGAAAAGTATATCTAAACATGCAATTTGGGTGACGTGTTTGACTATCTATTATCCCCGAAATAATTATTAACTATTGCAAGAGGCTTGACAATATAGATATGGTTGAATTTAGAGCTATCACGAAATCGACACGAAAATACTAATGTTGTATACTGTACGTTAGGTTATGTTCAGTCGAACTTCTACTACTCTATTGAAGTTCGTACAATTAATATGGTTAACATTAACGTTTGTTTGGGTTTGTTTGATGAAAGAACTAACGAAAAGAGACTGTTCGAAAAAAATTATGGTAATGTTTACTCACAGCGAAGACGTAAATCACTTGCAGTTGGAGCAACCACGGCTTAGTAGTTTTTAGAACTACGCTTGTCTCACAAACTGTTACGTATTATGTTGCATTACAACAATAGGATATCAGTTCAACACTTCTTGTAGTTCACCTTTTGTTTTTGTAGGACCCACGTTGCCATGCATATAGCAGGCCGTATCATATAATACAAATCACTATTACACGGAAAAAAAGAAATAGTACAAAATACAGGGGCTACACAGTTCGCATTGGACTCGAGCGATTGCACAGCGATATTACCTGAAACACAGTGCTCAAAATACAGTGTGCTCAAAGTAAATTATTACAGTTTCTATACTGTCCTCTTTGGACTCGAACCGCTCTACTGTATCTTTTACTGGAACACACAGTCCAAAATACAGTGTAGTCAAAAGTAAATTTTGACAGTTCAACACTGTAATATAAATTTAACAGAACTTGTAATTTGACAGTTGGTTAATCTGTATTATGTACAATGAATGCGGCAGTTATATCGACAGAGTTTATGTAGGTGTTTTAACAGTGAAGTCCTCTGTTCTAGAAACCGGTTAGCAACAGATATAGTTTCAGTTTTGAACCGTTGCTTTTTACAGTGTGAACACGGGAAACGTTCTTATTTTAATACTGTAATTCAAACTTGATGAACCCCGTAGTTTAATAGTGCCACAAATCGTATATTATACAAAATTAGGGGTAAAAATAACATTAGATAGCGCTGAAAGAACTGCCAGTCCTTTGTGTACTGGTCGCGCTACGCTCGAGACAAGCCCTAACCAGTGAATACCGTTCAACAACGTCACACTGTAAATTTGATCATAAAAATAAATTTAAAAAAATTCGGCAAAATCTTCGCTTACAATGTATATTGTAAGCAATGTAATACTTTGCTTACAATACACACACACACACACACACACACGCGCGCGCGCGCGCGCGCACGCACGCACGCACACACACACACACATCAAGAATATACTGAAGTGAATGAGACACACAAAAAAGTTTATCCATAAAAGAAGTTTGAGAAAACTGTGTAGAAAATATTAAAAAATCAGTCACATACACAGGAACGTACCTTTTTGTAAATAATTCTCTTTTTTATAATTTCTTGAATTATGTCGCACAAATTTCAACATTCGCATCCTATCGACCACGCACTACTAACTGGCAATCCTTTGTGTCCTGGCTACGTGCCTCACCCCACGCGCGAGACAAGTCCTAATTAGACAAGAACGTACCTTTTTTTAAAATTCTCTCTTTCTTTATAATTTCTTGAATTCTGTCGCACACGTTTCGATGTCCGCGTCCTATCAACCGCGCACTACTAACTGGCAATCCTTTGTGTCCTGGCCTCGTGCCTCATGTGCGTACAGCATAAAAAACAGTGATCGCATTTAAATTTTACAGTTCAATATTTTTACTGAAATCACTGATGTATTCACAATATCAAACTGCAAATAAACCAGTCTAACTGTAGAAATCTCAGAGTGCACAGATAACGTCATGAACTGTCGAAAGAAGAGTAAAACTACCGTGCCACACTGTGAAATTTAATGAATCACTCTGTACTCAATACAGTGTACACTGCGACCCTTGCAGTTTGCGTACAGTATAAAAAGCAGTGATCTCATGTAAATTTTACAGTTGAATATATTTACTGAAATCACTGATTTATTCACAATACCAAACTGTAAATAAATCAGTGTAACTGTAAACATCTCAGAGTGCACAGATTACGTCACGAACCGTCGAAAGAAGAGTAAAACTACCGTGCCACACTGTACAATTTAATGAATCACTCTGTACTCAATACAGTGTACACTGTAACCCTTGCAGTTTGCGTACAGTATAAAAATCAGTGATCTCATGTAAATTTTACAGTTGAATATTTTTACTGAAGACACTGATGTATTCACAATACCGAACTGTAAATAAGCCAGTGTAACTGTAAAAATCTCAGTGTGTACAGGAAAATTCGTCATTTTTGTAGGACAGGTTTTACATTACTTTGTTTTACTGTAAAATGAAATATGGCACCCTGTTTTTCATGGGGTTTATACTGTGATTTTCGCTGTTTCTTTTTTTCCGTGTATATGGTACAAAACTATTGCGATGCGCCAAAATTCCATGAATTATATTATAAAAAGAAGATCGTTGCAAAATTTCACCTAAATCAAAGGTAATAGCTATTCGGAAGTGCAGTCGGAATTACTTTTGTCTCTTATGGCATATCTGCGATCAAGATGTCACAAGCACGCGATAGCGCAGTGGCAGCGTTCGTAATACAGACAGGAAGGCAGGTAGATAGGTTCGATTCCATGTGTAGGCGAATTATTTTTTTCGGAATATATGATTAAGGGGTTACCCCCACTTGCGATTTTGAAAAAAACGATTTTTTTATTGCATTTTTTTGAAGTATAAGTATCCGGGCCCATACTTCTGTATGGGCCCGGAATAGATGACTCTATGTAAGTTCACAAAAAAAAATATTTTCTTCGTGTAAACTGAAATTGAAACTTTAAACGCGTTTTTCTCAAAATGGCATTTCTGAAGTCGGTGACCAAGATTACTCGAACACTAATGAACCGATCTTCTTGAAATTTTGCAGGCTTATTTAATACATAAAAATGTAGTCTTTAATCGCTCGATTTTTTTTTCGAAAAAAATGGCCGTTTTATAGCCAAAAAACGGCCGTTTTTTTTCGTTAAAATCGAATTATTAACTTTGACTGTCCGCCATTTTGTGAAAAATGAATATTTTTTAAAATCCTTCGATTAAAGACTAGTTTATACTTATATTTGACTAAATTCATCCGCATTTTTTTTTCAGATGATCCACTTCCCCGCTAGTTGGTCACCGCAAACCGTGTATATAAAAACATTATTTCATTGACGGCCATTTGCCACTAAACAATGTAATATTTTTCAATAAAAAAATTACTGAAAGTTCTTCAAGATGTGTTCTTTAAGATGGTATATTGATCGATTAAAAAAGTTTTGTAGTTTTCTTTAAAAAATTCATGAAAAAGGCCTTTTTTTGCGCTACAAGTGGGGGTAACGCCTTAAGGGGTTAGGCCACAGTAACGGGTATAAAATCAGGTGCGAACTTAACAATTTTTTTCGTATGAAAAAGTGATTCACTCATAAAATTAATTACACATCTATTTAGTATGAATATCAAGCTGTTAGAAAAAAATATATATATTTTTTTCGATATACAAAATGGCCGACTACTCGAAACTTCTCTAAACAGTTTTTTTCCAATTGGCGTGACAAATAACTTCAACAATTTTCACTCGATTTACTTCAACTTTGAAAGTTATGTTCCTAATTGCATTTCGCAGAGAAGTACGTACGGAATTTCTGATTAATCGAAACCTTTTCATTTTATGAGCAGTTTATGAGCAGTTATAACGAAATAATGAGTCAGAGATGTGTGCGGCCGTGTGGATGACAAGTCGATCGTGTGGATTCGGCTTCGGTCCGGCCAATGAAGGTTATTCCAAAGTCAATGGAACTAGAGGATGTTTTTTCTTTACGTTTCGGCCCTCGGTTCGGGTCCTCTTCAGAGGTTAGTTTATTCTGTATACATTGTGATACACATTTTTTTTAAATAAAATTATTACAATAATGTTTGACAAAATATAATTATGAGTGTTTTTGGTCATGGTTCAGTTATATACGTTTTATGTCGTTTAGTATAACAATTCTGTTAGTTGTGTTTTGGTTATAATTATGTTAATGTGGTCGGAAATTTTTTTTCGGCTATTGAGTTATCTATTCTTATGTAAAAGTGTTTGAAATGTGTGAAATGTGAGAGAGAGGGTTATTCTATTATGAAACAATAAAGAGATGGAATGTGTGATATAACTAACTTCGATGTTGTTGATATTTTGAGTTTTTGCAGATGTTAGGAATGTTGTTTTGTAGAAACATTATTTATGGATGTAAATAATATTTGGTGAGAAAATACTCAATCGATAAGGTATTCTCGTTTATCGGCGATTTACATAAAAATAAATAACTCAATAGACAAAAAAAATTTTCATACCACATTAACATAATTATAACCAAAACACAACTAACAGAATTGTTATACTAAACGACATAAAACGTATATAACTGAACCATGACCAAAAACACTCATGATTATATTTTGTTAAACATTTTTGTAATAATTTTATAAAAAAAAATGTGTATCACAATGTATACAGAATAAACTGACTTCTGAAGTGGACCCGAACCGAGAGCCGAAACGTAAAGAAAAAACATCCTCTAGTTCCATTGACTTCGGAATAACCTTCATTGGCCGGACCGAAACCGAATCCACACGATCAACGTGTTAAAACGAAATTTTTCACTGAAAATTCATTTTTTAAGTTCAAATACCTACATCTTTTGAATAAAAAATACTTTTCTTACATTCCGTCCGTACTTCTCTAGGTATTCTAATGTAGATTGACGAGAATTTTTGTTTTTTGTTCTAGGTAAAAAATTGTGGATGCTAAATGTCACGCCGCGGAGCGTCTAAAAAAACATAACAAAAGAAAATATTAGTAGTAATTAATTTTATGAGTGAATCACTTTTTCATACGAAAAAAAAATTGTTAAATTCGCACATGATTTTATACCCGTTACTGTGGCCTAAGGCCTTAACACAGCGTAAATATAATTCACGCACGATGAATTATAGTTTGGATTTAAATTTATTTTTCGAAGAGTTTTTTTCATATCACAATTTTGTGTAATTTGACGATTAATCTGACATTTGAAAATATACAGTCGCTATATCAAACTTCCTGTATATGAACAATAATGAGAAAGAAAGATAGGCGTATAAATATGCTTATTTTTCTCGTCTTTTTTCCCATCTATATCTTCCTTTCTCTCCCTCTCTCTACGCTCTTCGCGCTCGCCTGGAGGAGTTACGGACAGCTCTGCCCAGACAGTTTTCAGCTCACAACTTTGATTTGTTCGTAAACCCCGCCGGTTAGTTGGAAGAGCGTTCAGGTGTGGTGTTAAGCCTCAAATGAAGAGCTTTCGAGTACGAGATATGTATATGGGTCACAGAGTTAGACACCCCTGAAGGGCCAGACGAGCCCTTAGCGGTACCCACGGATACTGGAAGTCCCATGGACTCGCCAGGCAAGTTCTCTGCTATGCCCTGGAGATTGATCCGTGTTGCGTTAGCCATACGCGAGAATACGTTGGTGATTAAATCTTCCACCCGTTGAATTAAGCCTGGGGATAATCGAAATTCTTGACGTGCGAGGAGAAAGAGAGAGAGAGAGAGAGAGAGAGAGAGAGAGAGAGGCAGAGAGAGGAGAGAAGGCATTCACGAGCTCATGTTACTTCACATTAAATTCCTTCATTAGTTCCTCCGGCAGCGATTCGAGGGATCGCCGTTCAAAGATACGACAAAAAAATTCATCTCCTGTTGCCAGCAAACAAAAACGTATCAAAATACAGTCTTAATATTTTTTTATAACTGACAACTTGCAAAATTTGAAAGAGAATTCGTTTTTTCCTGATTTCATTCAGAGATACAATAGAAATAATAAAGCGATGGAATTTTTGGAAAAATTATACCGCAAAAAAAAAATTTCGTGATTTTTTTTTTTGGAATCACGTGTGCAAGTTTTCCAATTCTTTATTTCGACATTAAGGGAATATTTTTGGGAATTTTTCGTATGGTTCCTATAAAAGATATTGGTGTAAATCTCTTTGGGCTTGATGAAAAAACTCTATAAATGTGTGATTTTTTAAAAATTAATTTGACATCATTTATCTATCCCTAGCAGCATCCGCATAGCCCCTCGAAAAAAGCGATGTCAGCTTCGTTGATGTTATTTCTGAGTAGATTTATTTGAAACACAAAATCCAAGCAGATTTAAGTTCAGTATGGTTGTGGCTACTGTCTGAACTAGAATTATTAATTTTTGTGCAAAAAAAAACAAAATGGCGGCTGTTGCAAAAAGTTAAAAAAAAATAAGACTTGTTTGAGTGATATTTCGGTTTGAAAAAGTACTTAAAATCGAAATTTTCGAATAATTCTAGTTCCAGCAGTAGCCGTACATGTGACGAATATGTATGAGGAGTGCAAATAAGTCTCCGCCGTTAGGCAAAAAATGGCCCCACTAGGAGGTTATGGTTGAAATTGTCAGATGTAAAACGTCATATCATAAGGATGGACGTCTGGCAAGACCATAACCTTGAAATATTAGCGATTTTGCATCAGCATCACAATTTTTTTCGTGCGAAAATGTCGAGTTTCGAGCCGAATAAATGTAATTTGCGGGAACTTTATAACTCTTCTTCACTTTTTTAATTTGAAGAAATCTGCAGCTGAGGCGCATCGCTTGTAAAAGCATATAGCAAGACTTCTGTAAGTGAGAGAAGTTGTTGTGAGTGGTATTAAAAGTTTTAAAACGGTGAGTTTGACGTCGAAGACAAAGAACGTAACGGAAGGCGAAACGAAGACGCGGAATTGGAAGCATTATTGGAGGGAGACTCCGGCCAATCGCAATAGTTCCCGAAAATGACGCTTATTCGGCTCAAAACTTGACATTTTTGCACGAAAACATTATGTGATGCTGATACAAAATCGCTAATATTTCATGGTTATGGTCTTGCCAGATGTCCAACCTTACGGTATGACGTTTCACATCGGACAATTTCATCCATAACCTCCTGGTGGAGCCATCTTTTGTCAAATGGCGGAAACTTATTTGTACTCCCAATAGTTAAAATTTCGTGTGGATCGCTTCAGTAATTCGGGAGAAAAAATCAATGAAGCAAGAAAAAAGTGGTTTTGAGAAAAACGCGTTGAAAGTTCGCGCACGCGCAAGAGCCCGCCGGAGAGCGCTTAAATAAACTCCAAAAACAACACTTAGACCGCTCCGATCTTTATGAAATTTCTACACAATATTTTTTTTTCAGTTATCTATTTTCGAAATCCATTTTTTTTAATCGATTTTTTCAAGTTGATAAAGTGGAATGATCCCTTAAAGAGTATGGTTTTGAGTATCTTACTATTGTTGTTTGTTTACAATGGTTTGTGCAGACCGCTGTTTGAAAAACGTCCTTCGCGGTGACCACTGTTGCTCGGAAATTGAAAAATCAAAAGCGTTTAGTTTTTGCATAACATTATTTAGCGCTTGGACAAAGGATCTAATGAAGTAAAGATTTTTCAAAAAATGACCGCAGTCCAAAGTAAATGTATCGATTTTCAGTGAAAAACCGGTCTATTTTGGTTGATAAAAAAAAACTATGCATCGAAAGAAAATTCCTTTCTTCAAGCACTGATTTTTGATATGTGAGAAACGCTTCTAAAATATAAATTTGATCAGTGCAGTAATTTTTGAGATATCGTGGTCTACCTATGAACGCCCATAACACTCTCAACTTTGAACGGATCGGCTTGAAATTTTCAGAGACTATTTTTGAAATGTTAAACTTTGAGAGTCCGTAGAAAACCAAAAATTGATATTGTCAAAAATTTGAACTAGGTGTAACCCCTCAAACAATTGATTTTTTCAAAAATGGCATGGTTGCATTATTTAAAGTTGGACAACCCTGTGGTGGGTCCTTCAGCATCTAGAAATAATGCAGTATAAGGTGAAAAAACTCAAGGACATACAATAAAAAATTGATAATATTTATATTTACAGTTTCAAGGTACGTTTAATTTACTCGTCGATTTGATTAATTTCGACATTGCAACGACCCAGAGCGAGGAAACTCGCGTCCAATATTTGTTTACTATTTTCAAACAATTATCGCAACAAACAAAAAGGCTTAGCAGTCCGGAGTTCGGGCAGCCCGCCCTCGGAAACTCGCAATAAATAAATCAAATACGTCCCGGCAATCGATTGATACGACTTCTTATTTGCCTCGGGTTACGCGGGTACCCGCTCATTTCTGCATTGTGTACTCCTCTTTGTGATTTAAATAGATACACACAAAGATACACATTTTTTACGAGATGCAAATCATATGTCAAATATCAACTGCACAGCGCTTATAATAAACTTAACACGTTGGCAGACACGAAGTGAATTACTTCATTTACACCCTTTCATACACCACCATAGAATGACGTGAAAAACATTGGACTTCAATATACAATGACAAATCATTAATCGTTCTTGATCACTATCGTATGCATTCGCGATTATTAGAACTCAGATACGGAGAGTAACGGGCATGAGTAAAAGTTTTCAATCGCAATAATAATGACAAGCAATAATCTATAAATAATTACGAGGAGTGCTCGAAAAAGCAATGATTACAAGAAACATTTGAAAAATGTTTTTTGTTCGGCAGACTAAAAATCTGGCAATTGCTTTCGCACACGAATCATTTGTGCGTTTTCACTTTCCGATAGGTAAGGGAGACTATAGCCCAAAAAAAAGGTAAACTTAAGGGGCTATATCAGTGTGACACTTTCAAAAAATCGATTTCTTTTTTGCCTTTTTCGACAGTTTATACTTTCAAGAATATCCTGTGAAAATTTCAAGGCCGTATCTCTAATAATTTTATCTTGCAAAAATCGATAGTTAAATCTTTAAATGCGTTTTTCTCGAAATGAGATTTTTCAAATTTTCTGACATTGTAACTTAAAGAGCAATTATCCGATTGAATTCAAATTTGAACTGAGTTCTCTTGGATATATTTACTCTACAATGACGTAGGATATTTTTGATTGGATGAAAATTGACGATTTGGCTTTGAAAAAAACGACCTTTTTATAGGCAAGAAAACAGACTTTTTTATAATGGCGCCATTTTGTTAGATTTTGATATTTTTCGAAAATCCTAAGTCATTGTACAGGAAATACCTTCCAGCTCAACGACATTTTTTCCTTCTTCGGTATCAGCTACTCAATCGGCCGGAATCATGTCAGCAGTGCAGGAACTTTTTTGGCGCCTTCGAAGGTAGCACATAAGTCGCTTGGATCTCAATATTTTTCTATGAAAAGATTATGTAATATAGGTAAAATATAGCCAAATATGTTCTTAATTTTCCGAAACATTTAATTGAGTACTTTTCTTCCAAAAAATTCCCGAAAATCACCCAAATTTTCAGCGTTAACACTGGTATAGCCCCTTAAACAATTTTCTACGGATACCCAGTTGATAGAATGGAAATTCCGTTTAGTGGCTTTTTTCCATATATCTTCGAGTATTTTTACAAGTTTTAGTAAATATTCAGAAGTGGGGCTCCTGCTAGAATCAGGCTAATTTTTGTATAAATAGTTTAATATGTTTAACAAACATCATCCTTATCATTATTGTAACGGAGCATGATGTTTTCGCCACAATAATGTTATGAATATTTATATTCCACGTAACCCCACAATTACACGCACCCATTCGAGGAGCTCCCCGCCCACCCCAGTGTACGATTTTATGATCATAGCCCAAATGTAGCCCAAAATTAGTCAATCCAAGCAGGGATCCACGTCCAAGTTTTTAAATAATTGTTTTGAAGAAAAAAATGTCGTGCGCCGTCCTAATATTACTTCGTATCATCTGCTATGATCAGTAAAAGAAATAAGAAAAAAATTAGCCTGATTCTAGCAGGCGCCCGACTTCCGAATATTTACCCAAGTTTTTTCACAAGATTTGGTGATTCTGGATGAAACCGATCACCTTTGTCTGATAGTGTCCTGCGGTCGATATGAGTTCGTCAATTTTTTACCTGGACCGAAAATTCAATATAATTCGAGTTCTAAATAAGATTTGCATTCCAAGTACGTTAGGAGATAGAAAAATATCAGTTTTTATTAAAATGGTACCTACATGTCTAAAAAAATGTTTTCAGTAAAAAAAATGACCGCAAACAATTTTTTTAGAAAAAGTTTTCAACATATCGAAAATCGCCTGCTTTTTTCGATGTAAAATGTCGTTATAAGGTGCCAAAAACAATGTCAAGTCAATCGCTGAAGAATTGGCGATGTGGCATTGCCAATCACTATCGGACGTAAGTGACGCGCTTCATCCAGCTTTAGCGTCGCCATGTTGACACAAAATCTTGTGAAGAAATGTGTAAAATATACTTGAAGATATGTAAAATAAACGCCAGTAAACGGGGTTTTCAATCTATCAACTGGATATCCATAAAAAAGTTTACCTTTAATACTTTTGAAGAAGGTGCAAGCAAATCTTATCCCGGGTCTCTACACGCCCTCATTTCATTCTCGCTTTGATATCCCTTTTGAAATTCCCACGAATATATACATAAGCACATATATGCGTACACGCGCGAACACACCAATATATTTAATAAAAGATCTATAAGTCCTATGGGGCCTTTCATCCATGGCATATTCCCAAACTCGTCTCGTTCTCCGTCTGGGATTACCGGCGTTCAATCCTAAGGCTTCGTCGTCGCAACTCCATTAGGTGCACATGGCTTCCGAGACTCGAATACATATCCTTTTTGCCTCTCTCGACACAAATTCAACTATTTTCGCCGTTTCTTCTTCACCCGACCGTCCCTCTGCACTCACCTGCAATGCCCGATACTACAGACCGGGAAGCAGATTCCTCCGCCTCATTGAGTTGTAAATCTTAACGATTTTCAGCTGCCAGGCAGCGAGGATTATTGTGGGAAATTTTCCAGTTGAAAGGTGATGCCCTCAATGGCGAACAAAGAGTTCACAATTGAGGACGTTTATGCCTTGCAAACAAGAAACTCGTGATGTTTGTGCCTATAATAATATGTAATATGAATGTGGACAGATGTATTTCTCGAATGATCATGATGTTGAAGCCTGTATCGTCTGAAGTCAATGCAATTTTGTTCTAATCTTCGAAATTCGTTGTGGTCGATTTAGGTTAGGAAAATTGCTCGAACGTTTTTGAGTACTGCCATTAGAGATCTGCTAACTACGTAAGTAATCTGAAGACATTTTTTTCTGATAGTAACAAGGATAGATAAAAAAAAACATCCGTAGTATTCGGAAAATATCTTTCGGCAGTGTAGATGGTCACCATCATGATGTAGTTGGATACGATTGATACAGAGAGGTATGCAATAGATCAGTCGACGTAAAAGATTGAACGAGATTGCTGTTCTGGGTCTGTGGAGACTCGACGATGTTATTTTTTTTTTTCGATCTCGAGCCAAAAAGGGCCAACTGCCTGCGAAGTTGTTCAAAGTAAGGCAAGCAGATAGGTATATCCAATATGGACTTTTGCTAGTTCAAGGATCAAGAACCTCTCTCTCCTCTTTCCCTCCATGTCTCTCTTACGTTCCGATCTATTATCTCTCCCTGTTTGCATCTTCGTGCGCTCCCCGACTCGAAGCCCCAGAACACGGGATGACATTCACCATTGGGCTCCATGCCATGTTCGGAAATCCCACAACAATGGCGAAGCAACTGATACTTGTTGCAACTGATACGGTATTTGTTCCCAGAATGCAGTATGAGGAACTACATTGCAAAAGCGGGTATATTTTTTTCATCGAAAACTAATCAACGCTCTTCTTTATACGTTGTCCATTTTTGACGCGTCTTTTCTCAGTACACTGTAGCATATTGCCTACATCTTCCATAGTTGTCAAACATCACGATATTCACAAGGAACATCACTGAGGTCCTTGTGACCAAAGGTTTCAACAAAACCTTTGATTTTGTTGAAACTCATATACGTGATAAGGCACTGGAAACTATTAAACATGTATTTTTTATCCACGAAAAAACGGTTTTAAGAAGGAAAACCACCCCACAAAGAAAGACATATCATCCCCGAAGGCCTTAGGCCACTCTAGAGGCCGAAAAAATAGGCTTTTTGGGGATTTTATTTCAGAAAAACTACAAAATAAATCGAGATTACAAAAAAGGGCGTTTATCATACATATCAGTGACTGTATACAATAATTTTTTGGAAGCCATTCATTTCAAAATGGCGTCTGTGCAGCGTTTATCTCAAAACTGCACTTTTTAAGTTGGCCGGAAACATAACTCAGACAATTATCAACCGATTCACTTAGAATGTTGAATCTATCTTGAAAAATACATTGTCTATGGAAGTACGTAGGATTTTTTTAAATATTGCATAGTTCGTTTGTTATTAACAATTATCTGACTTTAGATAATCTGATTTTTTAGGCAAATTTTTCACTTTCCACTTCAGAAGTGCGCCATTTGGCCAAAAATCAATAAATCGAAAAAAATTCATTGGCTCATTAAAATTAAAAAATTACAGGGGCTGTTTGTCCGGCCGTAGACCCTGGAAAAACGGAGACGTCATCGCAAAAACGATGCACAGCCGCCATTTTCAAATTAATCGCTTCAAAAAAATTATTGTATACAGTCACTGATATGTATGATAAACTCCCATTTTGTAATCTCGATTTATTTTATAGTTTTTTCTGAAAAAAAATCCCCAAACAGCCTATTTTTCGGCCTCTAGAGTGGCCTAACCCCTTAATGTAATTTTTCTTCAATACTTCTGCAGTGGATTTTTCATCGCTATACATTAGAAGAATTTTGGTTTTTGTTTCATTCAAAACGGTGGACTGCTTGTGGGTGCAACTGCAAAATCAACGCTCGACGCTCCTCTGTGTGAGGGGCGATTTCCCACCTTAAGCCGTTTTTCCCCCGATAAAAAAAATATGTGTCTAATAGTTTTCAATGCTTTATCATATTACATGAACAGAATCGAAGGCGGACACTGAGGTGATGTTCCTTGTCAGTGACGGTGAAGTTTGCCTCGTTGGAAACCAACCAAGGTTCATTGCTTTTTCATTTCTTGATTTTTATTATAACTCAAATTTGATTGGAGATTGTGGTTTTCGATCTCTAATAATAATACGAAAAACGATATGAGTAATTTTAGTACCTAAACTCGGCGAAAAAAATTAACTTCATGGATTTGCTATTCAACAATTTTCACGAGAATTTCTCTCATTTCAAAGCTATAGCTGTCTCGTTATGCTATTCACGTAATTCGGTGGTGAACATTTTCCTAGGAGTTTTCACGGGAAATGCTCGGTCAATCCAAAAGTTTTTCATCCCGCGAATGACCCCGTGCAGACGTCGTTCGAGAGTCGACGAATGACTTTTTTCTCGCGAGCTCCGTCTCTCCGAACGTCGATCGAGAAGAATCCCTGGAGATCATCCGGTCTTAACACACTTATATTGTGAAGTTGTGACGTCATTTGGAGTAGCTTAAAAATAAAAGAATTTTTATTCTTCTTTATTTCCAACGTTGCTTCGTATAGAGCGAAGCTTGCGAGCTTATACGATCCCATTTCTTTTACTTTTGTCCCGATCTTGTCACATCACTATTTCGAGTTTTTGAGAGATCACCCCCGGAGGATTGATCACTTTTTCCTAATCCGTCACCGCATCGCATTGGCACGAGGGCACAGGGAACCTGTGGAAAATGTTACCATCGCAATCCAATGCACGATTGAGAGGTTACCCGAGTATTGACCCGGGTTCTACTTGGCAAAATTAACGAATTTTCTTTTTACCGCATGTTATATCAAGCGACAAAAGAAATTCTATAATGACGTCGTAAGAGTCCGTACCAAAAACACCTCGAATCCGAGTACGCCATTTCCCATTCGCATTAGAGAGCAAAATGGACGTCGTTAGTAGAAAGTGCAGTGATCCAAGTGGAACAAGGGCGCTGTGGTCGGACAGGAACACCTGGTCCATTTTCATAGAGCATTGTAATCCTACTCGCGTCCTTTAATTAATGGGACTCGTTAATCCGGATTAGCGAGATAATAGGCCTATTTATGAGGTTTGAGGCAGAGTGGACAGTGGTGATCGAGAGCCTCTCGTACCTTCAGGCCCGGCCCTATTTCACTAAATCAGTAAGGCATAGTTCAAATTCTCTCGCCGCGCCAATGACACCCGGAATACATGATTGAATTATCCACTGAACCCGCAATTCAATCGACAATGCCTCAACATTGGAAGATTCGTTATCACTTGTTCTCGAGCTTATTTCTTCAATAGTTGGAATGAAAAAAAAATCTGCAACATCGCCTATTCCTTTGACTGCACACTTCCACCACGAACCGCTGATGGCATGTGGGGATGGTCGGACCCTATACGTTTTTCAGATCGTTGTATTTCGGTAAACATACACTTTTTTTGCAGAGACGTTTTTTGTAGTCAATGATCCTTTCATAGTTCAAAATCCATTTTTTCAGAAAAACAAAAAATAAGTGCTCAGACATTTGTTCAAAGTGGGAGATGCGTTGAAAAATACTTACTTGCACGAAAAAGAAATGGGGTCAAAACGACCCTGTGTGAAGTGGAAGGGTTAATTCTAAAGTTTGAAAAATAATATTTCTGATATTTGAGGCAGTATTCTGGTCTAGAGGCCGAAATTTCGGGCGTTTTTTCGGCCTTGGTAAGAAAAAAAAATTGTATCTATTTTGTCACCATACATTTTTTAGTCTTTATTGATGTTTCAAGAAATTACAACAAACATTTTGTGCAGAAAAAATGAAAATTGAAAAGTTTATGGGCCTCAATATGGCCGTGAAAAAAAGGGTTGTGGCGGTTGACATCGTTCCAAAGCTCCCATTCTTCTAAAATAGAAGGAAAACCAATTTTCGTGATTAGTAAAAATATCAGTATGGCAGTTACCAAAGAGAAAAAAAATTGAACATGACGACTGCCTGAGAATAAATTTAATTTTTCGTTCCATTTTTATCAAAGTTGATTTTTTTAAATAGTAATAACAATAATCTCGCAATTCCCGAGGTAGGGACAATAGAAGGATATATACTAAAGGTACATGCCAAATTTGAAGTCAATCGTTTGAATAAAACTCGATATTTCAGGTCAACCAGGTTGTAAAAAGTAGTTTCGAGAAAAACGCGTTTCAAGTTTTGAGTAAAATTTCAGACCACAGCAATTGTCTCAATGGTATAATGGCATGTTATACTTACGTTATATTAATCGGCCATTCCTGCCTCGTAAAGTGTGCCTTTCTCGATTTCGAAATGATGATTTTCTGAAGCTCGTTCTACCGTGCGGGCAGTTCTAGGTACCTTAGAAGCTTCAGAAGTTCGTATCCCCGACCGGTTGATTATATTCTGGTCTCGTTTCAAATCGCTATAACCATGTCAATTATGGGAATGTCGAAATTTCCTTTCGAGGACATTCAAGAGTCTATACTTTAAGAAAATGCTTAAAAAAACGGTTATTCCAAATTTTTATACTAGAATATTTGCTCTAAGGAGTTAGGCCGCTCTAGAGGCCGAAAAAATAGGCTTTTTGGGAATTTTTTTCGGAAAAACTACAAAATAAATCGAGATTACAAAAAGGGCTGTTTATCATACATATCAGTGTCTGTATACAATAATTTTTTTGAAGCGATTAATTTCAAAATGGCGTCTGTGCAGCGTTTATCTCAAAACTGCATTTTTTAAGTTGGCCAGAATCATAACTCAGACAATTTTCAACCGTCTGACTTGAAATGTTGAATATATCTTGAAAAATACATTGTCTATAGAAGTACGTAGGATTTTTTTTATATTGCATAGTTCACTTCTTATTAACAATTATCTGACGATTTTTAGGCAAAATTTTCACTTTCCAAAAATTTGCCAAAAAAATCGCTAATAACAAATGAACTATGCAATATAAAAAAAAAATCCTACCTACTTCCATAGACAATGTATTTTTCAAGATATATTCAACATTTCAAGTGAATCGGTTGAAAATTGTCTGAGTTTTGTTTCCGGCCAACTTGAAAACACAGTTTTGAGATAAACGCTGAACAGCCGCCATTTTGAAATTAATCGCTTCAAAAAAATGTTGACATTCAGTCACTGATATGTATGATAAACACTCTTTTTGATAATCTCTATTTATTTTGTAGTTTTTCTGAAAAAAAAAAATCCCCAAAAAGCCTTATTTCGGCCTCTAGAGTGGCCTAAGGCCTTAAACGGACAAAAGCTTTCGAATCGCGCTAACCTGTATTTTCTCTCTGGATAAACCTAAGGCGAAAATACAGGCAAGTTCAAAACTAAATTTAGCTGCGAACAAAATTTGGATCTCCGTCGGAAAAATGTAAAAGTGATATTATTCTCATAAAAAATAAAGATATGTGTATCTTCTATATTATAAGATTAAGAAAAAATTAATATTAGGTAGAATAATAAAAAAAATAATCCACAAAAGAGAAGAAACATCAATCATATATAATTTGGGCAGCCTTTCCTATTTTTTCCCTCCGAACCCTTCCAAAATATTGCAGAGCCATCGTGGAACGATTGAAAAACTTCCCACGAGCATAAAACTCAAGCGTTCAAATTTTCCAGGGAACAAAAATAACGAGACTTCCACCCACTATATTTTTCCGTCTCTTCAACCTCCACGAATTCGCCCCGCCCGTCGCCGCCGTGTTTCATACGTCATTGACAAAGCCCTGCGAGGGAAAAATCACAATCTCATCGTGAGTGTCGAAAAAAATGGTTGCAGAGCTGAAAGGCTCGCGTGTATTTGATCGCGCGTAAAAACGGAGCAAAAATATTTTGCCACGCCTGGGAGAGATAGCATCCGGATTAAACGCTTTCAGGACGACGGGCGCCCAAAAAATGGCAAAAACGAGAATCAAATCCCGGCCAACAATAAACAAAACATCCAAACTTACGTAATTTATTTTGTTTCACGTTTCTCCACATCATCAAAAAGTCACGCTCAGCAAAAACGTTCCCAGGCGAATTGAAAGCCGTACGCCAAAAGGGTACCCGAACGAATATTGGAAAAATTAGCCACCATCGCAGAAAAATAGTGATTCAGCACGTTTCTCACTCAATCGACTAAGCATAAATTGAATATTGGTCCCACAGGATTAACCGTAAAATAGTAAAAACGCTAAAGATTACACCAGGGATAGGAGCTCTGTTTGAAGAAGAAAAAAGACAGCGAAGCGTACACATATCCACGTAAATTCGTAAGATCCTTGTGAAAATGGAGTTCCGAGCCTCGGGAGCCCGGAGGTCATACTCCTCGACTGCTCATCTCCTCGAGCCAACCTACAGGAAGATTCGCCCGTTCGTGCGTTCGATCCAGTCACCGTTCGCGTTTTACGACTCTGGTCCTTATACTCTTCCTTTTCTGGACGTTGCTTTCGTACGAGTCCCTTGTATGAATCCCCGAGCTTATCGTGTGTGACGTCACAGGTGTAATGGTACCCCAGAGAGCAAGGTGGAGGGTCGATATTACAACACACACGGTATATCCCTTATTCCTCACAATTTTCGAACCTTTGAGATGATGGTTCTTCGCCTCCGGCTATTTCTCCAGTGTCTATGTGTTTATAGATATATATATTGAAAAAAGGCGTTTTTGAGGACATTAGACTTCGAGGACCATCCTCATAGCCTTGGATCTTAAAGTAGTACGAGCGCGCAATCTTGATTTCTATAGATTTTGTTCAAATTTTAACCAGACTTTGTTCATATCATTGGGCAAGTTTGAGTGAAATTTCAGAACAGTCGACTATTTAGATTGGGAGATAATGGGTTTTAAAATTGCAACTTTTAACATTGCAGGGCCTGCATTGAAATTCAGGCAGAATAATTTTCCGTAAAAAATATTTGTCCCCTGTTATAAGAAGACATATGGCAACGAGGCAGAACAGTATTGTTCAATATTTCGAGAAAAAAATAATTATCGTGTTCCTAAAGTTAAAAATTTTGTCATAAAAAAATATTTGCATTACAAATATTAATATTTTATATTGTTTATGTTATCTTCATTAACATTAAGACGGAATGACACCTCATCGCGGTCGGTATGATAGAGCAATTGTAGATACCCAAAAATCTCTGAAACGGCTCTTCAGATCCCGTCGAAACTTTGCCAAACGACGTCAAATAGATAGACGAACAGCTGTCTGCCCCTCAAATTTTCTGAATTTGAGAAAAAAAACCGTAAATTGGCTTATGATAACCCGATCTACGTTTTTTTTCTCAAATTCAGAAAATTTGAGGGGCAGACAGCTGTTCGTCTATCTATTTGACGTCGTTTGGCAAAGTTTCGACGGGATCTGAAGAGCCGTTTCAGAGATTTTTGGGTATCTACAATTGCTCTACCATACCGACCGCGATGAGGTGTCATTCCGTCTTAAAAGTGTTGGTTCATTCATAACTAATTAAAAACTTTGTTCGATTAAAAATTATTTGCAAATAAAAAATTGTGTTGCAGTATTATTTTAAATATGCCGCGCAAACTCACGTCATTGGATACGTGGAACAATGCAGTGTTGCCGTATGTCTTCTTATTATAGGGGACAAATATTTATTACGGAAAATTATTCTGTCTAAATTTCAATGCAGACCCTGCAGTGTTAAAAGTTGCAATTTTAAGACCCATTGTCTCCCAATCTAAATAGTCTGTTCTGAAATTTTCCTCAAACATGCATAATGATATGAACAATTTCTGATTAAAATTTGAACAAAATTCTATAGAAACCAAGATTGCGCGCTCGTACTACCTTAAAACGCAACTTGATGCATACCTGATAGTCTTCGAAAACACATGAAGACTTAGATACGTAAGCGTATCTATATCTAGGGATTTCCTAGGTCCTGCCTCTAAATTAACGATATATTTTACAAAACTGAAGGGTCGTCTTGTAAACTTTGCATAGGTATTAAGGGTTCAAAGTATCTTCTTCCCACATACATATATATATTATAAATATCCAATATTCCACAATCTAATATATATGGATATTTATTTTATATACATGTATATTTGCGAGCAGAAAAAGCATATACTTTTTATCACCTATAAAACCTCGAAAATGCTGAAATGCTGTTTCAGCATGCTGAAACTGCATCCGTCCATCCGCCCAGACACTTCTTTTCCCTTAAAAATTTACGGAATGTTATTCGAGTCCTCTATGTCTGCGGCAGATCTTTTTTCCATATTAAAAAAAAAACCTTCGAAATAGTCAAAATGCAATGGCTCTTTCAGCTTGCAGCTCAGTTGACGCTTAATGCATTAAGGTGTTATATCTATGTAGCTCACTGAAAAATGAGACGTTTTTGAGGTTGTTTTTTTTTTTAAGAATTCTAAAAAACAATCAACATGAGGTTTGGCGGGTTTCTTCTACATGTGTTGATGTATACAATGAAAAATGTTCCATGACAAAAAATTCAAAATGGCGGCTCAGTCGTAGCTACACTAAGAGCATTTTTTCAGGCGTTCTGCGGGAGAACGCGAAACTTTTATGAATCAGCACCTAGAACAAAAGAAAATGGCATTAGTTTCTCTAGAGCAGTCATAATACTAAAAGTGTGCTCCACCAAAAAAAAAACAACTTCATATCTCCCAATAAATGGGAATACTTTCATCAATTTACAGTGGAATTAATACATTGTTATGTAGAGTACCAATTTTTGTACGATTTTCGGCAAGAGTACGATATCCGGGGCGTCAAGATCTGACGGTAAATTTAGGGTTATCGAGTCAATAAACAAAATATGACGAATGGTAAAAGTGTATGTTCTGCTTATTATGCGTTCAAATTAGAATTTTTCGATAGTTATCGAAAATGACGATTTTTTCGAATTTGAAAATTTCGAGCAACATCAGGCAAGGTAACTCGGAAATGTATAGTTCCAGCAGTATCTCGGAAGCCAAAAATGTATTTTTAATACGACTACTATATTTACCTCGCTTATGGGTGCGACTAGACAGAGAGTAAAGTAGTACTTTTAATTGCGAGGAGTCCGAAGAGGGATTAAAAGTGTACGGCACATCCCTCTTCGGACTTGTAAGGCTCTAAGTTTATGTAACATATATTGTTTAGTAATTTGGTGTAGTAATTATACGGAACAAATCTCAATGTTAAAAATGAACAGAAAATATGAATAAATAAAGCATTATAATATTAGAACTTATGTTGAAAATCATATAAATAGCACGTCTAGTGGTATTTCTATGATACCACTAAGCAAACCCAAACAAAGAAATGCTTTTTGAAGCTCGCCCAGTCAATTTACATTATTTGCGATAAAATGAAGATATTGTACCCATGAGCCAACAACAATCGTTGAATTTTTACCTATTTCCAATTACCGCTAAAAGCGCTCATAATTCCTTACGGCGTTACCCCCACTTGTAGCGCAAAAAAGGCCTTTTTCATGAATTTTTTCAAAGAAAACTACAAAACTTTTTTAATCGATCAATATACCATCTTAAAGAACACATCTTGAAGAACTTTCAGTAATTGTTTTATTGAAAAATATTACATTGTTTAGTGGCAAATGGCCGTCAATGAAATAATGTTTTTATATACACGGTTTGCGGTGACCAACATTGCAGCGAAGTGGATCATCTGAAAAAAAAATGCGGATGGATTTAGTCAAATATAAGTATAAACTAGTCTTTAATCGAAGGATTTTAAAAAATATTCATTTTTCACAAAATGGCGGACAGTCAAAGTTAATGGTTCGATTTTAACGAAAAAAACGGCCGTTTTTTGGCTATGAAACGGCCATTTTTTTCGAAAAAAAAAATTGAACGATTAAAGACTACATTTTTATGTATTAAATAAACCTGCAAAATTTCAAGAAGATTGGTTCATTAGTGTTCGAGTAATCTTGGTCACCGACTTCAGAAATGCTATTTTGAGAAAAACGCGTTTAAAGTTTCAATTTCAGTTTACACGAAGAAAATATTTTTTTTGTAAACTTACATAGAGTCATCTATTCCGGGCCCATACTTCCGTATGGGCCCGGATACTTATACTTCAAAAAAGGCAATAAAAAAAATCGATTTTTTCAAAATCGCAAGTGGGGGTAACCCCTCAAGGGAGCCAAAACGGCAATTTTTTTATTCCCGAAATTCTCATTATTTCGGCTCAAATATCAAGAATTAACGGTCAAAATTTGGCGTCCCGGATGTCATACTATTCCCCGATTTTCATTTTAAAAAATTAACATAAAAGCAGGTTTTGCTTATTTTAGCGCTCCGTAAAATATTTAATGTGTCAAAAGGGTTCCCTCGCCACAAAAGTTTGAGAACCGCTGCTCTAGAGTCTAGGATACACACGAGTATTAGAAAATATGGTTTTTTCGCAAACTGGCATAATTTTGAATACATTTTTCTTCGCTAAAACGTCCGTTTTGATCTGCTTATAAAAATAAGAATTGTCAATGAGTTTTAAGAATTGTGTGTATTTCTTTAAAGAATCTATTAAAAAGTAACAGTTAAAATGTCAAGTCAATCAGATGAAAACTGCACGAACTACGCCCATCTCCCGATTTAAAAATCACGGTTTCGAGAAAGACGCGTTCAAAATTTCAAAACTGATTTTGGAGCTACGGCTCACACGACGGAATTGAAGCTTTCATTTGAATTTTCCCCAAACCCAAACTAACTCACCGAGGCATTTTGATAGTCGGTCTTCAGTCGTTAGGTCGTTGTATATTTTTTGTACAGCGACTGGAATAAACGACTGCAAATTGGTACTTTCACCCTCTATGATGTTTCGTGCGTTTCGGAACTTTCGGAGACGCTTCGGTAAATGAGCTCAAAAAATGTTACAAAAATGTTTTCTTGTATAATTCCTTTTGTATATCATTCTTGTGATGTTTATACATAATTTAAACCAATAAAAAAAACAGTCAACATTTTTTCCTACTCAGTTGTAACGCCTCAAAATAACCATTAAAAAATTAGTCAATACTAAATCTCCACCACGAAAATTCAATAGAACACTGAGGACCCATATGTCCGGATAGGTACATCGTAGGTAAATCATATTTTCAAATGATATACTCTATTCAAATTACAATGTTACTCCCTATCGAAATCCCGTGAGAGTCAATGCAGCTGAGCAACGTCGAATGTGTATGTGCACAGTATATACAATGGGAGATTTCACTAATTGTTTCCCGGATCAATTATTCAACCAACAAGGTCAGATTAGGGCTTGGTACAATTGGCACCATCGTGTGGCACATTGCCAATACTCGGAGACTCAGATACATACGCATTTGTATAGATATGGGAGTGCATATAGGTTGAGCTCGGCTCATAGCCTCTCTAGGGTATATTACACGCCTCATACCCTTATGAGCCCTGTATCCTCTTGCACGATCTTAGTTACACGTAGTCATAAGCAGCCAGCTCGTGTCATTGCTCTCGGCTCAACCTTGATTGATGGAGCTACGACAGGATCGCACGCGCGGACACGAAATTTAGATCCAAAACGTGATGTCCCCGATGCGAACGCAGCACTTCCGGGATTTAGTGCACATTGCGCGTGTCACGTGAACAGCGATTATCCGTAACGTTTTAAAGTGTCCTATGCATAGTAAGGCTGATGCCGATTCGGACTCGACGAGAAGGGAAACTTATGGTAGCATTTCTTTGATAGGGCCATCGAGATTCCTGTGATATGACCAACCGATATTTTACGTTGCTGATGTATTTTTTTGTCGCGTTTGAGGAGGTACGAGCACGTACTTGATCGGTGGGTTGCTGCTGAATCTTGTTCGTATGGCACAGATGATGCACCCAGGAGCAGTTGGTTTGAATACTCAAGCACGATTGGCGGTTATTTAGGGTAAATAAATAAACCCTAAGTAACCGACATTGGTGGATGAGCAGGCGGGGTTTGACTGCGGCGGTACTTCGAGTTAAGGGGTTACGCCACTCTAGAGGCCGAAGAAATGGGTTTTTTGGGATTTTTTTCAGAAAAACTACAAAATAAATCGAGATTACAAAAAGGGTGTTTATCATACATATCAGTGACTGTGTACAATAATTTTTTTGAAGCGATTAATTTCAAAATGGCGGCTGTGCAGCGTTTATCTCAAAATTGCATTTTTTAAGTTTGCCGGAAACATAACTCAGACAATTTTCAACCGATTCACTTGAAATGTTGAATATATCTTGAAAAATACATTGTCTATGGAAGTACGTGGAATTTTTTTTATATCGCATAGTTTATTTGTTATTAACAATTGATCTGACGATTTTTTAGGCAAATATTTCACTTTCCATAAATTTGCCTAAAAATCGTCAGATAATTCTTCATAACAAATGAACTATGCAATATAAAAAAAATCCTATGCAGTGATGCAGCAGTGGAAGTTGCACTGACGAAAAGGGTGCGAGGTCGATCTCTCTGATTTCGATTGAATTTAGCATGCTTCTAGAATAGGTAAAAATAGGCGACACGTTTTTTTTTTATATCTGCGGAAACCGATTTTTAAGGGGTGAAACGCACCCTCGAAAATAGGAGTGTTTTTCGTTTTTCGTTCTTCTCCCTAATAAACATCCCAAAAAAATTAACATTTTTGCATTTTGACATTTTTTCATATCTCGTACCTTTAAAACGTTATCGACGAAAAACTACAAACACCCCAATTTTCGAGGGTGCGTTTCAGCCCTTAAAAATCGGTTTCTGCAGATATAAAAAAATACGCGTCGCCTATTTTTACCCACTCTACAAGTATGCCAAATTTCATCGACATCGGAGAACCTTTCCTTGTGAGAGGAAAGTCCATGATTTTTACAAAAGACGCCCATGGTTAAAGCGGTGATAGTAAAGTTCCTTATAATTTACTGACACCGCAATCATAATATGGTTAACACAAGTATAAGCGAAAAGTATATCTAAACATGCGATGTGGGTTGCGTGTTTGACTATTTATTATCCTCGAAATGATTATTAACTACTGTAAAAGGCTTGACAATATATATATGGTTAATTCATCGCTATCATAAAATCGGCGCACAAATAATAACGTTGCATACTGTACGTTAGGTTTTGCTCAGTCAAACTTCTACTATTCTATTCAAGCTTGCACAATTCATGTGGTTAACATTAACGTTTGTCGAGTATCATTTGTTAGAAGCCCCTATGAAAAGTGACCATTCGAAAAGAATTATGGTAATGTTTACTTATAGCAAAGATGTAAATCATTTGCGGCTGGAGCAACCACGGCTTAGTAGTTTTAAGGGGTTACCCCCACTTGCGACTTTGAAAAAATCGATTTTTTTTATTGCATTTTTTTGAAGTATACGTATCCGGGCCCATACTTCTGTATGGGCCCGGAATAGATGACTATGTAAGTTTACAAAAAAAAATATTTTCTTCGTGTAAACTGAAATTGAAACTTTAAACGCGTTTTTCTCAAAATGGCATTTCTGAAGTCGGTGATCAAGATTACTCGAACACTAATGAACCGATCTTCTTGAAATTTTGCAGGCTTATTTAATACATAAAAATGTAGTCTTTAATCGTTCGATTTTTCTTTTAGAAAAACAAATGGCCGTTTTATAGCCAAAAAAACGGCCGTTTTTTTCGTTAAAATCGAACCATTAACTTTGACTGTCCGCCATTTTGTGAAAAATGAATATTTTTTAAAATCCTTCGATTAAAGACTAGTTTATACTTATATTTGACTAAATCCATCCGCATTTTTTGTTCAGATGATCCACTTCGCCGCAATGTTGGTCACCGCAAACCGTGTATATAAAAACATTATTTCATTGACGGCCATTTGCCACTAAACAATGTAATATTTATCAATAAAAAAATTACTGAAAGTTCTTCAAGATGTGTTCTTTAAGATGGTATATTGATCGATTAAAAAAGTTTCGTAGTTTGCTTTAAAAAAAATCATGAAAAATACCTTTTTTGCGCTACAAGTGGGGGTAACGCCTTAAGAAGTACGCGTGTCTCACGAACTGTTACATAGAATGTTACATTGCAGAAATAGGATTTCAGTTCAACACTTCCGCTTGTAGTCCACCTTCTGTTCTTATGAGACACACATTACAATGCATATAGCAGATCGTATCTTATAACTTGATGCAAATGACTGTAAACATTGTCGCAAATCCCAGACAACATTTCTAATCAATATATATGAGGTATTCCAAGTGTTCTCCAATAGTCTAAAAGCCTGACCTTCTGCAATGATTTTCAAAGTTGGTGATGTTTTTGTATAATATATTCTGAGTACGTGGCATTTTTTTCAGATTTTTATCGGCTCGCTAACTCGGACATAAGATTTTACACATGATCAAGTTTCAAATGATCGTATCGTAGTAATCTTCTCGTCGTACGAAAAAATGTCCTCTACAAAAAAGAGGCGTTTTTCTATTATCTATTTTGAAAAAAAAAATCAAAATTTCCCAAGTACTACAACACTAAAAAAAAAGAAAAATCTTCAATTTTTTAATTTTTTAACCCCAATGACTAGGTTGATCCAGCTGAAATTTACACTGAATTTTCTTTTATTAGTGCAAAACAACATGTGTAAGTTTCATTCTGGGCTGGGCTTGCGTTCAGTTAATATCGTCGTCTTAAATTTAATGGCAAACTGTTTTTGTTGAATAACTCGGCGGTTAGCAATTTATAAGTAAAAATGGTAATGACTAAACTTGTAGGAAATCGAGTGCTTTGCAACTTTGATCATTGCCGTTTTTTCTCTACCATCAATATTTTTCGAATTAATCCTGAAAAAAGCGACTATAGCATTATCACGTTCATTTTTAACTAAAATAAATAATAAAGAGTTCATTTGGAAAGGGTAATACGTAAAAACTCGCCAGGGTATACGTTGGAACTTAGGAAATAAATACAAAAGAAAATACTAAATACAAAGTAGATAGATTAAGTTTCGCGTTGTGCCTTATGGAAAAGGCGTTATGACTGTTGCCTTAGACTAGTTCTATTCATATTTCGCAATTAGACATGGAGGTGAAAAGAAATAAAAAGCGTGAGGTTCCAGCGATTTCGAGGATCAAAATGATATTTAAAAAAATAGTGGTTACCGAATGTTCCAATGGGAATTCTGTAATTAACGGGGGCGATTAGTCCGGGAGTATAATACTCACTCTGAACCAAAATAGTAACCCTTTGAACCGTCGGAAAATACAATGAATTCCGTGGAAATCGTGCGAGAATAAAGCGTGTCCTGTTTTATAGTCGATCGCGAAATCGTAGCAACAAATTTAATAGGTTTGAATACATTTTACAGGATATATTCGTGAGAGAAATGGTTCTCCCAGTCAATAAATGTGAGAAAAAACTGGACCTGCCTCAATATTTTACAAATTGCAAAGCATAGAATCACGTGGTTTTATGTAAATGTAAAATTATACTTTTTATGGAAGGATTTATCCGACATTGAAATATTGGTATTCGAACATTTTTATGGTGACACTCTCCTTTGACGGTCTATAAGTAGTGAAGCGGATTACAGTTTTTCGAAAAATCAATTAGAGCTCATTAAAAATTAATAGAGGCTACGCCTCTGTCACTTTCTGATAAGGATCCAATGGGTCATCTCATTAGAGCCCTATACTAAAACGTCATGCTCGTACATTGGATTCCAATCTAGATTTCCTGAAAAGTTTTTGCGGGGAATTTTACTCTACGACATTATTTTTTAAAATTCTGCAGCTGAAGCATACAGTATTCTTGTTGAATCTTGCGGCGACCATGCTCTGCCGGAAACAAAATGCAAAGATTGGTTTTGACGCTTCAAAAATAATGATTTTCATGTATTGAATTGGAGGCATTACTCAATGAAGGCTCATGTCAGACACTAGTTGAACTTGCAGAATCATTAGGTCTTAAGGTCTAGAATCAAAACTGTTGATCACACAACAGTTTTGAAATGTTTGAAAGCATTAGGTATGCTTTTTTTTGGTAATAAAGCATTAATTTTCACGAAGAAAAAGCGAAAACTTGTTCAACATGCCAATACACCTAAAAAATTCATTTGAATCACATAAGTGAAAATCTACTTTAGTTATCGTTTGTTTAAGGTTATACATATTCTGCATAAACTGTTAGTTTGGGTTTGAAACATAATCTGCACGCTTCGTAAGCGCGTGATTATATTATGTCAAAGTGCAGTAAAACGAATACGTTTTACTGCATTTTGACATAATTTAATCACGCGCTTACGAAGCGTGCAGATTATGTTTCAACACGCAGACTTTTTTCTCGTGACTTTTCACATATTTTCGACTCGAACGTGGTAAGTATTCTCCAAACGATGTTCATCGGGCGAGGGTGCAGAATCTAATTGGATCCCAATGAAGACTCTCCATGTGCGGTGTCCCTAAAAAATCATTGTGTCCAAGTTTGCATCGTTGGAACGCAACGAAATTTTCGTTTTACATTTTGTTTTCCATATTTTTATTGTCATAGGTGATCTTCTTTGATAGATTCATAATATAGATCGCTAAATAAGTATCTTAAAAAATAATTGAAGAACTTTTGTCGGTGAAATGTGCCAAATGAAATTAAATTCGTTGCAGTCCAACGATGCAAACTTCAGCATCGTAACAAATCCCTTTAGAGATATGCATCTTGGGACACCCTAACAAATTCGTACACGGGATCGCGAAAGGATATTTTTTGCGAGATCCAACGAATTCCGGTTGAGAATTTCCAATAAAAAATTCGCAAGTGACGTCAATCGGGAAATAGCGCGAAATCCAGTTGGATTCCAACGTGAACTAGGTGTGGCATCCCTATTAAATCCCTATAAGGATGTGATAGAGTCTCGGGACTTCCCAACAAATTTCTGCGCGGGATAATAAAATGAAAGGGGAAAGAAGATCGTTGGGTCTCAACGACGTAAACTTTAACCCAGCACGAAAGTGAAGTTTCCGCAGAAAAAGAAGAGGCCACGAAAAATTGAGTTTGCGAGACTTCGAGCACTTTTTTTCCACTCTCGTTAAAAAAATTGCACATCATTTTCCAAACACGCAGTAGCAAATTTGAAAAAAAAAGTAATGTATATCACTCGTCTGCATTTGGAAGAAATAGGGTAATCGCGTATACTTCACACTCGTTTGGCCTCGTATATCCTTGGAGATATTTACTTCTCTCCAGTCTCCGGTGACGGCAACATCTCCCGGTCCTTTTTCAATCTACGCGACGTGAAAACCGGAAATAGACGTTTATTCCGTTTTCCGAAGAAAATGTCATCTCCTCGTCGTTGGAAAAACTTATGAGGACGAAGCGGAGGAAAATATTTTTTTCCTTTATTTTTATTCTCACGCCTAGGCATCCCTCGCCTATGCGTTCCAAATCTCGTCTCTCCTCGTTCAAGAATCATCCCGCGAAGAAAAAATGCAATTTACGGCCTGCCGGTTGTTCCTTCGGGGACTGGATCGATTAAAATAATAAATTAGGAATCAAAAAATTGTCCAGCCTTGGTACACCTTTGTAGCTTTTTATAAATAATGCCCAATGTTTTTTTTCCTTCCACCTGCACATTTCTCGCTATCTAATGTTGCAGTGAACTCGAATAACTTTCGTGTTGTTTTTTGGGTTTATGTTAATTGCAGGCACGATGAGTCCTGCAGTGTCGATGGAGGACAATCTATTCTCCAGACTCGTCGTGGCCGCATCCCACACGGCTCTATCGGGCGACCTCGCCGTTCTCATTCTCGAATTACCACCCCGAGAACGACGGGTCAAGACATCGCCCCAAGAAGCGAATATTGGGAGCACAATTACGAGTACGTCGACAATATCCTCGAGCACGATCACGGATGACATTGATTTTGCAATGGAAGAGGACGACGAGGACGAGAACGATCCAACGAGGAGCCCGAGCTCGCAATCCGATTCGCTCGTTTTGAGGTACGATCCAAGTTCCAAACGCGGTCGAAGACGATCCTTTACTCAAATTTTGTCGGAGAAAGGATAATATCGATTAAAATCATAATAACGATACAGAAGTGATTTTAAGGGCTTAGTTGACATTGTCGAAAATATCGATTTTTGGTCTTTTGACAGATTGTCAAAATTTGACATTCTAAAATATTCTTTGAATATTTCAAGCTTACCCGTTTAAAATTGAGGGAGTTGCGGGCGTTTATATTTAGGTTCCGCGAACCGGCGAACTTTCAACGCGTTTTTATCGAAATTAGATTTTCAAAAACGGTGACCACGATATCTCAAAAAACACTGCACCGAGCAACTTCAAGTTTGACAAGCTTTTTCACATATAAGAAGCAGTGCTTGAACGATAGAATGTTTTTTGTTCGATGCGTAAAATCGAAATACATTTTAGATGCATTGTTTCGACGCATCAAAGAAAATAGAGCTTTTTTTCACCGAAAATCGATACTTTCACTTTGGACACCGGCCATTTTTTCAAATATCAATATTTTATTAAATCCTTCTTCCAAGGACTAGATAATGGGCATAAAATGAACGCATAAAATGAAAATGCGAAAACCAAATGAAAGCATAAAATGAAAATCCGAAAACTAAATTGGTCTGATTTTTTTCGGATGATTGTTTTTGAGCCACATTTTTAAATATTAAAAAAAATATAAAACTTGCACACGTTTCCCAAGAAAAATATTACGAAAATTCAACATTCAAATTCTTTTTCGAGTACATTGATACTCCACATTGACGACATTGAAAAATAACCTTTGGTATTTACGAATATGTAATATATGCGTTTTACTTAACTTCTCGATGAAGGTAATTCAAGGGCTTTCACCTAATTGAGTTTTTTGAAAATATCGACTATTGTTTTTCGGCGGAATCGCAAAGTGTGACATTTCGAAAATATTCTCTGAAAATTTCAAGTCAATCCGTTAAAAATTGAGGGTGTTAAGGGCGTTCAAGCGGGTGTTAAGGGCGTTCAGCGTAACAATTGAGGGTGTTAAGGGTGTTAAGGTTCCGCGAACTTTAAACGCATTTTTCTCAAAATTACTTTATCAAAATCAGTGACAACGATACCTAAAAATTCACTGCACCGATCAACGTCAAATCCCACAAGCTTTTTTGTATATCAAAAAGCAGTGTTTGAATGATAGGCAGATTTTTTTTCGATGCATAGTTTTTTTACGAACGAAAATAGAGTGTTCTTTTCACCGAAAATCGATACTTTCACTTTGGACAGCGTCCATTTGTTCGGAGAACAATACTTTATTAAATCCTTCGTCAAAGCTCTGGATAATTTTATGCAAATATTAAATGCGTTTAATTTTCTTATTTCGGATGATTTGTTTCAAACCATTGTATCTACTACATTTATAATTATTTATCAATACCAAAATTGTGAAAGATACTTAAAACCATACTCTTTAATATAGAGCAAAAAAGATTTTTAAACTGCACACGTTTGTCCAGAAAAAAAACACAAAAATTCCTCTTTTTTTCTGAATTTTTTGCAAGAAATTTATATTTGACCTAAATTACATAATTTTTTCAACGGAAAATATTGAGATCCAAGCGACTTATGCGCTGTCCTCGGAGGCTTGAAAAAAAAGTTCCTCCACTGCTCACATGATTCCGGCCGATCGAGTAGCTGAAACCGAAAAAGGAAAAAATGTTGTTAAACTGGAAGGTATTTTCTGTACAGTGACGTAGGATTTTCGAAAATTATTAAAATCTAACAAAATGGCGTAGTTATAAAAAAAGTCTGTTTTTTGCCTATAAAATGATCGTTTCTTTCAATGCCAAATCGTCAATTTTCATACAATCAAAAATATCTCACGTCGTTGTAGAGTAAATATATTCGAGAGTACTCAGTTCAAATTTCAAGTCAATCGGATAATTGCTCTTTGAGTTACAATGTCAGCAAATTTTTAAAATCTCATTTAGAGAAAAACGTGTTTAAAAGTTTAACTATCGGTTTTTTCAGGATAAAATGATATAAATGATAATGATTTTCTTGAAAGTATAAACTGTCGAAAAAGGCAAAAAAAATCGATTTTTTGAAAGTGTCTAGCGCGTTAAAGAGCGGTTTTTCCAACGCGCGCAATCGAAGTATTCGCTGCACCAAAAACTGGCTCGATATACTTGCGGGGACCAAAAAAATGGAAAAAAAAAATCAACGCAGTAGACGCGAGTCTACCGGACCTTGATTTCCAAATACTTCATATCCAACTGTTACCCCAATTTCGCAAGAAGTTATTCAATATTTATCGTGACTGGCGAATTTTCTTGTTCCACCTGTTACAGAGTTATGCATCTCGACGGTTTCACTTCCGAGCTCGTGGGTGAAGTGCCAATCTCACGCTCACCGAATTTCACCGGCAACATTTCCCTCACCGTGCCCTGCGGCTTTTTTTCACGCGGTGGCGTTTATTCCCTGCACTTGCAAGAAGAATCCTCCTTGCCCACAAACCGCTTTACCGATATTTCGGATCTTTCGGGGATCGAGGTAACGCAAAAACGCCCATCAGAATTGCGATAGTACGATTGCCATTGGTATAATCCTTTTAAAAAAAATTTTGTAGATGAGAACGACCCTGGATGTACGATGGCCAACACCATCGCTCACTTTGGAGCCTCAACACTTCAACACTTATCCCGGTCAGCCGGTACTGGCGACCCTCGAGTACACCGGCATAGCCTGTTCGCCGGTTAAAGGAATTCCC